>VZRL01006448.1:578281-689530 GCA_013397895.1 Origma solitaria | reverse complement strand
TATATATGTATATATATGTTAGATATTTCACTGAAAAAAAAAAATCAGGTTTTAAAGGATATATAGAACACCATCCAAGATGGACCAGGCTCTGCTCAGTGGTGCCCAGAAACAGGACAAGAGGCCATGGGTAGGAAGTTCCACCTGAGCATGAGGAAGGGCTCCTTACCTGTGCAGTACTGAGCACTAGAACAGATCACCAGAGAGTGTGTGGAGTCTCCCTCAGTGGAGACATTCCAGAACCCAGAATCCAGAATCTGGGTCCAGAATCTGGGTCCAGAATCTGGGTGCAATCCTGTGCCACATGCTCTGGGATGATCTTAGTTGAGCAGGGAGCTTAGACAGATCACTCACTGTGGTACCTTCCAGCCTGATCCACTCTGGAATTGTGTGATTATCACCCCAATATCACCAGTCTGTAGGGCTAATCCAAGGTTTCTAGCACCTTCAGTGACCCAGGCAGAGCTGAGGAGGACTCTCTGTGTTCCTTTTCCTGCTTGAAGCTGTGATGACACAAATTCCCCAAGCTTGGCATCTCATGCTCAGGACACCAGAGCTGCAGCAGGATTGTTCAGGGCCACACAGACACAGTGCTGCCTCACAGGCTCAGTCTCTTCTCTCTACATTGACGATATCCATATGTCCTCTCTTGTCTCTCTTCCAAGGCAATAAATGCATAATCACACTTGCCAGCAAGCAGGCTCTGTCCAACAGATTCTTCCCCAACTAGGTCTGTCAAGGATTCTGGCAAAGCACTCAGGTTCTGCAGACTGAAGTTTTTCTTATTTATTTTTATCAGCTTCCTTGAGTTTCAGCCATTAGATCCAAACTTAACAGGTAATTACTTTAAGAAAATTTCCCAATACTTTTTAGATATTAATAGTCCTTTAATAGGAACACAGAATATATAGAAGTATTTACATATAGATTTTTCAGCAGGAAAAATAAATTTTTTATTTCAAAATCAACCCCAAAATACCGATTTGGATGGGATTTAATTTTTATAGAAAGAACACTAAAATTTGAGCACTTCAGAACATCAATGCATTCTCTTTCAACATTTTGTATTTGACAATCTTAAATTGTTTATGTTTTAAAAATATGCAGTTCACATTTCAAAAGCTTTTTCTTTCATTTTTTCATAAGAAATAAAAAAAAATTTGTATTATCTACTCTCACACAGCCAAAAACTCTCTTTGTACCAGAGTCTTAAATCAGTCATGTAATTTTTGCATAGGTAAAGAATTAACTTTGAAAGTGTTCCTCAATCATGCATTCTCTCCTTATTTCTTCCATAGATTTCCCCCCATACTAAGCAATTATTCCTACATGTGAGGGTTCTGGCCTGACAGTCACAATGAATTCTTTGGAGAAGCTGGAAGGAGGCTTATTGTTCCTGCCCTACTCAGTGTCAGTGGAGAAACATCATCAAGACAAATGTATGGCCATATTGGATGATGTGTTATAGTTGGCCTTTAAAATAACAGTTGACCTTTAAATTAATCATTTAAAATAACAAAGGTCCTCAGATAGACATAAACAACAATACCCTCAGCAAAGGTTTGGAAAAAGTGGAAACACAAAGTCAAAATTTATAGAGGGATGAAAAAGAAGAAGGAATATTTGAAAGTTGATCTACTAATGCTTACTATATGAAAATAAACTGGAGACTTAGAAGTCTTGCAGAGCAACCCTGAAGTACTCGGGGTCCAATACTATAAATCAGATTTTATAACAAAATGTGACCGAATGATAACAACCAGAATATTTATACAGAAACATAGAAGTTGTTTTGAAATTGTGCTGGGGTTGTGTAGGAAAAGTTATCTTTCGGTAATTTGGTTCAACCATCAATGCTTATTCTGATTAATGACTTATTTTGCCAAAAAAATATACTTGCTATTATTGTGGTGATCCATGATCTACTGTATGCCAGGAAATTTTGGGCAGATGATGCTGTTCGTAAGTATGTGATTCATACAGAGAAAAGAGCTTGATGACGACAATGGATTTTTAACTGTTTTAACTTTTATTAGAAAAAGTAGACAGAAGAACAGTCTATAGAGCAAATTACCAAAATTAATTAATCACTGTTTATGACTGAATAATGAAAAGCCAAACAAATTTGCAGCAATGTTTACTTAGAGGTAAAATTATAAAATGCTAGGCTCACAATGGTACACAGCAACAAGGGATCAAGAACAACTAAATACTATCAAAGTGCTGAGAACATGAGAAATACCAAGGAAAAGACTCAGACATCCATCGCTGCAATGGAAAATAACAGATAACCCACAAAAAGGCAAAGTGATGATTCCTTATGAATCAGTCTTCACTCAAAAGGTCAACTACTGACATAGAGCTAACAGAGTTACCATCAGTGACAACATTGAGTGAGAAAAGGAAAGGTTATGTAGTGTGCAGACAAGAGAAATATGTCCCACATACAGGTGGACCTTGTTGTCACAAAAGTGGCTGATGAAATCTTAAATTAAGAATAAAACTTAGACTGCTCTTCAACACAGAAAGATATAAAAAGGACCAGGAGCACATAATGGTTGCTTTTATTTAGCTGAAAAGAGAGGAATCACGTTTTGGGGAACAGTTTAAATTCCCAGATTTATTTTTTTTTGTAAAAAGAATACATTTTTGGTTTTAAACATAGAAGAAAATAGCACAGATTAATTAGAAATGTATCTGGTTAGACAACTGTAGGTGACTTACTAATATGTAGGTGCTAAATTAATTGGTAAAGTACATTCAGAGGACTGTTATGGTTAGTTCACTATAGAAAAAGGAGAATGTTACCAATTACAGTTCTGATGTGATTTGTCTCAGATGCATTATAATTTGACTTTTCCCTTCTTAATTATCTGGAAGATCGTATTGTGATTTTTTATATTTTCAAAATACAAGAAAGTGGGCATTTTTTATGTTAGAAGCCAGGACTAGAATTCAAAATTACCTCAGTAAATTGGAAAAGAAATTATCCAAATATATTACAAGACCAATTAGTTATATAGAGTTTATATAGTAAAGGCTTGAAGACTCCAATTTGATTATGAAATAAACATCACAGAAAGTGTTTCAGAGCTACATACCTACCCTAATATGTAAATCCTTTATGAGTCATAGCCATACCCAAAACTGGTAAGGCCTTGCCTGGACTTTCATATCAAGAAAGATCCATTTGCAGAAAAATTATAGAACAGTTACAAGGATCTACAAACCTCTACAGATATTGACATTAGAGAGCTTCAGTCTGAATAACTTCAGCCTAGCACAGCATAGCAGTGCAGTGTCAAGCATTAATAGCTGTGTCTGGCCAAAATCAGGACATCGTGGTGTGGAAATAAGGGAATATATTGTAAATTTTTCTGAATAGAAAATTATGTCAATAGGAAATTATGTCAATACAAAGTAAACTTCCTTAGTAACTTTTCTAGTAACACTTGGATTGTCATAGATCTAATCAAGGTTTATAAAATAATCAGCTATTTGGAGGTAATTTTTAAGCTTTGAAACTTAATCTCTCAGGATTTATTAATAATGAGAGGACAATAAAAAGGATAAAAAAGGAAAATAGAACAGAAAAACCCTCAACTGTAACTGTTTCATCAGAAGGTGTTATGAAAGACCTGTGTTAACATAAGAGAAAATTTTATATATTTAGCGCTGAAAGAGACAGTGAACTTCCAATTTTTATTTAATTTGCTTAGCCTGTCTCTATCAAATGAGGCTTTACTAAAATATACAGGAGATCTCTGTTCAATTACTAAACTGTTTTGCCCTCTTCTTCATCATGTTGTTGCTAAGGAAGAAACAAAAAGTCCCATCAGAGTTAATTATTCCTTCATTTTTATATCTTATGGTTTATTATTTTGATAACTAAAAGGCTGTCAGATCTTTCAGAGCTTCACTTTTGGCTGAGATATTTTTCCATTTGTATCGTTTCATATCTAATATGGTGAAAGCTCACACTGGGCCCTTGTTGGGTCTTTCCCCACTACACATCCATTTACATCATCACGCTTCCAGGAACATAATTATCTTTGATACTTCTGTTCTTTCATTAAATCCAGTTCAGGTTGGTCTGACAGATATGAGCTCTTACACTCACAGAAAGCAAGACTGTGTAAAGTTTGCTTCAATGGAAAAATACCGTAAAACTTTGTACTTCTTTATATCATCTCATTTATATCTATGTATACACAAAATAAAAAATATTATAGGGTTTTGCAAAGGTTTTATTTCACACTAATCAATTGTCAGGAATTTGGGTAAGATTTCTGTTACTAGAATGACTCAGGAAAGTAAAAATAAAGTTAAATGGATTTTATTTTTTTATCATAGTTTCAAAGGAGAGAAGTCAAATCCATCCTATTACCTACATAAATTATTTGTTTCTAGAGCTGTTTCTCTGTTTTCTTTTTCTCTGTTTAAAAGAGGTTTGATATAGCTTCATTAATTCCATAAGATTTCAATTTTTCTTCATGCAGTTATAGCTCAGGATGTCTGTATCACTCACACACTGCTTAAACTTTATGTTAAGTAGTGCAAAAATCTTGTGCTGATGCTCTGCAGAGCAAGCATTTTCCCTCTATATGTCCAAAATGAATAATTTTACATTTGCTTACATTTCTAACAATAATTCCTTTAAGTAAAAGGAAAATCTTCCTTGAAACATGTTGGACATGGGAGAAGAAAACTAAAACCTTAGAGGAATTAATATAGATGTGAAACAAGCTTTATTTCTATGGAAGTCGATGAATGTTTTGACATTTATTTCAATTACACGGGATAAGATATCTCAAGTCTTGAGAGGATATTGAAACAACTTTAGATGCCAGCTGAGATGAAAATACTTGTTCAAAGATAAAATAATTCAAAAGTACTTTCACATCTGTGGGAACAAATCATATCTTTCATTGTCTTTACTTTGGGAGGACTGGAGGATGGTATTTGAACAGTGTGTCTCTAAATTCTCTAGGTCATTCTTGGATTTTCCATTAGACTTCAGTAATGAAATATTTGTTTTGAAAAATCTTTGAAAAATTTTTCATCTCTTCTTATAAAAAAGATACATGTTTTTTATGAGGCAAAAAACCCAGAATGTCTTTTTTTCAAAGCCCCCCTTTTTTTTAAAGTGGGGGTCAGAATATTTCCTTTGCCATAATTTCATAACAAATGAAAGGAATATCATAAAAATAAAAACTTAGGAAGCTTTTGTTTATGGAGATTTTTTTAAAATAATTTTTTAGAAGACAGTCATTACATTTTAAAGAAAGCAATAGCAAAAATCTAATTGTTTTTTATGGAGTTATGTCATCCAAGATTTTTAGCAGTATTGGTGAGAAGTTTGATTTCATCTATGTCACATGATCAAAATTATAAGAGAAAAGAACTTGATTTGCTGGTTTGCTAGTAACTCCTAACATACATGAGAACTCTTATTTCAAGCAGAGCAATGTGCAATATTGCAGTAATGCTGCTCTGAAACCTGAGTGAACTCTGGCCAGGTTTAGTTTATCCGTCTCTGTGCAGAATTACATAGTACTTTAGAGACATTTGCAGAAGACACTGTACCAAAAGCTCATTTTAAGAAAAAGCCAAATATTAAGGGTATGCAGAGGTCCCTTTATTCTCCACTAGAATATACTTGTGGAATCAATATACTTTTTTTAATATTTGAGTACAGATAAGCCAGGTTTCTTCATTGTCAGGGTGCTGCCCTGTGACTCAGTGTGATAAGGACCCCAGCATCACACAATACACTCTCTGTTCAAGTGCTCTCTGTGAGACTGAGGTCAGAGATGTGGAAAACTGTAGGATGTATCCTTCAGGGAAGCCTGATAAGATGTTCTGAATTATACCTCCTTAGTGTGTTGAGCTTGTCTGTCACAACTAGTTTACACGGCTTACAAAGCTGCAGTGGCAAGGTGGAGGTTCCAGAAAGGAATGGGACACCAATTGGTCACCCCTGCCTAGCTCAGCTTGGATATTTTTGATTTGTCTCCCACTTGCTCTTCTCAAAGGAGGAGAATTTTAAGAACAGGCTTGGTAGATTTAATCACAGCTTAGCCCTTAGTGGATTTGCCCCCACCACACTACTAAACCACTCCTGGAGAAAATCAAATGGCCAGTCTTTTGAACATGGATTTATATTCCCAAAATTTGACATAAGCATGACAACATTAGGACATCAGCTGTCAATACTGATTTCTATTTCGTCCCTTTACATCCAAAACTTTTGAATCCACTGTGGGGTGTGCAGCATCACAAAGGCAGCACTGGACCATCAGTCCACATTTCTTTATCAAACCTAAGCCTTCCAGTTGAGCTGGAAATATGTAATTGCAATGACAAAGAGTTCAAAAAAGGTGTGAAAGAATAAACACAAAGAATAAACAGAGCCAGAGTGACTTTTGGCATATCCTCACACAGCAGCTGCTGCAGCTGCAGTATTAAGGCATCCACTCTCCTTTACAGCGATTTTGTTCACAGCAACGACCAAATGAGAGGCAGTTTGGGCTGCAGGCATCATGACATCACTTGGAAATGAGAAGGAACAAGACAAGGAGAAATGAGGGGGAAAAGGAGCAGGAACTGAAACCAGGTCTGTGAGTCCTTGTGGCAATGCTGAAGTTGTTACCATGAGGTAGCATGTAAATACCACTACTTACAGTGGTAAATCGTCCTCTGTCATTTCTGGAGACGGCCTTCACAGGACCCACCACCAGGAAAAGTGAGGCCTGTGGGAGAACTTTCCTTCAGACACTTTGAACCTTAAGTTTCAAAGGGTATTCCACATTTGAGAGCAGTCTAAATGGAGTCAGTCATAAATCCCCAATAATGCTCACAGGTTACATTTAGGCAATGCAGCATCAGCTGCCTCAGTTTGCAGATCCTCTTCCACTGCATCACACTGGGACAATAATGTGGGCACAGCCCCAGGATCCTTTTGGTGCTGCAACTGTGCTCTGACAGTCTCCACTAGCAGATGTTTAGGAAGGAGCTCAGTTCTAGAGTAGCCCTTTAGAACACTCTGTCAATCATCCATTAAGTAGAATTTAAATCTTTTCTTTTAAAAGCTACTCTTGTATCTGCTCTGAATTTTCCTTTTTGAATACAGCTGTACTTTTGCACTGCATGATATCTGGTGACAATGTAATCTGTCTTCATCAAATTGCTTCTTCTCATTATTTTGAATAAAATATTAATAATTTTCAATAATAATTCAACAGCAAAATAGAAAACATGCAACATATATTTCAGTTTGAATTATTTATATTGCTAGTTATTTATATATTATGTTGGCATTTAAACTTTCATATGTTCTATATTATATATAATATAGCTGGTTTCTAATGAAGATGCTTGTTTGGATATCAAAACTGTACTAGGAATTTCAAATGAATTTTGGAGTTGGTTTTCTCTGGGAAAACAATAAAGTGACCTATATTTAAATGGGGGGTGGGGTGGATGTTGGCTTTTTTGTAGGTTCAAAAATGCTGACTTATTAAACAGCTGTGTGCTACCTCAGTGTAGCAATCAATTTTTATTGATGTACAGCAAGCAAATGAAATGCAATAACCATTTGTATGTGTTGGTACAGTAACAATCATGGCTTTATAAAGTAGCAAGTGGAGATTTTAATTGACTGCTTACCAAAAAACAAAAGTAATAATGACAAAAGGAGGTAAAAAGACTGTTTTGCAGCAACAGTGAAGACTAATTACTTCATTTCCTTTATTCTCATTTTGGATCAGCACTAGAAAAATATCAGAACCACTAGTAAAATTAATGCCTACTGTATTTTACATATTGACATAGACATTGTAAAATCCAAAAGATTTGTTTACCTCAGTTTTCCCAAAAATTTTCTCATTTATGCTTATTAGTAATCACTGCTAGTAGTGACAAGAAAAAAGAAATGCAGTCTGACTCCAGGTGAAAGGATTAATAAATATTAAATGAACATATCTGATTAATTCATTTGAAAACTATCAACATTAAATACGCAACTCTAGTTAATAAATAGTGTCCCATCTGATAAAAGTGCATGCTTTAACTAGCCTTCTGTCTTTGCTCCAGAAGAGCAGCATTATATCCTACTAGAAATCTCCAAAGGTTTCACTTTGGAGGATTCAATCTTCTTCATCAACAAAATTTCGAGAGCTTGATTTATTCAAAATTAATTAGAGAGGAGAAAAAACAGTCAGAGACCAGAATACACAGGGAGGGAGAAGCACCTTGGAGTTGCTGCAATGAAAAGATGTGGTGAAAACAGAAGAAAAAGACAAAGCAGTTAGTGGAGCTCTCAAAGATAACAAAGTATTCGCCCATTCCTGCTGATCATTCTAACTGAGAAAGGCAGGGGCAATTAGAAAAATATACAGCTCAAAACATACACCTGAAGTTTATTAACTTTTCAGAGAAAAAAAAGAGAAATTTTTCAGAGAAAAATACCTTATGCTTCACAGGAAAAGAAGATTATTCTTTTTCCCTTCTGTTTCTTGTGAAACCTGGCAGTTGCACAAGTGGCTCAAAGGGAGATGATTCTTAGCCTGTCTGCCTTTTTATCGATTCATTGCATCCTCCTCACTCCTTCCTACTGTACAAATAACAGCACAAGTTTCAAACAATTCTCTTAGCTGATACTGCTAGTTAAAAACACATAATCAAACTGATGAAATAGAAAATTTGCAGGGGTTGGATAATATTGGTGGCATCTCATGCAAATTTTATCTACCCAGATTGGTTTCCCTAGGAACAGGCTTCATTCTCTTAAATATGGGCTACAAAAGCATACAGGAAGAGGATCTTAAACAGGCAGTCATTTAAATAAAACATATGAAATGTCCTTTGTTATAAGGTGTATTAGGGCACAAACAGGTTGAGTGGTTGTCAGGGTCAAATAAAATTCCATTATCACCTCACTGTAACTGTACAGAAAACTTAGTAGTTTGGTATCTGTAAGTGCCCGCTCCCTTTTCACAAATACCATGGCCAAATTATCTCAGTTGTAGAGATAAAATACCAGAAAACTTTTTCCAAAATGAATTGACTACAGTTTTGATCCAAAGGAGATGCTTCAGGTAATTCTATGTTAGCTGGTCTCCAAATATCTTATGCCATTTTCTGCATTTTTCTTCCTTTATCAAAATAATATTGAGGGTGGATATTTCAGTTCTTTATTCTTGCATAGTTTTGGCAGTCAGGAAAATGCACTAAAACATTTTCCCCAAACTCCAAATCCTGTTCACAGTTATTTAACAAGGTTTTGACCTAGAATTTTCTTGCAGTATGATCACAGACACTCATTCTCCTTTCCTCTCTCCTTTTTATTATATTCTCAATTGTATTGCAAAAAACAGGGAGGAAACAGAATGTGTCATTTTTCTGATGTGATGAAAGTCTATTCCAGCAAAAACTGCATTCTAAAACACTGATTTTCACTTATTGCTCTTTTCTTAGAACCCTTCTCAAAGAATTTCGGAAGAGTTATATGAAACTTGAAAAGACTTCCCATTTAAGCCACTGGTTTAACAAGCTCCCGAAATAATGTTTCTGAGATAGGGCTTTTTATCTTAGTGTAGGTACAAAGTGCAATATCTAATGTGCTTGTGCTTTTCATTGGAACGTAACAGACTCTTTCAGTGCTCTCTGGCTATTGTACACTACAACGTGCAGTGATTTTTTATTCACTTACATATTTTAAATTCAGACCTGAAGAGCTTAGTAGCACAGTGGCATGCTGCAGCAATATCAGTGCTTCACTGTTTTAAAGGTTTTCAGTATGATTAAGAGCTATTGGCAAGGGTGCTTATGACCAGTATTCCATGGAAAATACCCATAGGCTTGGACATCAGAATTCTAGTGTCAATTCATATTGATTAATTGCCAGAAGAACAGGACATGTGGATCTTTCCTAGTGCTTTCAGAGTTGGTGACGTTATTAGTTGCCAAAATAATTGTCAATATCTGAATTAAGATTATTTGAAAGCAGACTTTTTTTTTTCCTAAGGCAACATCCACATTTAATATTAGTATATGCACAATTTGAGTATATCTTCCTAATTTTCAAGACTTGACCTAGTGGCTGCACACAACTATTTCTAGTTAAATTCTAAAATCATGGAATAATAGAAGGGTTTGAGTTGGAAGGGACCTTAAAGATCTTCTAATTACAACCCCTGCCATGGACAGGGACACCTTCCACTAGACCACATTGGTCAGAACCCCATCTAACCTGATCTGGAACACTTCCAGGGATGGGGCATCCACAACATCTCTGGGCTGCCTGTGCCAGTGCCTCACCACCCTCACAGTAAAGAATTATCACGTCATATCTGCTGTGTGAGATACATGTTGAAGGTAAGGGAACAGTATGACTCAAAAGACTATATTATAATAAAAAAATCCTTTCCTTTCAGGCTGCCTGATCAATTTACACCAACCAAGTATTATTTCCTGGTAGTCGCTAAGTGTGAAAGCAACTAAGGGTCAAAAACTCTTGGTGCACAGTTTGTTCCAAAGTACAATACAGACACAACACCAAGGTCAAAGACTGAATTAACTTTCCACTTCACAAGGAAAATCCTTCTGATTTAATATTTTGAAGCTCTCAAATTGTATTTCTTCTGTGCTTGTTTATCTATCCACCTATTAAATCCCAAGTGACTAAACTGTTGTGTGACTCCTACACTACAGAATAAGAGGGGGAAAGTGAGATCCTCATTCATGTCAGTGTTCAGTTATTGGAGCCCACGTCATGAGATAATGAGGCTGGCAAGCACAGTACAGTTATCTACTCTCTATAGCAGTGAGATAAGAAAGAGCCAAAAGAGGAATTAAGGAGATTCCTTCAAGCTAGTGACTCCAGACATAATATGTTTCTGGCTGATATCTTGGGTGAGTAATGTTTCAGAATATGAACATATCGGATTTGAAGAACTGCAGACCAATTGGAGCTATTTTTTTACAAATACATAAATCAACATAAGATATATTTCTAAATTATGCTATTTAAGTAATACAAATATAAAATTTAAGTTTCCACCCAGAGAGTTATAGCCAGAGAGACCCAAGCCCTGCAAGCCAGAGATCAGTTTTTAAAATTGGGCTTAAAAGTAATGCAGATTCTCCAATCAGATCTTCTGTTCTTACTTGCTTTTTATTAG
Organism: Origma solitaria; assembly: GCA_013397895.1. NCBI lineage: Eukaryota > Metazoa > Chordata > Aves > Passeriformes > Acanthizidae > Origma > Origma solitaria. Next base: position 678,347 of record VZRL01006448.1, on the reverse strand, counting down.
ATTTTATTCTTATTTTCTGATGAAAAATATCATAAGAAAATGTGCTTCCAGCACATTTGTTCAATATTTTAGAACTAAATTTCACTGTGGACAGAACTTTTAGACTTTGAGGACCTGATGAAAACAAGTGCATCAGGGCTTCAGTGTGCAAAGGTACTCCAGGTAGTAAGACTGCCACTTTGAAAAAGAAATCCTTTGTTACAAGACACCGTTCTGAAAGTGTGCATAACAAAGCAAATGTGCAGTTCAGTGGAAAATATGGGGAAAGAATAAGCAGGTCTCAGTCTGAGAGTACATTTTTGATCTGGTGAAAAACAGCCTGTGTATGCAAACGAGGAAGAAGTTAGAGATTGAAAATATCTGTAGGAAGTCTCAGTTCTTCTATATGGCCCACAATAGAAACAAACAAAACAAAACAAAAATAAACCCAAATAAACCTGTCCTCGAACAAATGTCCACACTTGAAAACAGCAAAAGTAAAGTAACTATGGAGTGTCATTATGCCCTGCTTGTTGCTTCTATATTGTTGCTGCATTACAGATTTTAATTTCTGTTAAATAAGAGTTAGTTCTTATTTTCAATACATTGAGAACATTAGGTCAAACAAATTGCTAGATCTCATTTTCTTTTCCTAGTACACAAATGTTTAACCTACACTGTTCTAAACATGAGGCTATGTCTTTTGGAAAATACAAATACAACATTTTCTAGGTGAATTAGAGCACACAAATAATTACGCTGGGTCAGGCTGAAGGTCTGGCCAGCCCTGTACCCTGTCCGTAGCAGGGTCAGGAACTAAAAATATGTGTGGGAGTATATATCACTATTCTTCTCATTATCCTGCTGAATTTATAGCATTTTCAACATGAACATTTCCTCTACAAGGGGTTATACTCATATCTCTGTGTATAACAGTCTTTTGCAAACTTTTCTGCCAGAATTTCTCTCACTCTTTCTTTCTTACATCTTAAAAATTTGTATTTCTATCACACACAATGCACTATGTCAGTAAGTCCCACATTGACAGTGAAATGGTGCAAAAGTACTATGTTAGAAAGTACTACCCTCCACTTAATTTAAAACTTCATCTCGATAATTTATTGTCATAAGTTTTCACTGCACATCTTGGATCTAATGGATATCAATATTGTGTAAACTGGGCAGCTACATGATTATAAGTCTTTTGTGACAAATCAGTCCATGAAATATAATGAATGTCAAGATATTGAATGTCTCTCAAATTCTTCCAGGTTGTTCCTACTCCATGAGCATCAAATCATGTTAGCTGATCCCTTTGGAGCTGGGTTGCTTTACCAAGAAAACTCATATAATTTTTTTAATATTTTTGTATAATACATACAAAAATACTACATTTGTGAGAACTTGGAAGTTACTAACACAAACAGAAGAGTAATCTATGCCTTAGCTTATTACTGGCTTTAAAATATTAGAAAAGAAAATTAGGTGTGTGCCCACTGTTAATGAACATTAATGCACCAATAAAAAGCAGTTATATAACAGGTCCATATGATATCTTTTGTGCAAATAATTAGCTATGTGAAGCTAGGTTATAATGAGAAAAGTGTCACAATTTCTTTAAATTTGTATTCAGCTTTAATATTTTTCTGTTTGTATTTTTCTTATGTGACACTGTTTGCATTGAATGACTAAACTGTGCCATGTGAAATATGTAAAGTATTACTGATCAGTAATTAGATATTAGGGAAAATAAAATAGAGAAAGCAAAAGTATTTTTAATGTTAATAACCTTTCAAATGTTAACTTCTGAGTGTGGTTATTACCTGATATTTTAGGTTGATCATATATCTTAAGGAGAGCATATATTACCTTTGGATGAACATATACGAACAAAAACTATGCTAAAGTACTGTATGCACAGTCCTACAAGGGACTCAACAATAATGCAGATTTACCATATCAAACAAATCTACCAAGTACTACTAAATTTATTCACATCCCAAGGGAAGACAGAGGTATTTTTTTTCTTAATCATTATTTTATTGACATGTTCTAGATTTCTGTGACTCTACCAACCTTCGTATTTTTTTCTTCTTTTTATCTCTTTAATACAAATAACTCCTTGAACTGGAGCTCAGTTCTACTGAAACTGAAGTTTTAAGTGGCCCTGAGAATCTGTGGAACCTGCTGAGAGGTTCCAAACTGTTAAAATTATGTCATATTCTGTATTCGCCTTCTGAAGTAAAAAAAAAAAATCTCTGAATTTGCTTAGAGAAGAATACATTATTGTTCCAGTTGCGTGAACTGCAGGCAATAAATGACCAGTGAGGATGACGGTCATGACAGTTATTGATCTATCTGATAATGTATACATAAATAAACTAATATAACTAAAGGTTTATCAATTCAATGTTTAAAAAAATATACAGAAGCTCTATGGAAAAAGGCATGAATGATGTACAAAAAATCTTGATGAAATTAAAATTTTATTAGTGCAAATTAAATTGTTTCCTTCCTATGAAGACCTTTATGCGGTGCACACTGCCACAGCAGAACACATCAGTGTTTGTGAATGCACAGATTTAAAGACTATTTAATGTTCTTAAAAATTTGTATTCTGCTTATTATTCCAGAAGATAATTTGATGGCAATGGAGTACAGTGGTGACAGTGCTGGGCAGTGTTTTTAGGATACAGTGAAAAGAAATGTGCAAGGAATTTTTTTTGGATTCTTTTGTACTAAGTGGTCTTTTGTGTCTGCCAAGAGCAGCACTGCCTTAGAAAAATAACGTCTGTGTCTCTGCTGGACCATGCAGAAATACAAAATGTGAATTGCTAGATTGAATTACAAAGCCTCTTTCCATTTTCCTCAGTATTTAAATGGTTTTTAAAATGGATTATGCGTTCAGAGCTATGCTAGTGACAAAACTAACTTTGTAAAAATCCAACATTTAGGTGACTTTGATGAAGTTTCAATGCTTGGATATAATCGGATGAATGCAAACTGATATTTCATGAGATCATCAATAAAATTTTTCTCTGACTGTCCAAAAAAAATACAGCAAGCCTTATAATATGAATGTGGAATGCTTTGTCATTTTACAACAGTATTGTATGTGACAGCAGACAGAAAAGACAGAACTTTCTTAGCTTCCAGAGTACATCTAAAAAACCTGCAGTACAGGAAAAGATCTCCGACTAAAATAAAAGTGGTTCCCAAGAAGAGCTACACCTTCGTGGATGATTTCTGAGGGATGAGTGGATTCACAGTACCCCAGCCTTTTAAATAACCACAGCATGGGTTGAGTTTGCATATGCAAAATATTACAGTGTGATTGCTCTTTTCTGTCATGTTTCATGCCTTTATTTTGCTATAGTGAAACATTTTTAATAACATTAAATAGTTGCCAGATGAGCCTTTGGTATTTTACAGCATTGTGCTTTATCAAAAGATTTTAGTTCAAAGTTTACAAGAAAAGGATGTGAATGATTGAAATTCTTGAACACTACCCTAGCAGTAGGATGATTCTGGTTTAATTTCCCTCATTTACATTTTAATATTAAAATTTTAGACACTCAGTGTATGCAAGTTTGTTTATACAGTATTTTAACATGCTTCTAATTTTAAATAAATATGTGTATTTTCACCTCTAGTAATAATCACTTCTAAAAGCTAATCACCAGCAAGGGTAATCACAAACTTGTAATTAAAGTAGCCAGTCACAATCATAATTTTTACAAGATTAGTATGAAAAAATTGCTCTTGGAAGTTTATAAATAATCTTTTTCTGTGAAAAAAAAAAAGATTGGTGATGCATCCATTATGCTCGTGCTTGCACAGCATAGCAACACGTTTTAAGAATGGAAATCCTTGCTCATGCATGATACAGACAAACTACAAATGAACTCTGAGAAGATAATTCCTGTTCTGACAACAGCCTGGTTCTGGCAACAGGAAACAGGACAAGCTCCACACCTGACTCTGTGCATCTTTAATAGCCTGTGCACACAAGCCAAACATCAATAAACAAATTATACAGTTGTTGTGGGCAGATTGCTTTTCAAGTTCTTAGTTGCTTTTGTTTCTCAGATCTTCTCAGTATCTGAGTTGGGGTTGTTAGTTTGTCCCACAAACAGTATCAAATTACAGTTGTTTCTGAAACAGTTTATCAAATATTTTGTCTTGTTGTTTGTCTAAACAGCTGTGTTGTTAGCACCTTCTGTAATGAGGGGAACACAGGAAAAAAATCTGGCTCTAAATAGTGCTTCAGTGGCTGGATGAGCAACAAAGCAAACCTGATAGAGATTTTCCCTTTAAAATTAGGATTATTGATGCACTGGTTGAAGGCCAGGACAACATTTAGCGCAAGAAGCTGTCAACTCTGGCTGTGTTTAGTGTGGGATGTTTTGTCAAAAAAGACAGAAGATGTCTTAGTGATTTTCAGAACTTGGTATTCCCACACTTTAATATGTTGAATATAATCAAGTAGCATATTTACGTGGTTAAATTTAACCATTTTCATTAAAAAATTTCCTAAGAGTCCTTATAAAGCCCTTCTAAAATACTGTGCATTTCTTCTTTAAACCATAGAAATGAAAATTTTTATGATGCCAATAAAGACATACAAAAGAGTAAAAGTTTTTCTATCTGAAGTGCTAATACTTATTTTATATAGTATATGATGACTATGTAAGAACATTAGATCTTCTTAACTTTATCATGGCTTCTGACTATATGTTCCTGACACTATTTCATATCCAATACTTAACACAGGTGTTGTTTTGTTTAATAGACTGTTTTACACTTTCGATTGATACAGTAATTTTCTTACCTTCCCTGACTTTTCAAATCCTTCCTTTTCACAAGAAATAGGAAGATTCCCTTCTGGACCACTGTGGATTTAAAATTTGTTTTGAAAAGCTTTTCAAACAAATAAGTAGTCAGAGTGTACCGGGAGTTCACTTACAAAGCAATATTTGACTTCGTAAGGGATTACGAATCCTCACTGGATTTACATATTCTTATTAGCTGCAGGTCCATGCAACCAGTCTTAGACATGTTTCTTACCTTTTCCATGAGTACATCCAGCAAGAACTTACAAATCTAACCCAGAAAGTAATCTTACCTCATGATTATCTGTCTTGAAAAATATCTGCCATAAATTGTTGCTTGCCTCTTCTGAATCTACATTGGACTACGGAAAATATAATCATATGGTTTTGCTTTAGCCTAAAACTTCAGTGATACTTCCAGAAAGTAGAAGTAGTGGTTTTTACCTCTTTTGAGCAGCCAATCCTTATTTTAAGAACATTATCCCAGCACATTTAAATTTCATAAAAATTGAAATTAATATCATATTATCTTTATACTTTTTCACCCTGATTCTGAAGTCAAAAATATTTTGAGGATACTGCATTGCATACTTTAGCTTTGGTTTATTCTTCCATGAGTGTTTCTTGTTTTCTTCTCTTGTTGAACTCAACCTGCTAGAGTGACTCAGTGAAATGAACACAGTGCCACAACACTTTGGTAACAATGAAAAGCACTATGTATTTCAAAACAGAGCTCTATTACCCCCTCTGTTTTCTTCAGATCAATGTATGTGTAGATATCATAGCCTTGCCTCACAAAGGATGAAAGTACACTAAACTGAGGAAAAGTCTTCTGTGGTCTTCTGTGCGCACATGATAAATTTAATTTTCAGACAATTACTGCAACATTAAAAAAAATACATCCCTTTTTCTTCTTTTTAATATATGCTTTTAAAGATAATAAAAGAAAAATAGAACTCCCAAAATTAAGAGCCTCAAGCCACAAGGTCAAAAAAACTTATACAGTGCGATTTCTGCACAAGGGCAAAACACTACTTAGAAGTGCATTAAAATGTGAAGACAATTATGTGTAAGAAGCACAGGAAGGAAAACACTGAAGACACAAACACAGTAAAAATTTAAAAAATCTCTCATTCTAATGTAGTCAATATGACTGCCTTTTAATGTCAATCCCCAAGCTCATATTCACTGATCACACCACAACCACCTAAGTGTGGACTGCTGGTGGTTTGCCTCTGACTTACACCAGTGAGTAGCAAAAGCAAGTCCAGAGAGTTGGAGCTGGGGCTCAGATGTCGCACAGGGACAAAAAAACATTTGTAGACCAAAACCCCGGAGGAAGAAGGGCCAGTGCCAGGGATGAGAATAAGTACCCTCACAAGACAGCTTGAAAGGAGCAGGTGCTGAAGGCAGAGCCTGCGAGAGGGCAGCAGGGCTGGGGGGTCAGGAGGATATTCAGGTCTGCTCGTGCCCTCCAGGCCCAGCAGGTGAAGACAAACATATGTAAAAGACAAATACTGGGAGTACACCCACATGGTTACTTCACACCTCTGATTAACATAGTTTGGATACATCTCTGCACTCCAGCAAAGGTAATGATCACTGGTCAAAAGGATCTTATATGGTCATGATTGTGGGGAGCTAAAGTAAAAAATTGTCATTTTCATTGATACTTTATGGCAGGTATTACTAAGGACTTTCTTAAGCCTGGAATTTTTTAACCATTACATTTTCATCTATATGCTACAGGAGCAAATGTACTTACGTCAGTGATCTACAAAATGAAATCTCAAAGAGATCCAGCTCTTAAAAAAGATCAAATGGTCTGGATGGGTTGATATCCTTATTGTCGAAAAGAACTAATTTGTAGACAAAAGGCATGTGAGTGAATACTTATGTTTTTTATAAATTCAACTGGTTTATTTTAAACTTCTAGAGCAGATTTTTCAACACAGACCATCTGAATACATGGTCTAGTGTATCAATCGTATTTTGTAACCATTAGCATTCATTTTAGAATATGGAATTTCATAAACTAATGGTTAAAAAGAGAATATGTGAAACACATGAGCAGAGCCATAATTAGTCTTAACACAAAGAAAACATCTCAAAATATTAACTATCCCACTCTACATATTGCATTTATGAAACATTCACCTTTTTCTGTTGAACTCACAGCATGAAAATGCTTTAGAAGCTACTCAAGAAAAGACACTTCAGAAATACATCCTGTACATGAACTATATATCTCTTTCAACAGTGCAAACTAGAAGTATTTGAATTGTTAAACAATTCTTTTCCCGGCATTAGTATTTGCCCATTTTCTGAGAGCAGATTGTTCTCCAGGGGGAGATATAGGATTTTTTACTTTCATATACCACTAAATGTCAGAATGCAGTGGAAAAATATTAGCCATTCAGAATAGAGTAATGGTATGGAATTATTGAACTGTAACTACGAACTGATTTTCTAGGACTGAGGTTCATTGTGCATTGTTTAAATAAAGGAACCTGACTTGAAAAAGAGGCTGTTCTTCCTGCTTACGTGAAGGAAACAATTGGATCCAATAGCTTGGGGTAAGGAGGGGAGTCAGAAGACCCAAATTATATGTTTGTGATTAGCTTCTCATGTCTTCAAGCTGAGCTTGTTATCATGTGAATAAGCAGGCCCTGTGGCTCAGTGACACTGCTGGCCTTAAAGAGCTGCTGATGTAAAGCAGTTCTCAATACTTCTTTGGTCTGTTGAAAAATTGGTCACATTGTGAGCTCATGAAAGGGAAGGTGGCAGTGTGAGCCTGCAAGCTACGTCCCAACATTAGCAGGACCTTCATAGTGACAATGTCCTTTGATCATTACTGCTGTTTGTGCGGCAATGCAGGGTCTGCTTCTGCAGGAGCTGACTGTGTGCTATCAACAGGAAACATGATAAAACACATACTGTGTGCAAAGTAAAGATTGCCTGCTCAATCTGGAATCCACTAACTTTTAAAAATCAATAGTAATTCTTATTGAAATTGTGTCATATAAATTGTGTTTGTTTAAATTTCACTTTGCTCGAAACAAATCACCCTTAGTGGTGCAATTTACTTTTAAAATGAACATGTAATTCTTTTCGAAATCACAGACATACTAGCAAATTCATCCCAAAAAATCCATCAGTGTTGTCTTTTTGACATAAATTTATCCAAAGAGGAACTTACTCAGACAGGTAGTAATCTTAATGTTTGACAGAATTTAGATTTAATTCTGAGTCCAATTTACTTCTCAGACTTAGTTTCTCAACAGAACTTCCACATTAGTCAAATCAAATTGGTGTTACTTTCTTAACAGCAACAGTGGGACCGTATCTAACAGACTCCTGCATCCATCTTCAGGGGTGGGAGCTGCCCCACAGAAGGAATTTAGCTTTAACCATGCTATGACATGAATTCATTAGTAAGAAATACATCTTTTATTTTAAGAATAAACCATCAAGATTATTTAGGAACAAAAAAACATAAATACACTTATGTATTGGGTGTAGGTTTCAAATCTGGCTGGCAGCAGAAGGTGGCAGAACAGACTGAGCTCCTGCAAACCACTGCAGGGCACAGCTGAGCCTGTCAGCCTTGAATGGTGGCACCTTTGGGAAGGTATGTTCAAGAAAAGGCAAAACACTGCACAGCAGTGAGGACAAATGTGGGAAAACAGCTGTGTGGACACCGAGGCAGAAGAAGAGCCGGCAGAGGTGCTCCCAGCGCAGGAGCAGAGATTCCCCTGCGTGCCTGTGGAGCAGCAGCAGTGTGTGCTCCAGCCACGGAGGAACCCTGGCAGGAGCAGGTGGATACTCCCTAAAGGAGCTGAGGCATGTGCAGAGCCTGCTCCTGACTGTAATTTCAGCAACTGTAGCCCATGGAGAGGGCTCAGGTAGGAACAGCTTCTCTGGCAGGAACAGTGGTCCAAGAAGAGCCTGTGCTAGGAGTGCTCTCCCTAGCTCTATCTCATTTAGAGGGCTCAGATTTGAGCTGGAAGAAACTGTAAGGAGGAAAGCCAGCAGAGAGCTGCTGTTGTTGGCTGATCAGATCCCCTATTCCCACACCTCCTGCGCCATTGGGATGGAATAAACTAGAAGGGCTGTGGGTAAAGGAGTGAAGTTCAGCCTGAGAAGAGGGTTGTGGGGGAAAGTAATTTTAGCTTTTGTCTTTGATTCTCACCATCCAACTCTACGTTTAAGGGGCAAAAAAATAAACTCATTTCCCCAAGTTGAGTCCTGTTTGCCCATGGGATAATTTTTGTCATGAACTCAGCTCATGCTGCCAATTTTATAGAGAAAACTGCTTAAAAAGCGACACAACAGTTTTCTGTAACAGTAACATTAAAAACAAAAATAATATTTTTTTTTAATGAGTGCGACATTCCTACATTTCTACAGTGCCTGATGTGTTGAAACCTTTTCCAAGCCTGAGAACACGTACAGTTTCATAGTATTTATATTTGCATTGTTTTCATTACATCATAAAAAGTAAAGCCAATAAGACCCTAAAAAAATATTTCCACATTTAAAAAAAATCATAATTACTGTCCCACAAGAAAAAATTGTGTTTATTTACCTGAAGTTAAAGGTAAAAGAATAAATGCTGGTAATTCAAGAAAACAGTCTTTCTAAGGATATATAATTAAAAACAAACAACTGAAATCACCATAAGCTTCTGATAATAAAAATATCATCAAAAACCCAGGTATAAAAAAATTGGAAAAATACAGATAAAAAGACAGAAACAGTTTCTGTCTTTCCCTTCTACGGCAATAAGCTTCTCATATGCACTCATTTCATTTCTGTGCTATGCTGGTCTCACAGAAGAAAATGCAAATATATACACTTCTGTATGGACACAAGGTAACACTGGAATTCATATTTATAACATTTAAGTAATCTTTATGTTTCAACACTTTCCCAAATGTGGGTCATCTTCAGAGGGGAATTATCTATTTCACTAGTCTAAACAAACATAATTCTTTAAAAATAATAATATTTTATATACATGCTTCTTTATAGGTAAATATTCTTGTGTGTGCATGTATATGAATTACACAAGAACAAAGAAAGGAGATCTGCAAAAACCCATGGAAACACATGACTGGGAGGCCTCCAAGTCTGTGTGGTTGGTGTGGTGTATTATAAGACTACTTTTGTAAGTGTTATGGTCTCCATTTTGAAAATAATTTTGAATTTTTTCTGCTATGCTTCTCCACAACATTTTAACTTGACTGAATCTGCAGAATCATGTTGCTCTACTTTCTAGATGTTTCCTTCTAGTGCCTGAATGGAACTTAGTTGCAATCAATTTCTATCCACCTTTTTTTCTGCCAGCATGACTTTGGTCTTCCTCCCTGGAGTGTGCATCACATTCCTATCATGCCCCATTGAACATATACACAGTAATCAAGATTCTCTCCAACATACTGGATTAATTAAAGAATGCCCGCCTCTTTTTATTTTATTGTACACACATTTCTTTCTCTTGGTGATCCTTGAAGAAATTTCTTGTCTCAGTAAGAGTTAATTATTCTTGAAAACATCCAATCAAAACTCTGCAGGGTTCAAAATCAGATTGATCAGTGCTTAATGAAATCAAATTAAATATTCCTTCTGTCTTCTGAACACAACTCAAATGATACAACTCATGCTTGCTTTTGTTATGGATGTGAATTATTATTTTTCAGTAAGAAAAGGACTGTAGCTTTCACTGCTGTTATTTATAGAGAAGCTGCATTTTGTACAGTGTCCAAAGCTATATAGTTCATTAAGAGAAAAAAGCCTGTTCTTTGGAAGGGAATCTTTCATCTTAACTTCAAAGCTCTAGCATTAAAAAGAAGACTTCAGAATCCAAAATACTGAGTATCCAAAGAGGCATTATTGTCGACTATAAGATTTAAAGAGGTTTAAATTACATTTCAGATTCCTTATTCCAAATTTTACTTTCAGTTTATGTGTCAGTGGAATGGATCTGAGCTTTTGATTATCTCTGAGTCCAGATTTTTTAAAAAATGGGCTCCAGACTAACCTCTGATATTTGATTCTACCCCTATTTGCTACCTTTCCCATGAGCAACATTGTAAGAATGGCTTTCCTTACAAAGCTGACCTACAACAATCCTGTGTAAATCCCATAAGCCATATAGTTGTGGGTGACAAAATAAGTCTCAAAAAAATATTACAGCTTTTTTTCTCAATATTTCAACAGGATAACTGCTGGCAAAAAACCCTATAAATTCACCACTTGCTGAGTTTTGCATATTCTATAGGAGCACTGTGATGTCAAAGAAGTAGTGAAAATTAGTTTTTCTGTTCCTCACTTTCTTTTAAATAGACCACCTTTGTTTAACCCCTGCAGACATGTCAGCCCTGTGCTTGCCCACCCACCACCCCTGAAGAAGTGGGATCAAGGAGAGAATGGGAAGGGCAGGAATGAGAAAACTCGTGGATTGAGACAAAGACAATTTAATAGGGAAATCAACAGCCATGCACACGAGCAAAGCAAAACAAGGAACTAATTCACTGCTTGCCATGGGCAGGCAGGTGTTCAGCCATTCCTGGGAGAGCAGGGCCCCATCACACATAACTGTGGCTTGGGGAGACAAACACCAGCCCTCTAAATGCCCTCCCTTCCTCCTCCTTCCCCCCACTTTTTATACTGAGCAGGATGCCATATGCTGTAGGATATCCCTTTGATCCCTTGGGGCAGCTGTCCTGGCTGTGTCCCCTCCCAAATTCCTGCAGCTTCTCAGCCTGCTCACTGATGGGGTGGTGTGAAAAGCAGAAAAGCCCTTCACCTCTCTATTGGCTCTGCTCAGCAACAGAGTTATCCCCTCATGTTATCAACACTGTTTTGGTCACAGATCTAAAGCACAGCAACTCGGAAGCTACTCAGAAGAAAATTAACTCTATCACAGCTAAAACCAGTGCAGAGATTTAAGACTGTCAGTACTGGTGACATTTACATCTGGAAATCCCTCCCAAAGCATTCAATCTGACCACGTACTTTATGATTCTCTCCTTTAATGAAGTAAAAAATCATGGGCAAGAGATCAGCACTTTTCGCCACACAATGGCATCAAGGAAGATTTGTTGAGCAAATTTCCTAGGGGAAGTATAATTTCACTTAATTAGCAAATTATATTTTCCAAGTCAGGTTATTTGCAGCCAGAAGGTGAGAATATTTTACTCTAGCATCTGAGTGCATTAAACATTCATTCGTTTACTGTGACATGAAAGCTTGTTGAGATTGGAAATATTATTACTCTCATTTTAAAGCAGGGAACAAGTCACTACTGTCCTTGTACAAAGAATACATACTCTGCTTCAAAATCACATAAGTCCACTTGGTGTTACCCACCAGTTAAAGGCTACATACACCAGGGAATTTTGTTTGACTGCTGCTGAAAGGATTTGCTCACATAGACAAAGTTCAGGTTGGAACATATTCCATCTTCCGGGGTCAGATGAGCATTTCTTTGGTTCGAGGGGAAGTTGTGGTAACACTTGCTTTAAAATAGAGCTCTAGTCAAATTTTTTTACACAAAAACTGGAAGTCTAGGAAGTAAAGGGGAGAAACACTCCCCCACCAACATTTCACAGTGACTGTGAAACAGAAATAGCAGAGTACAAACTTACTCTGAATATTAGAATAGATCTTGCTATTAGAGATAATACATATTCAATCATACATTTATTCATTTTATAGCCCAGGTATACTTCATGTTTTAATTTTTATTGTAGAATTACGATTATATGTTGCAATAACATACCCATCATGTCAACACACAACTTAGATGTCCTCTGGACTGAAAGGGCATGTTTAATGAGGAAAGCACCATTATTATTTCCATATAATGACATCATTATTTAAAATGAGCCCAAGGATATGTCGAGTGAATAATGAACAACTCAGGTATCAATACTGGTAAATTGGTGGGGGATGTTATAAAGAATGGAAGTAACAATCATGTTGCTAAATAGGATTTGGGGAAAGTAAAAACAGGTTTAGCAAAGGGTAAGGAGGCCTACAAAATTCAGGGCCTGGTCTCTGGAGGTTTCTGCCAGCAAAGGTGTAAATAAGAGGGGGTTCCGGGAGGTGACTGCTGTAAACTCTTGGCAGCATCCCTCACCAAAATAAAGTTAACAGAAGAAAAGAATTTCCTAATGTGGAAAAAGAGTAGGTAAAAAATGCAAACCTGTATTTTTTCCCAGAGGTAAGCAAACAGCGTAGCACAGTTTTGCTACCTTCTAAATCTTGGAGGGCAAGAAGAATATTTTTTTTTATTTTATACAGAATCTCAAATTACATAAATGAAACTAACCGGCAGGAAGTTCCCAACAACAACAAAAAAAAACAATATCTCCAGAGAGTTTGCAACTCTTATCCTCAATGGGATATAAAAATTAAAAACTTTTATTTGGCTTGGAAATTAGAAATTTGTATTTTGCTGGACAGACTTATATAGATTAAGCCATTTGGGATTAAAGACAAAGACATTTCTGTGGAAGTATTGATAAACACTTCTATTCCTTTATTTTTCGTTGCTGCCTAGCAGATATTACATTAAACCACTCTTTTCATTTTAAAATTTTCACCATGAGGGAAATGTATGCAGACTTAGAAATATAAGAATACTTAATTGAATTTAGAACACCTTTTACTTTTTATGTGATATTTTTCCCTATTTTTCATTTTTTTAATATTATGTGGTAACATTACAAACAAGTTAGCTGGTATTTTTTTCAACAAAACCACTAATGTTATACATTTCCATTTCCAATTTCCATAAACACCATTTACACAGTATGAGTATTTTGTATTAAAATTATGTGCTCTGTTATGGATATATTGGTAGAGAGGGAGTTGCAGTTTAGCAAAGTAATTCAGTCTTTAGGTTTGATTTTGGTGTATTTGATTTTTCCTATTTATAGGATTTAAATCTAGACAGACATCAATAAGCTATTTTCTGAATTAAATCAAAATAACTAAATCACCACATTTTGCACAGATTCAGATATTCTGACAGAAATGTTTTCCTTTTTAATTGAATCTTTGTATAGAGAGATTATAACCATTATAATTCATCATATTGAGGTAAAAACAAATATGTCTGAATAGATCATCAGACTATTTGTACAGTTGGATATTTTTATGAACAGAATTTCCTGAATTGGATGTATTCTTTTGACCTACACTTTCACGTAAACTTTGTTTCTTCTAACAAAGCCTTTTGTACCATTTCTGCTTAAAGACTATCTATATTAAAAAATTAACTGGCAAATTGCAATGTAACACTTTCAGTCCTTTCTTAGTTATTTCAACATCACTCAAGATTTTCACATTTTCGCCTCCAAAATTAGTTCAATAGAAATTATGCTGTATAGAATACAGAAAATGGTAAAACCTGAAGGTAAATTCATAGTGACAACAGAAATCTAACATTAATATCTCATATTTATGTCATTTTAATTTTTTTAATTTTCTCTCTAAACTCTACCATAGCTTTACCTTCTTCCTTCCATTTTCTCTTACGCCTTTAATTATGGAGATTGCTATTGTTTGTCTTGTCTGTCATTGTTAGGGTCAAAAAGCTCTTTCAAGAAGAGTGCCAATATTCATGTATGTTACTTGACTTAATTTAAGCTCAAAGTGGTTTGCTCCTGCAGCAGTCTCTTTTCCATGTCAGCATTCAAATTCACCTGTCTCTTTGTACAGTTCATATAAAAAGTAATAATTAATATTTTGATAATTTTCTATCATAACCCTAGATGACCTGTAAAGAGATTGGAAAACTACTCTCAGCATAGTTTAACAACTGTAGGAAGTGAAGGAAAAAATAATGCTTATTAAAACAGTAAGGTTAACAGCATGGAAGAATATTTTCTTTCTGCAATAAGTAGCACATCTGAAAGAGACTTCACATCTTTGAAGAGCCAACACCTCTCCCGCCCCACAAAAAAACCCCACCCAGCCATACTGAGGATACTTCTGCAAAATAAATACACCATGAATACACCACCCATGTGGTCAATTTGGGTCTGTTCTCCTGCCTGTATCCCCTCTCAATATCTTTCACACCTTACTTGCTGTGGGGGCTGTTCAGCAATAAACACCATTTGTTTTAGTCACAAATCCAAACCACAGCCTCAACAAAGAAAATTAACTCCATCATAGACAAACCTGTTACCATATCCACCCCTTATTCTATACCTTTCACATTGTGCTCACTAGTGGGTGTCACACTACCCAATATACCCTCATTAAACACCTTCTCCCTCCTCATCTTTTGATACACAGAGAGATATCAATCCCTCAGTCTATGGGTCACCCCTGAAAAATATTCATAGGATGTCCAGGGCCTATTCAGCCCATGACTTGGATTCCATCTCTTATGCCCAGGACAGGAGAGATGATGGCTTATGTTGAGTTATTAGGTGCCAAAGTCAGCTCAGGTCTGGTCACTGCTGCACTTGCCTGGCTTCTTGCAAGGTTCATCCTCCTGCTGTCCTGCTTCCTATAGGATACAGTTCAGACTGTGAGTTAAACAACTTAAAGGTATATTCTTTGCAAGTGAGTCCATATTTTCAAACAGCTTCTTTATTTGTTGTTTCTTTTGCCAGTGTTCATAGGCACTTTAGCCCCTTGTCTTCTCTTACTAAATAGGAGTATGATTTCTCTAAAAAATGCCTCTATTTTTTGTTTATTTTTCTAATTAGACAAGGGACTTATTAGTATGGTCTAACGTAAATTCAGCATGATTTTGCTGTAAAGTTAATTTCTGACAGAGCTTGTTTTTGCTAAAACAATTACACATAGTCAAAATAAGCAAATACAATCCTTTCCACAGCAGAAGCTCTTTAGCATGTTTTGAAATCATATGCAATCAGTATAAACTCTTTACATTTCTGTGGTTCTATATGAAATCTATGTTATTTGTGTCAACTTCCAGCTCTGTTGCTGGTGTTGTCATTTGATACTTGACACCAAAATTCCTCAGATGTGCTTCCTTCAATGTTTCTCTTTCTTGCCTTGTGATAGCAAAGGATATTCTTGTATATGATTCCCCTGTCCTGCAGTAAACTTGAGTTAGTAGGTGTCAAACATTGGAATAAATTTACATTATATTCATATAGTGTCCTGTCTTATTCAAGGTCACTGAGGTATGAAATGAATCATATTACACTGTCTGTTTCCTTACTTCAGGCGGTTATCACTGAGAATAAGAGTATCTTTCTGTCTGCATCCAGAGGGCAAGATAAACATAAATGTGGTTCAAAAAGAAATTTACTTAGAGTTGACAAGAGTTTAAAGTTAGAGCTTGAGCTATTATTTGTTCCTCTGTTTTCCTTCAGGGAAAAAAATTGGGTTGCCTTTCATTCAGGTTTCCAGATCTCATTCTCTTTTCAAAAGTAATACATTTTCATTTTGAAATTTCTCCTTGTCACATTGTTGCTAGTCCAAATAACCCTTTATGAAGAGAAAAACAGGTATGATTAAAATGTCCCTCAGTGGGCTTGATTAAGACATGGTAATGGCAGCAATTTCCATGCAATTTCTGTAAAATACCCAAGCACTTACAGATCACCTAGGTAGCTCTTAACTACTATAACTTTTAATCCACCCTAATTGTACACATTCCTATTAAAAAATGTTCTTTAAAGCTCTTACAAAAAGCAGAATGTTATAGAAATAAGTGCTGGAACCTATGCAATACCATTAGGAGAACTGCAAAATAAGCCAGGTAAGTGGAAGTTGTCTGCACTTGTAGAGACTATACCTGCAAAAAGAAATTTTTAAGCTTACATAGAAAATCAAGAAAGAATTTAATTCAGATCTTGTGCTAAAATAAATCTTATTAACTTTTTTTTTAAATGGACACACACCAAATATAGCTGCTTTCAGTTGGTCAAATCATTTGAAATAACCATTTTGTATCAATTCTAACTCTATATCTCTGAAGCATTCTAAAGAGAAAAATTTGGTATTTATGTATTTTTTAAAAGAATACCTCATTAGGTATCACATCTGAATTACAGACTGTATTACTTCTGTTATTTTTATTAAGGCCCTGCAACAAGAACTGATCTGTCACGATGTTGAAACAAAAGGCAGCGAAGAGAAGGAAGAGCAATAGCTCAGTAGTTTAACTCTTTTATGTTGAATGTGGTTTTTCATACATTGGCTCAAGTTTTCTTTAAATGCATTCAAGCGCAATTTTTCCATTGACTTTTGTAGGAGCTAGATAAGAATTTCCAAGGGCAAAAGCTATTAAGTGCAACGTGTATTATTAATGTGTTTATGTCTCCCTTACCATATTTATTATAAGCACATTAATGAAAATGCCATGAATATTAGGGCTGATTTATAAGAATGGGGTACTGTTTACAGCAAAATTACTGCACACTGGAAATATTTTATTTAACTGAACTACATGCATTTGCAATTTATTAAGACACTTGTATCCCTCCAAAGAGAGGTCTGTATTAATACGATTGATGACTTGCAGGTTTACAGTGTTTTCTTCTGAATCTGGGTGTTGAGGAGAAAAAAATTCTTGAAATTTTTATTGAGAATTGATTTTTACAAGGAATTTACCAAATAATATGAATATACTCATAAGGTATGTCTTCAACAAATTTTGAGATAATGAAATAGAATTTAAGAGCATGACCATTATGCAGATAAAACATATAGAGCCCAAATCAATGTTCTTGTAGGTACCACTGGATTTCTACATTCTGAATAGGAAACCACAATTTTGCATGGGTGCAGGCCACATCTTAGGGTTTCATACATTTCTGAAGTTATTTCTGGAGTTATTTCATTACACTTATGATCTCTGCTGTCTGTTCATTCATATCTACCACCCCTCCACCATGGTCATATGTAGCTCATTCATCCATGCATGAAAAAGAAATGTTTGGCATCCTTTTTACATCTTCATCCCATATTCTTAATGCAAAGTCAACCAAATTCGAGCACAAGTCTAGATGTTTAAACAATCAAGGACGTCATTCCACAATATATACATATGCATTTAATAAATAATTTCATATATATATGTGTGTATATATATAACATTGTGCGTATATATGTGTATATATATGTATGTGTGTGTGTGTGTATGTATATATATATGAATATATAAAAATATGCATTAAAAAACCCACCAAACTTGTTATTAAATTAGTATAAGATGAAATGGAAGCTAAATTGGCAGCTGGAATAAATGATCATTATAGGTCCCTTCCAACCGAAAATATTCCATTCAATTCTAGTCTAGTCTAGTCTAGTCTGCCTAAATACTACCATTAGACATCCCACTTTCAGAAAACTTTGGTTTGCATCATAGAAGATACAGCCTAAACACACATGGCCTCACAGAGGTATATTCAGATACAAGAGGACGAAATTACATTTCTGACAATCCAGGACATGACTGTCATTTACTTTTTTAATTGTAACTGCAGCTGAAGCGGCAGTTGAAATCAATATAATTCTCCTTTCTTTTTTTTTCCACCAGACATGACTATAGAGACATTTTACAAAAATAATTCACGTTGTGAGAAAAATTCTTAACCCAAATTTTATAGCAAATATGTTTTAACCTATTGTCCTGTAGCCCTGATTTCTCCATGAAATGTAATGTTTAATTATTTATTATTTAATTAAGTGGACACATCTCTGTCAAAACCCCTACCCTCCAAGAACAAATCCTGGTGCATAATTAATAATTCAAGCCATGGAAAACAGCACTGGATGATGAAAAACTACTGTGGGAGAGGGAATTTGCTTCACAAATTCCAGTAAACTGTGCATAAAGAGTTATATTAATGAAAATGAAGAAGCTGTGTGTACTGATGGAACATGGTCACTGCAGGAGTGTACAGAGCAAAGGAGGAAGTAATGAGCTCCAGAATGCTTAGTTGTCACAAGAAATGCTGAGACAACATTCCTTGCAGATGGAGGATTTCCAGAGATTATGTTTCTTTGCTAAAGGAGAGTCATGGAAGGTATGTGAGTGTTTGAAATGAAGCTAATGCCAAAATTTCTCTTCAATAAAATTCTGTGGGGAAATTATCAGATCCATTCCAGACAACTGGACACCTTAAAGTGAGATGAAGACCAAGGCCACAGAGACACCATCTCTTTGGTGGTATTCTTAGCTCTGTTTGTTAGATGCACAGTTTCCGAATTTAAACTGGAGAGGAAGTGGGATAACACAGTATTTATCTGCAGATTAGTGTAATGCAACCATTAAGGGCAGCTGAAGAGAGCAGCAAACCAAAAATGAAGCTGCATCAACCTCCAGCAACAGATGATTATGAAAATTAGAGGGAGGAGAAAGTAACCCTAGGACACCAACTACTGATTTTCAAAAATAACGTGTTGCACCAAATTACTCAATTTAAACACCGTGAATTGCAGTTATCAGGGTCTTAAATTTGCAAAAGTTTTGTGTTGATCTATAAGTACATACTTTCATTAAAATAATTTAGGTTGTTGCTTTGTGTTTCTCAAGAGTAGCATAAAGTATTAGGGGCATATCAATGAAGATAACAAAGATTTACATTTCAAGTATTGACTTTTACATTTTTTGTATATTTAAAGCATCACAGTATGTTCTGTTAAACTCCACTTTGAATGGGTCCTTTTAGAACCTGTATTATGTCTTTAATAGAGAAAATAAAATGAAACAAAAGGAGTGTTACCCTAATACAAATTAACTAGAAATGAAGTGGAAAGAGCAGGGCAAGAATTTAAGGAAATTACCCCTATCATTTTTATTCCTCTGAAGAAGTACAAACCTGTAAGCCATAAAAGAGACCTGCAAGTTGATTTTAAAGGTCAAAACTGTCTATCCTCTCTATACAGAAGAGTCTTCTTTCTATTACTAATTCCAAGAGCGGATTAAACACGTGCAAGTGGCCAAAGGACAAACAGTCATACTGGAGTTACAGTAGCCCCAGAATGAATCTATTATTCCTGTAGAGCATGACAAAAGATTCATAATTATTTACTTGACTGCCAGTGCCTGAACTGTTCTGAAGATAGTAAGTCTGGAGGGAGACACAAATGGAAAAACATAGGAGGGGAAATTTTGCCAGTTTTTCTTTGAGCAGGCTGTGTTACAGCAATGGAAGTCAATTGACCAATTTAGAAAATAGAAACTGAATGACTGTGTCACGCTGGACACTTACTGAAAGTAACAAAAGAACACTGATGTAAAGCACTCTAAGCCTGATGCTTTGCCACAGGATTAACAGAGAAGAAGGATAGTTCAAAGCAATAAGGCAAATTCAGTTTTAGTGTTAGTCTCTGAAATGCAAAAAAAAATATGATCTACACTTTTGTTTTCAATTCAAATTCCAGGAGTCTACAGTGTAATAGCACATAACCACAGAGCAATGAAAATACATTGCTCTGTAATGCCATGCATCCTAGTCTCATTTAGTGAAAAAAAATTACTATCCTTTCTGGTGTACAAAACCAACCATATTCCAAATCTTTGCCTGAACATAAACATGTGATCAAATTGTTATAAGCTGATTTGATCCAAGTCCATTTAAAAGGGTTCATGGTGGCTCATACACACGATGGAAATATTAAGTATACATAAAGAATGCCCATAATAAAATCTGCATAAATAATTATCTTCAGGATTTGAGCAGAAACTTATCATAAAAGAAGATCTTTGTTCTTTCTGAGATTTATGAAGACTTCAGATCACTGCTATCAATTTTGAAAGGAGGACAATAGTATGAATTGTCAAAAAAATTAGTTATCAACTCATTTAAAGTAGAACAAGAATAACTGAATAACTGAAATCTAGATTTTTGTATAGACATACAGATAAACAGAAAATTTAAGTTTTAATATTAAGACTTTTTGCTAAGTGTATTTTGTTTGTGCTCAGATTACAGGAAAATAAAAAGAGGGAAGGGTGCTCCTTATATACTTAAAACAGTAAGTTACTGCTGGGATTCAGGTTATTGACCATAAACCACCATTCTAAAACAGGCTCTGCAGTATTGGCTTATTCCCTTTCTTTAGTCTGAATATTTAAAATGATTCTTCAATACTGAAAGTTTGCATTACAAAGTTCCCTGCTGTGAACACTTAGTTGAGACCAGTTATATATTGTCTTATAATTTAAAGAAAATTATCTTTTTAACTATTTTTCTTATTTTTTCTTTCCTTTTTTATGTTCTTTTGGTCAATAGGTCAAAAAGAAAACAAACTTGAATCAAAGCAGAAATATATAATACTGGTTTTGAAAAATAACCTTATATTATATGTAATGTGGTCATTTTTATTGTTTAAATGAGGGGGAAAGGATTATTATTAATAATACACTACAAATCAGATCAAAGGTATCTGCAAGTTTCATTGCAATTAGTTTGTGATTCAGATTAACTTTCTTCATGATAGTGAAACGTCCTTAAGAAATTATGTTTTGAAAACTCAGCCAGTGCAAAAAGTTTAGATGAAATTAATCTCAACATTATTATATATCAGGATACAGGAAATAAGTTTGAAAAATACATACTTTTCCATTATAAATAAAAAGCCATTTTTATTTTAAGATAATATAGTACCTTGTTTGTTTTTTTAAAAACCCTTGAAAGCGGAAGTGTCATATGTTGATAAAAAATGCAGCAGATTTGAAATGCAAATTAATAAACAATCCTAAACAGGTTTTGAAAGTGACCTCTCTGACTTAAAAAGTACATGCTCCGCAAGACTGGAAAAGTGTTGTTCAAGAAAACCCATATATCAAAGATGGTACCTTGTACAAAAGCCAACTGAAAGTCTATCCAGTTTTGCTGCTTCATTTCAGTCTTAAATCCTCTGTGCTTTCCAAAGTAATGGGGACTTAGATAATGCCTTTGTAGGGGGTCTTTGAAAAGAAAAGTCAGCTGTTACATGACTAATAACCTCCATCTGAGACGAAATGTTTTGGGTCACTGAATGGGGTCCTCTATTATACACAAATGGCTCATATAGCCACCTACAGAATATATGGAGATCTGTCTTAAACCAGCTGAGTTTTTAGCTGCTGACCCTTGTTTGAGTTGCTCTAGGCTGTTCCAGGTCCTCACTTCAGTGATCATTAGATGTGGAGGTGCCTCTGTCTGCCCTAGGGGCAGACTCCACCCTGTCACGCGTCAAAGACAGGAGACCAGCGTTCCACCCCGGAGGCGGGGCCAGGCGTGGCCTGAAAGAGGCTCCTCCCACCGTTCCAGAAAGTTCCCCCAGTTCTGTATCATTATTGAATAGTTCCCCTATCAGTCATCCCTTCCCTGACTCCTATTTGTTCTGATCCCCAAGTCCCACCTTGTAGCCCTCAGATGATTGGTTACTTGTTCCAATATTTAAAGTGTTGTAAAGCCCAAGTTCCTTGGACTTGGACTCTGGATTATTCGTGCCCTTATCTCTGTGTCTGGGATAACAAACGGATCGTAGGAGCCAGTCTCCTCCCACCCCCTTCGTCTCTTGGGTCTTGCGTTACCAATCTCTTAGCGCGGCCACCCTCGGTCAGGACAGCCACTGCCTCTAGGCGAAACATCCGCCCTTGGACTTCGTGTCAGGTGGTTGTGCCAGGGCCGAGGACCCCTAAGAGGAAGACCACGCCGAGGCTCGTGAGTACGGTCGGCTACAATTAGAAACTTTCTTTACTTTCCAAACTAAATTTATTCACTGAAAAACTGTGCTCGTTTGTTGTTGTGCCTTCAAGTTTTCTTTTCGTCAAACATTTGCCATAAAGATGCATCCATATAGATCTGTGATATTCTATTAAGCTTTTTTTTTTTTGTCAGACAAGGCAAGTTAGTTTGTCTCCTCTCCATTCCTGCCAATCATTATGATGATATTCTTGAAACCAAATAGCTGTAGTATTCCAGCTTTAATTTATTCTTCTTGTGATAGATTACAAATCATTTATGAAAGCTAGTCATGCCCTGGGCTGCAGCCAAAGCCCCGTGGGCAGCAGGGCAGGGAGGGGATTGTGCCCCTCTGCCCCGCTCTGCTGAGACCCCACCTGCAGTGCTGCAGCAGCTCTGGGCTCCCAGCACAGCAAGGACAGGGACCTGCTGCAGCCAGGCCAGAGGAGGCACCGAGGGGATCAGAGGGATGGAGCAGCTCTGCTGGGAGGAGAGGCTCAGAGAGTTGGGATTGTTCAGCATGGAGAAGAGAAGGCTCTGGGGTGCCTTAATCGTGGCCTTCCAGCACCTGAAGGGAGCCCACAGGAAAGATGGAGAGAGACTATTTCCAAGGGCCTGGAGTGACAGGACGGGGGGGAATGACTTCCAACTGACAGAGTAGGTTTATTTTGAACATTAGGAAGAAATTCTTCCCTGTGAGGGTGGTGAGGCATTGGCAGAGGTTGTCCAGGGAAGTTGTGGATGCCTGGAAATATTCAAGGCCAGGTTGGATGGGGCTCTGAGCAACCTGGAATGTGTCCATGTCCATGGCAGGGGGGTTGGAAATAGATGAATTTTAGGGTTGCCTCAAACCCAAAAAAAACATTCTATGATTCTGTGATTCCATTATTCTGTATTTTGAATGGAAATTAATCTCTACTTCACATATTGCTAATAGTTGTCCTACCTGTAGTAGAAATATCGATACTGCAAAGGATAATAAACATTTATGTCTTCAAAATTCTCCCTCTTGGATTTTAATATTCTTTAAGTGGGAATGAAAAAAGCAGGAGTACCCTCTTACATAAACACAGATTTTCTTCCTGTTTCTAAAATGTATTTATTTTGCATGCAAGGAAGAAAAACTAAAAAATGTTATAAAAGCTAAAATGACGTTGCAATGCGGTTCTTTAAGGGTGACTATTGATTATTTTCTTAGAACCTTTTGAAGCTCTCTCTTCATTACGTAAGATGACACCAATTTTAGTAACCATTTAGACTTTTTCTAATTTTAGTTGCTGACTGGTTGTGGCATGGAAGAAAAGTTTCTTCTGTACTATAATATAGACAGAAAACACATCAAAGCTGACTATTTTCTTGGCTAACTGCGAGAGATTCCTGAATGGCAGAAATTTACGTAACACAGGTTTTATGTAGGTTTATGTTGCTGACTGTATGCAACGAGTAAGTGCATGGAAGATGGGAGGTTTATATTCACAAAGATCAACTGCCTTAAACTTGCTGGTTAAAAAGTAACAACTGAAACTATCCTCAGAAATGTAAAATGCAGCTGTCTTGCATTTAACCAAAACATCTTCAGACTACGCACTTCTTGAAACAGAGCTGTATGGTAAATATAATTTTTAGAAAACTGTTCTGCCATGGAAATATTTATATTTTTTAATGACAGTGCATTTATCCCACAGTCTATGAAAGCTAAATTAAATCAGCCTGTCTGCATTTCTCTCTCACTTTTCAAATGTGCAAATATTTCTGCAGATTTCCACGTGAAGCCTCTGCATTGATTTCCTTTGTATTTTTGAAGTCTAGAGGAAAACTTTCGTGACATGAGGAAAAGGAGGACATGAAACAGTTTGCCTCTGGTCTTTACATTCCATCAGTACGTGCTGGGATGGAAGAAATAGGAGGTACTGTGTCAATGTCCATTATATCTTTTGGCAGAATGTCTTTAAATAAAAAACCCAAAACCAGTAATATTCCCAAGGGAGCACATGCAACACACTCATACATTTTCATAAGACAGTTTACATATTGCATCTCCCAGGTCTTGTTGGTATAAACCATGAGTGATTCACTTTATGTGGTGGTTTTTGATTCTTAATGCTTTTCAGACCTACAGTTTAAAAACGGTAATTCTAGCTTTGAATTCTCTGAAATGTCTCATGGCATTCATCATCATTCACTGAATGTGGGATTATAACTAAAACCAAAGAAATAATTGCATGTGAATGTGTCCATATTTTACAAATAATTAATTATGTAGCAAACTCCTAAAGAATCTACATGTACAGGAAGATTGGCTAAAAATCAATACAGATTTCCAGCAAGGTTAGCTCGTTATCCTAGCTCATTTGGGAACAATGCATGACAGAATCCATGTCTGATTTGGTGCTTTGTACCAGCATAAAATTATTTCCAGATTCAGTAATATAGTCTTCTTTCATAAAAAATATTTGAAAAAAAATAAAACATCTGTAGAAAAAGGGTATTTCAAACTGGCTTTGAAAAATGCCTAGAGACAAGGTGAATTTTATAAAACCAATGACAAGTTTGGAAACCTCTAATGAAGACCTACAGTCATAAAAGATAAGATGAACTGAGGTGATAACGATCACAGACAAGAACAGAAACAAATATTGGCCTTGGAAACACATGATGGTACAGACACTGAACAAGGTGATTATATCAAGGAGCATTTGGAAGGAGTTATCACTTTCAACATTTCCTTTAGCAGTTCTCAGCAAGATGGCTACAGCTCAAACAAATTCAAAGACATGATTTATCTTGCTCTGAAAAAGTGATCTTTTCATGTTCTGTCTGTGCTCTGTCTCCCTCACATGTTCATGACATATGGGCAGAATGCAAACACTTCATTTTGAGGAGCCCACTGGACACACATCCTCTTAGTGCTCTCTCCAGATGTTACTGATTCATAACTTGTGGGCTGAAGAGTGGCCTTTCGCTGGCCTGAAATCTCTCCTCTCTCAAGAAGGCACCAAAGGCAAGGAGCTGAAATCCTTGAGTGCGAAATTGTGACTGAATATCTTTGTCATCTGCATCTCCACAGAAGAAAAAGCTGTGACGTGCAAGCCAGTCTCAGTTCACCTCCTTCAGAGATGAAAGTTAGCTCGACAAAAACTCCTGGTTAATGAACTCCAAAAAGCTGTTGACAGATGCAGGAGAATCAGCATGGTCATCTGATATCTTACTATAAGATGAGAAATCTTCTATCAGCATGAGCAAAGTAAAATTCATTTCATACTTACATCCAAAGCAAATTGAAAGAGTCTACAGCTGCTTATCTGCAAGTCTCACAGAAGCTTTGCTTCAGAAAGATAGAAACAGTGATTGTATTTACAAAGCAACTTTGTTTTATTTGTTTTTTTGTTTTTAGCTAAATTCAAATGTTTATGCACTGCTGGCTTCTTATTGGTCAAAAAAATTAGTTAAGAAATTTTTGAGTATAATGGGCAAAATGTTCATTTCTACCATAGTTATTCATAACTTCCTTCTGTTTCGGACACCAAAACAGACTACAGTTTCACTGACTGGTGATTATGTTTTGATATTTCGTGCTCCTAAATTAAAGGTCTTTTGAGTAATCTCTTCATCAAAGTGTTTGGTTTGGGGTTTTTTTGTGAAGTGTCACCAGAGTTGTCATCACCTCTTGCCCTTAACAGCATCCCAGCTACCATAGTTACGTTTATAAGAAGCTATACTGTTAGATAAAATTATTAGTGTTTTTACTAATGCTAAAGTGGTAAAGTGGTTTTACTAATTAATATTTGATTTTATTGCAATTAGAGGGTTTGCTGTGCCAACTAGGAAACTTCCCAATTATAAACATGTCTTCTCCTACTAAGCTGTTTCTGTGAGGAAAGTTAGAAATGTTTTAATCTCATAAAAAGAGAAGTGACTAAAAGTGTACTTTTTAGCTTATCCAGAAGAATGTATTATCTTCTCTCAAAGACAGCATGCACAGAGACTGACAAATATTTCATTTATTGCATACAAAAGAGATTATGAGATTACTCGTGGTTATATGGAGTCACAGCAAGTAAATAAGCCATTTATTGGTATGGCTTCTACAGCTACATTTTATTATACTGTGAAGTTGAACTATCTACCTATGCTACTGTCATCGGTCCAAAGTACCAAAACATTGTATTTCCTGAGAATGCATTGAATAACTCTTTAATCTTCTTGAACCATTAAACCAAATAATAGACCTGTCTAGATGTACCATTAAAGCGTACATTTTAATTTTTAATATTATAGAGCATCCATATGTGTTACTCCGTTTCAAGAAAGCATTCCCCTTCAGCTGCTCTGCTTCACAAAATAAGCTATCAGTAAGAGATTTGTATAAACTAGACCAAAAAAAAAAACCCAAACCAAAAGAAATGCACAAAGGTTATTCAAACTTGCTTATCTGTGGAGAAATTAGGGGGCTCCTTTTTGAGAAGGAACAGAGTAGGCTGATGGGGTATGAGGAGCCCCATGGCAGAATGTCTCAAAGCTGAGAACCATGTGATTTTGCTATTGCCTCCTTAATTCCTGCTACAAACTTTGCCCTTCTGTGATCTTAAGAGACCTACCAGTATAGTCAAATTTATAAGATGAAATATAGTGGACTTTATCTGAGAAAGTCTTGATTATTTGCTACTGAAGCTTTTCTGAAATATCAGCTTCTTTATTCTTTTCAAAGTGCATAGTCATTTGATTTTAAGACTTCATTAAGAAAAACAAACAAACAAAAAAAGAAAGAAACAACAAAAACCAAACATTAAAAAAAAAACCTGAAAGAGAAAGAACTATTTTCAAGACTTTGTCTTTTAGAACTGCTACTACTCCTTCAGAGATTATGGAGATGCTTACCAAGCTTTTTGTTACTTGGTATTATCAAAGCACTGTAAAAGCAAATATATTTGAAATTTTTTTTCTCTTTAGAAAAAAAGTTCATTCCAAACAACATGATTTAAATTGGTTAAATTATAAGTCAATCAGCACATGCCTTCAGTTCTTGGAATTACACCTCTGTGTACATTTGAAGAAATTTTATATGCACAATGTAAAAAGCAGTGGTGCACGAAAGTAAAGTGTTTAAGAAAGGACAAGTCTTATCGACTTCTAGTAACTTTATTGGAATACAAAGTAGAATATTTAACTTTGCACAGATATTAGGGTTGGAAGAAAACCTCAGAAATTTCTTCCACATTTAAAATGCAATGTTACAGAACATCATAGCACAGTAGTGAAGTCATTTTTCATCACTTCATGGCAAGTTCTGTCTGCTCTCTGACAATACCATGTATTATTAAACAAGCTGCCTCCCAAGTGACCAGTACTATTATGGATCAAAATTTTGGAAATTGCTATAAGAACCCATAATTATCCTAAAAATAAGGGTATGTCTTCCCATTTCTAAACATGGCCTGTTAATGTCAGCAACCACAGCAGCAGCAAAGCTCTCCAAGAGGAAAGACCTGACCTGGGTGGTGGCTGGAGCTGCCACCCTCTCCATGCCTCCCACCACTGCTGTGCCTCTTCAGCATTGCCCTTCCTCTTCTCCATGGTCTGGTCTGCCCTTGACATTCCAGCTCTCCCTTTTTTTCATTGGCTTCTACCTGTCTGACTTGAGATATTTTTCTTTGAACTCAGCATTTTCTGTTTATTTAATTACATGGATCTCTAACTAGCTTATTGCTTAATGAATAGATTAATTCATTGATCATTCATCTAATGAGTCTACTACCTGACTAATTAGCTAATATATTCTGTGATTTATATACTCTGAATTGTCTATTTGTTTACCTTGTCTTGGGTTACATGATATTTAATTAATCCATTGTTATATTGATTCTTTTTTTAATCACGGGTTTACTGTTAATTACACTGCTATCTTGCATAAATAATCAGCTAATTCAGTATCTATTTCTTCAATTCCTTCTCATTGATCAGCTTTTTTGCCCATGATATACAGCCTCAGTCACATCTTCCCTGCAATGCCTTCTGTCCCTTGACATCCATTCCCTCATGGATTACTTTCCCCTCACCCTAGCTTTCCTCGAACATAGCTTGTCTGCATTTATCAATTAGGGGCTACCAATCCTTCAATAGCCCTCTAAGGGAAAGAGGACAAAAATAGTCAAAAATCACTGCAAAATCTCTCAGAAAATCTGAGGAAAAGATAGGACTGAAACTCCATGGTACTTTTCCTTTGATGTATCTATATATATTCAACTTTATCTCCTTTTAGCTACTAATCTATTTTGTCCAATTTTAGTTCTTTATTTTACTTGTCTCTTCACCACGTCTCTGGTCTTTTTCTTTCTGGAATTAAACCAAAACAAAACAGAATTTCAGGCAATTGCATATGCTAGATTAGATCCTTGTAACTTGGCAAAGCTCTGACAAAATTTGCGAGTCTTCTACTGAGTTAACATGAAGCTTAACATTATTTTTAAGGCTTCTAGTCTTTAGGTCCCAAAGGTGTACTGTAGATTGCAATCCTCTAAAGAGGCAGTGGACCCTGTCATCATCTGTTACCATAAGATTGCTGGAAGCTGAGTTACCAAATCCAGATTTTTTTAATTGGATTCCCAAGTATTTGTGTTGTTCTGCAGGCTGATGGAGAAAATATTTCCGCCCATAGAAATGGTCAGACATATCTAACTGGTTTTAGTCCTTTAAATGGAAATTATAAAAACTTCTACCCAAGTCACAGACCAGTCCTGCTGTAATTATGGGAACCTCGCCTACTCTCCATCTCCTAGATGTCGGTCCACACCTTTCAAAACATGTCCAGAATACAGTCAAATTCAAAACACTTACAGAAAAATGTGAAAAGTCAAATTGACCCCTCAGCGTTTTAGGGGTTGAATAATGACGGCTTTTAGGGATCCAGGTTCATGAGCTACAGAGGTTCTTTTGAATAAATCTAGGACATGCTCAGTCTGACAGGAAAAAAAAAAAAAAAAAAAGGAATTCCAGGTCTCAGGTTTCTTCAGGAAAACACCAAGAGAAGAGGTTATATATCTGTTGTTTGTGTAGATGGAGTTTTCTGCTCTACAAGTACTTGCCTAAGCCTTGGATTCTGTCAGTCCACTCTTTAAAAAAAGTAATTAAATTCTCTCTCTGTCTCAGTGACACATAGTCTTATCCTTCATGTTTAATTGCTGATATATCTGAGACTACACATACAGTGGCTTAAAAGCAGATGCCTTGTCTTTCTACTTAGGGTGTAAATTTTAGAATGTAGGCTTTGCCACAGAAAAGTTGAGTAATAAGGGACAATAGGGAAGAATTTAATAACACCAGCAGCTAGGGACATGATTAATGCATTAGCAAAGGGATATATAATGCACCCTGTGGAAAATGATAAATCCTCAGGGTTCTGTTTTTATAGTCTAAATCTTACTCTTTCAATAACTGTAAAGCACTGAAATTTTGTTTACTGCAAAGCTACAAAACAACTTTAAAGGGCTTGTTATAAGATGGAAAAACATGATCCAAGGTTTGTTTGGTTTTGCACTCATTAGGTCTATAACTTGCAGAAGAAAATTAGGAGAAACTAAGAGAAAGGGCAGAAACAAAGCAAAAAAAAAGGAACCGAAAGCATCCAGTGCTGTTATTTAACTAAAATGCATCTCTAAAAGTAATTTCCAATGTTTCCTAGTAAGCAAACTGCACAAAACCAGTGTGGTCTTGGACTCGGTAATGCATTGTCAGAAGTAATGCATTAGTTACCACTGGCAAGGGTGTGAGCATTTCTGATCTTGTGAGTTTAGACACAGATCTCAGACCTATTACTGTAACTTAACCATTCGGTGCATATATCACATTCCTTTTACTTCATGCTTCATGAGATAATTCATTAAAAAAAAACCACATGGTTCACAAACTGATCCTAATTTTTGCAATTTTTTGTTGTTAGCAAGCACTGAAAGGTAGTCATTGATAGTTCAGGGGGTTTTTTAAGTCCCACCAGTTTGGAGAGAGAAAACACTAAATCTTTGATTTAAATGACTGTATTTATCTTTATAAAACAGCCATTTCTAGAAATGTAGTTGGTTTACATTTCCTATAATATGCATAATTTAAAGTGAAGGTTTATCCTTTTAAGGGAAGCTAGAAAAGCCAAGTAGACATTTTTTGTTTGTTGGTGACTTCACTTCTCATTGAAACCTCTTTGTTTAGTAGATTTTCTTTATTAGGAAAGGGAATAAACTGAGCAGGAACATTTAGTGGTCTGCATTTTTAGATAACACCATCAGTGGGGTTTATTTTTTGATCATTACATTTTTTGCAAGCACTACCCATTTCTATTTTAACACAGGAAGAAATTTCTACTCTTGTCTCTTTGTTCTATTCAATAAACTCTATGAATTCTCACTATCTGTATTTTACCAAAAGAGATATACATTCAGTATCAGGAGAGGTTGCAAGTTTTTTTAATTTGCTATAAATTAGAACAAATTAAAAGTTAAGTAGCACTAGATCATTAAACATCTCAGTATCCTCCTGGAAGAATTTAAATTATTTTTAATTATTGTTTCTCACCATTCAGGTGAGAAAAATATATTCTGTGTGTGCTCTGTACTATCCCTTAAGAAGTTAAACTCAAAATATTTGCAGCTCCAAATGAGGAGGTGGGATCTTGCATCACAGAATCAGAAGTGTACATTAAAACTATATTTCACTCAGAAATTTAAAAACCAAAAAAAAGTCTGAAAGTTTAAAAACATAAAGTACTAACTTAGTGTAGTAAGCTGTTTTGTACCACATATCTTGCTTGTTTTCTGTCTGAGGACCGAGGTGTGTTATTTCAGTTTTGTAAAACCTTCTCCAATATTCTTAGTAGCTAACACATTTTGGAAAGCATAATACTAAAAGTGAATAACTTGTATTCTTTAACTGTCCTGCTATTTCTCCGTATTTGTTTCTGTCTCTATATTCTATCTGCTCCAAACAGTTCAGGCTTTAGTTTACTGCCTTTCCTTGAGGCAGAGTATGCAAAGATTTGCAAATTGAAGGAGACAGGTGAAAAGTAAGAGAAGTTCCTTAATATGAACATGTCAACATAAAAATCCCCCCCAAAAAACCCCAAAAGCCCCAGCAGACAGACACCAGTAAATATTGGCTTTGTAAGTTCCTCCATCACAATCACAAAACAGTCCAGAGGTTGTATCTTTCCCCCCTGTCCCCCACATTTCTCAGGCTATCAAGATTTTGGATTCTGATGACTCTCACCCTAAAGGAAAGCAGCCTTAAGGTCATAAAAGTGATAAAAGCAGTAGAAGTGATAAGAATGACAAAGACTACTATCATCTGGATTCCCCCTTATTACTTTGTCATTGGAATGATTTATCAGCTGATGCCTCCAGGTAGATAATAAAGTGTGCTAAATTACTCCTCCAAACATCTTAGCTCTATTCATATCTGTGCTTTCAACTGCATGTGTAATTTAGAGTAAATTACTGACAATCTCTCTGTTCTTCTCCACTGTAAAGCTGAAAGTGAATTTTCTTATTGTGCAGCACTTTAAAGCTTTATGGGTTACAAATATTATGTGATCAATTATTGCTAGAAAGTTGCAATCATATGCACATTTATTGCATTTATTACCTTCCCTGTTAATTTCATGTATGCCTTTAAATTGGAATCCATAAATATATTTTTATTTTACTCTAGTACTTTGTATAGCCTACCTACTAAGTGTGCATTGTTTTTCCAAGAACTTAGTATTTTTTTTTTTTATTTTAATGTTCATAATTTATTTTGGGGAACCAAGCTCAAGTACTTTCCACATAAAAAACAAAATCCTCAATAAAACATTGGCAGCCTTCAGCTTAGTCCAGTTCAGTGACTCACACAGAGTATGCTGGCACACACATTAGTGTGTGCCAACCTCACTTCCTATAAAACTGACGTACTGGAGGTCTTTTCCAATACTTCTGAGATTACTTGACTGCATTTGAACTGGTGGTATGCCATAGAGATACCAAATTTCTATTCCATGGTTGTGCAAACTTTCCACAATGGACATCAGTCAAACATTTCAAAAGGTTCTGCATACAGATGGAATTACTCACCTACAAGCCCAAATGACAGGGTGGAAAATGTTCAACTCTGCATCACATATGCTTTTCCTTTAACTTCATGGCAACCTGAAAACAACTATGTACAAAGGGGTAAGTTTCTCATTAAATACGCCCAGCAGTTCCTTTTCTCTTTGTATTCCTCAGACAGACCAAATAATTTATCTTGGAGAGGTTCAGAAAGGCTTTAAAACCAATGAGAGGAAAATTTGGTCTGTAGTCATTTGGAACTCACAGTCTTTCTGTGACTTTTTTTTTATAAATACCAAATTTGTTTTTTCTCATTTTATCTTCTTCTCTGAGCAGAAAGAAGAAAATCTCAGTCTTTCAGAAAAGAGGAACTTTTTTAACATTTACTTTGCACTAAAATCACATTGTTAAATAGAAAATTTGTTAAGATAGAATGAGCTTCAGGAAAATGCATATTTTTGGTCTAATATTTTCCCTAAATTTATTAAATTAAAATGAATTTTAAAGTAGAACTAAATTGATTACACCTTCAACCTTAAAAACATTACAAACATGGAGAAATTTTCTTCTAACAGGGAAAACAATGACTGAGTACTAACTTTCTCCAAATGGCCAGTACTTATATAAACCTGATATGATAATTTCTTTGCATCTCAGCATTCTGCTCAACTCTTTAAAAGGAAATACTAAGCTTCCTCTATGTAAAACCCCAAGTTTCCTTTCTGTTCCAATTCTTCCCACATAGGAGAGTCATTGGGACAGGAGCCTCTATGCATTTTGAATTCAGAATATCCTCTAAATCATCACTAAAGCCAGGTTTCTGTGGGGGTTACATCAGGTTCAGAAGTCAGTAACTAGTGAATATCTGAATTACCTAACAAGTGTTATGTCATTCTCATGGCAAAAAACCTAAAGCTCTTTGTTCTTTACAGACTACAGTCAGAATGTAGTCTGTGAACAGCAAATCTACTAAATAAATGAGCAAATGGGAAGCAGAAACACATTTTAAGGTTGTCTCATCATTGGAGAACACAATTCAGGAAAACATTTCAATAGTTTTCTACTCTGTAGTAAATACAATTTTATCTTTCCCTTAAAGAGGGGAGCTAATGTACTTTTTACCAACAATTCATCAGTTCTGCATTGTGACATTGTAAACATTTAAATAGTTAGCACTGTGATAGTAAAGTGACTAGAAGCAATTTTTTCAGGCTTTTATTAGCAAGTCTTTCCATGAACTTCATGTCAACTATAACAAACAGTATTAAAAATTATTTAGGTATCTTCAGTGAATTATTTTCCTTTTCAAGGTCACAGCCCTCAAGAGTAAGGTTGAATTATTGTCCATTTACGTGAAAGAGTCTAAAAAGTAATATAAACTTAAGGTTATTTCAGTATTGTTTAAACTACACACTGTGACAGGTATGTTTATATTTTTAAATGAAAGCAGTGGGACGTCATAGAATTGAGTCCTAAGAATAGCAGAAAAGAAAACTAAAGTCAGGATGAAGCTGTTATCCAATAATCCTTTCTGATGGTGGCTGAGTCAGTGTGTAGCTCTTTTCTAAAGATTTCAAGGGATTATTTTTTCTTTTTATCCCTCTCATTGTAGTTATGGGTAGGATATTAGCTATTGATACTATTTTACATACCTTGTCACTGTAAATGTCTCTCCCCATATGTATTTACATTTGATGCACAAGGACTTTAAATGTTACAAAAGGACAGACTGTAAATGATTTTGAGTTTACAGAATTTGAATTAAACAGAAAAAGGCTCACTTATATAAAGTTGAATGCTTTCATTTCATATGAAAACTAGGGTCAAAATTTTATATGGCAAATAAAAAAATTGGTATTTGGCAAGCTGGACTTCAAAGAATAAATATATCATATATATTGCAGTATGACTATTGTCATCATTGTGTTGGACAAAAGTAGCCATCAAACTCTTTTAGTGTCTGCATTCTGAATGTAAGAAAGCAAAACTATATGGGGACAATTTAAAAAGCACAACTCACAGAAATGGAAGACTGGCAATCAAACAGAGCCCTTCAGTTTGAGGCTATTTCTCCCAATGTAGTATGTCATGGTTCTAGAAGACCTACACAAGACATATTATCTCCACCAGGACAGAAAGAAAATCTGTGTCTTTGAGCAGATATACAGATATAAAAGACATAACTGTTTATACAGCTTTCCAAGTTGTGTGTCTTCTTGCTTCCATGTGAAAAGACAACATTGCCAAACCCATTTGAAATAACTGATATGTGGGACCCAGTAGAATTATTGAGACATGATTACTTTTGTGTTGCTTTTACTAATTTCTTTAATGAACCAATTTTTAATAAGGTTTGTTGCAGACTTCTGTATTTCTAGTTAGTCAGAAGAGTATTTTCATACAAGTTCTTTATCTGAAATTTACATCTCTGTTGTCATGGTTAGGACTGTGCTGAAGGACAATGCCACTGTGTCATGACAAGAACAGAGCACCAGCTGTTTTATCTCGTGAAGTTTAATTTCCTTTCATCTTCCTCAAAATTTGTCAACCACCCTGCCTTTATTAGTTTCACATTCAAGACAGCTGTCAGCAGTATAGACTGGCGTTGTTTATCAGGACACACCAAATATCTATGTTTTGCCTGTTTCAAGTTTCATTCGTTTCTCTATCTGCAGTGACAGTGTGCTTAGAGAGACCAATGTGCAAGAAGATGAAATTGGGCATGAAGCCGTGATAATTTAATGGCCCAGGAGTAATTCACAGAACTGTAAACATACCTGTTCTGGAAAACAGAGTCTCTGTTATGGAGCAGCAGGCAAAACAGGATTGATCTCTAATGAAGAGATCTTGACAGTCATAAATGGAGAAGAGGAACTCACTGTTCAATAAGAAAGTGTTTCTGCTGTTCCTGTATCACTAGACAAAGTCATCAGAATACTTTCTCTGATTCAAACTTTCAAAGCAAGTTCACAATACTTTATTTAACTCAACAGCCATGAACACTACTGTTTTATCTTGATGACAGCAAAAAGAATTTGCCTTTATGAAGTAAGGGAATAAATCAATATATCTGGATATAGTTGTGGTGGGTTCAAGCCAGGTGTCATCAGTTACTCCATCCCTCCCCTGATCAGCTGGACAGAAGAGAGACAATATAATGAAAGGCTCATGGATCAAGATAAGGACAAGGAGAGATCACTCAGCAATCACTGTCATGGGCAAAACAAACTCAACTTTGGAAAATTAACTTATTATAAACCAGATCAGAGTAAGGTAAGGAGAAATAAACCCAAATCTTAAAACCACCTTTTCCCCACTCCTCCCTTCTTCCCCTTTTCAACTTCACTTCCCATTTTCTCTACCTCCTGCCTCGCATTGCAGGAGGATGCTATTGGTTCATCCCAAGTTGTCCCTGCTGTTCCTTCCTCCCCAGGGGGAGCTCTTCACTTTCTGGTATTCCTTCCCACAGGACACAATCCCCAACAAACTTCTCCATAGTGGTTCTTTCCCATGGGCTTTATGAACTCTTCCAGCATGGGTCCCCTGATGGGTCACAGATCCTGCTAGAAGCCTGCTCTAGTGTGGGCTTCCCACAGGGACACAGACTCTTTTGGGCATCCTTCTCTGCTGTGGGCTCCTCCACAGGCTGCAGGTGAGTCACTGCTTCCCTGTTATAGTTTGTATAAAATAAATAAAAGTATCTTTCTGTCCCTCCCTGGGCTGCTTGCCAGAGGAGAGGAGGTCTCCGGGGCAACCGGGCTGGCACTCCGGAGCTCTTCTCCCTGGGAGGGTGGCTCTCCCTGGCTGGCTCTGTGGGAGGCTCTCAACCTCAGGTCCGTCTGCCTGCTAGCTGGTGGTATCGGCGCAGGGAACAAAAGAGCGAGAGAACTGTCTCCGGTGGCAGGGTTTATTGAAGGTAGGGCTCGGGTTCGGGTCGGAGAGAGGAGGATAACAATACAGGAGATCCACTCGAGAGACCCCGAGGTTCCCGGGACACGCGGTTTTAAGGGGAGGGGACAACCAATAGGATAACAGTAAGGGGGCGTTAACAGAACATAAGTAACCAACCAACATAACTCAAGGGTGGAACNATGCTCACAATCTGGACTCCTGCCCCCCAAGGCTGTCAGTGTCTGGATTCGCCCGGGAGGGGGCAGGGCTTCGGGGGCGTACCCCAATACCCTGTGGTCCTCCATGGGCTGCAGGGGCACAGCTGCTTCACCAGGGGCTGCATGGGAATCTCGGCTCTGGCTCCTGGAGCACCTCCTGCCCCTCCTTCTCCACTGACCTTGGTGTCTGCAGGGCTGCTTCTTTCACATATTCTCACTCTGCTTTCCAGCTGTAGACTGTCGAGCACTTTTTCCCCCTTTTCTTAAATCCATAATCCCTGAGGTGTCACCAGTGCTTCTGATGGCCTTGGCCAGCAGCATGTCCATCCTGGAGTTGACTGCCATTGGCTCCATTGGACACAGGAGAAGCTTCTGGCAGCTTCTCACAGAAGCCAGCCCTGGAGACCCCTCACTACCAAAACCTGGGCATGCAAACACAATAAAATAGTTTAGATTAGTTTAGTTTAGTTTAGTTTAGTTTGGTTTAGTTTAGTTTGGTTTAGTGCCATTTGTTTCAGTATAGTAGAAATAAAGACTCCATATAAGATGTTAAATGAGGAGTTTGCCTGAATGTAGTTAATTTTTTGTAAGACATAAATACAAAAAAAATGAAAGCAGAGGGATTTAGGAGATGTAAAGATAATATATACACCAATAAAACTTCAAATTAAATCTGAGAGACTTTTGCCAGAGGAGCCTGTGCAGTAACCACAAATTGAAATATGATTTCTAAATCATTTAAGGAAACTATAAACATAACGCTCCTTTCTCACTCTTTCTTCCTTTACATAGCCACACACATGTCCTCAGAAGATGTAGAAATGGTCCATTATGTTTGTGCCATTCTGTAATTTTCATTTCTCCAGTAAGGTCTTTGTTTCTTACAAAGACTTTTATATACTAAACAAGCAAAGGTTTAAAATTTGTTAAGAACTATGAATGGTCCCTAGAAAAAAACACTGGGAACTCCATCATGTTATCAGCAATCATCTAGGAATCAGTGATACTGTCACAGATATTAAAACTGCTTTATTGTCTTTTATAATTATTATATTAAAAAAAGAATGTTTATGGACAATCTGTTACCTGGCATGTAAAATTTAATGTACTGTGGTAAAGAAGTAAATGAAATCGCTTTAACTACTTTTAGCTATCTGTATTACCAGTTAATAAAAGTATCTACAGACTGACAGTCATTGGCAATAAAGTTTCCATTCTGTTCATAAATGAGCAAGGACAAAATTCTAAACTTGCATTCACGATACTGAGACTTGAAACAAGGTGGTGGCTCACCAAAGGATCCAAGCACTGAGTTGTTTGTACACTCCCTTAAGTTCCCAGCGTGATTCCTGCTTTTAATACCCTCAGCTGACTGAGGCAGACCTGATTCCCTGTTCTTTCACAGCTGCTAAAGCACCAACTCTCTGGACATGCTTTGCTCTGAATCACTCCTTTCCATCACTCTCCACTGCTGAGCCTTTGCCCAGCAAAGCTGACCTCGTAGCTTACATTTAAGCACTCGTCAGTGCAGCACGTTAGAGACAAAACCATTTCCTTCAGTCTCTGTAGCAAATACACCACCCGGTGCTCATTATTAAAAAATAAGCAAAGCCCTTGGTTGTAATACTCCTTCTCTCAGTAAAAGTGCAGGAGGAGGGCTTGTTCAATGAAGTAAAGTGCATGCCCCACTAGGTTTTCTTTGATTTTGAGTGATGAACATGGCTGGATCGAGGCGGGGAATCAACTGGGATTCACCACTGCTTTTCTCCCTGGTTGTTCTCAGCAGGGCACAGGCTGCAATTCAGAGCAAACAATCTCACAGTGCCAGTCAGTGGTGCCAGCTCAACTGGAGCACGACAGGCTTGCTTGGGAAACTGGCCAAAATTAAACTGAACAAACAAATAAATAAGTCGTGGAAGACACAGAGAGTTATTTTAGCTTGCAGAAGTTCTCCAGCTCCATTTCCTGACTGCTTTCTAAAACAGGAAGCAGAAGCAGTTCACTTTGGCATTTTCTCTGGTGAAAATGCCTGTCCAGGAACAAGGGAGCTATTGCAAGGCTGAGGAGGAAAGGGGGAGGGAGGGGAATCCAATCTTAATTTCAGAATACTTAACAGCTCATTTTCTTGGTTCTTTAGTAAAGTATAAATACGGTGCTAAATGCCAGTAGATACTAAACAGAAGTTTCCATTTGGGTAAGAGTTGCTACGCTGTTGGAGGTATTAAAGTCTAATATCAGCAGAATATTAGGAATCGAATTTTTGCTTGTCATATAGTCAATAAAAATATCAAGGATATTTTAATTAAAAATTTGCATGCAAATGAAAAAAAAATTCCATGCTTGGGTGTATCCACATTTGAGTAAAATTTCTTTTGTAAATTAATAGGAATCTTTTACATTCAAAACATATGTTAATCCTCATTCACACTTATCACAAGAGAGACGATGAATTTAATGACGATTCGGGCAAGTGAGAAGAAAACAGCTAATTATGTGTCATCTTAGAGCTGAACAAACTCACAAAGCAGCAGGAGGCATTCTTTGAGTTTGGTTTCCATTGACCCACTGGACCAGATGGTGCTCTGCAGCTCAGCTGTCCTTCTCTCTCCTGATGCAGTTGTCAGAACGGGTATTCTACGAGACAACCAGGAGAAAACTGCAAGCAGAACAAAACTGTTGGAGTGCTCTCTACAGCTTTGCTATTTCCAAATGAGATTTCAAAAGAATACCTGAATTAAGGGAGTGATCAGAAAGCACCTTGTCCAGCATACGTTTTCCGGGAATATTGTTGCTTGGTAGGGATTGCATCCCCTGCACTCGGAGATGTCAGAGCGGGGCTGGCACAGAAGGTGCCCCAGGTTCCTCCTGCAGACCATTCCTGGTGTGCTGCCTCAACCTCCCTTTCAAGAGAGCTAGTACCCTAAAGCAGAAAATATACCCCTGGATTTCTATGCAGACATCCTACAATTTAGATAGTAAAATCATTTTTATTGCTGAAATAATCAGGTCTCACATTGTTTTGACATGGAGCCAGATCTTAGAGAGTCCAAGAGCAACGGGAAGGATAGATGTGAATGGAAGAGGAAAAGAACTAGAGTTAAGTGACTGATTTGTACTCAGTTTTGTGCATAAGCAGCCTTGTGTTACTGGGTAGTCTCCAATGAAAATGTCTGATTAGCACATGTTAAACTAATTACGTGAAAGATCCAATAAATACCAAATACACCAAAAAAACCCCAAGCTGAAATCATTCATTCTCTGCTTCTTGTTAATTTCTCTATTGCAGCTGCATTGTCATTTCTAGGCAAAGTAATGACAGAAAGACAACTTTACTTTTTCATCATCCTTTTTCCTTTGATGGAAAAATGACGTGTGATTGATAGTGGAAGTATGACAAATATTACTGCTAATCACTCGAGCCATGCTTGTTACACAATCTCTTTTAAAGCAAGAACAGATTTCAACTGTTAAAGGTATTATTTCCAAGAAGAACAACATTTAAGCAAATCTGAGAAGACTGAAAAAGCCCATTAAAATATAATTAGATGCCAGAAGACATTCAAAGGCTCCTGTCATCATCTTGTTCCTCATTTGTAAAGAAGAGCTAGGAACTGACAAAAAAAGGCACTAAGTCATTACTTTGACTTCAGTCTGCTTCCCTAAAACAGTGTTACAGGTCATTTGTATAATGATGTCTAAAGGAAGCTAAAAATTGCTTCACTGTTCCAGTATTAGAGAGCTAGAAATAAACTGTTTTATGGTTTCATGCACAATTACACTACAAAATAATTATTTTCTGTAGAAAAAAGAAAAAAAATCAAGTAATCTTAGTTCCATTTTCCTACAAGGGACACAAGTTTGTGGGGCACAATTTCACAGAATCACACAGAAGCACAGAATGGGTCAGGTTGGAAGGGACCACAGTGGGTCATCTGGTCCAACCTTCCTGCTCAAGAAGGGTCAGCCTAGAGCACATGGCACAGAACCTAGAGCACCCCCCTGTCTTTCACTTACTCCTCCGTGCATCTAGTCAGAAATCTGGGTTTTTGCATGGAGTTAATAATTTGAAAAGGGGTTTAGATAAGAAATAAAACATACAATATTTACTTTGGTGCTACTGCAATCAGGATTGATCAGATTTCTTGAAATCTAGAGGGTTGTCTCCTTCAAACAAAAAGTGCTTGTGTTTTACAGAATAAAACAACTCTTCCTTGGAATGGAAAGATATAGGGGAAACTTTTCTATTAGCCCCTTGCAGCTGGCCAGACTGCACTATTTTCTCCCAGAGTCCTTTTCCAAGGAACATTCTGCTCAAGGGCTTTACTGACACAGCCTTAGCACCTCTTCTTGGCAGGGGTAGACTTGCTATACAGTTAAACCACAATCTGTCTACTGCAAATGACATTCAAGGTTCTTTTTCATCTCCTTGATAATTTTAAGGGTTTATATCTTTCAAGTACATATAAATACACATCCCCAGTATTACATGAGCACAGTCCTGGTTAATTTTTTGGGACATGCATGAAAGCAATAAGCCACACATAATACCAGTGCATGATTTAGATCTAGGACCTAATGTTGAAAGGTATATTTACCAATTTTTTTATATGCTATGGAAAGTCAGGTTGACCTTGGACAGGATTTTGGTTTTCAAACTTTTATTATAAAATTGTTCATGTTACCAAAAAATTTAAAAAATAATTCAACAGTAGATAATACAAGCTAAAATAAAATATTATTCTGGATGAATGGTGCAATTTCTGTGGTTGTATCTTTAACTCCTAAAAAATAATAGGTCTAATAATTGTATGGAAATAGCTGAAATCAAGTCCATTCTATCACAGACACGGCACAATGCAGGTTTCCTAGATGATAAGTACAAAAGTAGTGCTGATCTCACCCACACACTCACAACCCTGAAGGTAGCATGGGCTGAGCACCTTAAGCTTTTCCCATTAAGGAATTTGGGTGTGGTAAAGCTATTTTTGAGGATTAAAGAATTTAGCAGTATAGGCACAGACCAATCCATAACACTCGGCTGTAATCTCAGAGAACAGTCCCAAAACAATGTTTTACTGGTATAGGCACAGCCTAAGTAAATAGTCATAACTGGTTTTCTAAAACTCTGTTGTCAGGACAAAGATGAGTAAATGATCCATCTGTACTGGATAATTGTTATTTATGTCATAGTAGACAAAATTAATTAGACTGTATGTATTTGCACATATCTGACTAAAGCAAGCCACAGAATATTGTGACCTTTCTGCTGAATTCAGTGAATCACCTTAACTTAAATATAAAAACTCGTCTTCACCTTGAGTCCTGTGTGCAATTTTGGGCACCACAATATAAAGAAAAATTTTGATATTAGAAAGCATATAAAGGAGGGACACAAGGATCAGGAAAGGTCTGGAGGGGAAACCTTATGAGGAGCAGCTGAAGTCACTTTGTTCACTCTGGAGTCTGAGGGGAGACCTCGTTGCAGTCTACAATTTCCTCACGAGGGTAGTAGGGGCAGGCACTGATCTCTTCATCTCATGACCAGTGACACGACCTGAGGGAATGGCCTGAAGTTGTGTCAGGGGAGGTTTAAGTAGGATATTAGGAAAAAGTTCTTCACCTAGAGGGTGGTTGGGCACTGGAACAGGCTCCCCCAGGGCAATGGTCACAGCACCAAGCCCAACAGAGCTCAAGATGCGTTTGGACACTGCTCTCAGGTTCATGGTGGGATTTTTGGGGATGTCCCGTGCAGGGCCAGGAGCTGGACAGGGTGATACTGATGGGTCCCTTCCAATTCAGAATATTGTGTGGTTCTACGATTCTATGTACCCCTGGTAAAGACAGCCCATCTGTGAAAGCCCATACACTCTGCTGAAAAAAAACCCCTTTTTTGCTGTTATGCATTGATTACTCTGTGATTGAAAATAATATATTGAGAAAATACAAAAATAGATCTTAGAAATTCACAGAACTGGTCAGGGTTTTTGCTTAGTGTACGTGACTAGTGATAGGCAATGAACTTTTTAGAGATGAAAACAAAAACACAGTTGTTGGCAAAACAAGTGAGGTATAGATTCAAACAGGACATCTTTGAAAATGAAAAACAATAGTATTAAAAAGATATGATTTCATTAGCCAGAAACTTGCAAGCAGAAAGTAATGTTGGCTACCATTGGCTACAATAATAATCTTTCTGGGGATTATGGGCTTAGGGGCACATGTTTTTTTTATCTCTGTGTTTAAAAATATCAAAAATTAAATCTTCCAAGTGATTCTCCACACAAGTAGTAACATTTTGGGAGGGGAAAGCGCTCATCCTTACAGCAGTAAACTCATCAATTATTGAGTCAAGAAAAAAAAAAATTAGTTGCCTGCCTGAGGTCTGGTGCCAAAAACTGAGGCTTGGGCAGCTTGTTCATTTAGGAGTCTTGGGAAATCTTGTCCTTAATCTTGGGATATTTTTCATAGATGCAACTGCGATTCTCAGAGTACTGAAGTCCTATGCTACTATGATCAGCAGTTGTTTTCAGAAATAGTAAGTAATAATATTGCTGTCAACAACAGAAATGTGTTATGATTTCCCCTTTCCTTTTTAGATGCCCCCAAACTATTTTTAAAATGTAAGCACAGAAGGGGACTTTGGGATAATGTTCCAGGGCTGAAACAACTCAGACTTTGCCAAATGCTGTACAGCCAATTCCAGTGACAAATAGAACTGACCCTGCAAACTACCTCACACATATAATACTTTTGAATTACTGGTGGTGCTCACTTGCAGAGGTGAAAGATGCATTTTTCATCTAACCCTTGAGGACAAAACTGCATTAGTCTCTCTTGCTCTAATCCAATCAGTGACACTGTTCCTCTCTTGGGTAAATGGTCATGTAGTGCCACTGTCTATCTATACAAACAGGAGTTATGAAAGTTCAGAATTCCTGTTTCTTTAGTAAATCGCTTTTCTGAGCTTTGGGAAGCCTGAGAGACATGTGCATGTAAGGGATGGAAAGTTGTTCAGAAGGAGATATTTTATCTTAATTTCAATTCCTAAGTATTTGTCTTAAAGATTCATGAAAGGCATAGAAACTGCCAACTGTGATTAAAATGCCAGAATGTGTACAAATAACTTCACAACTAGAACTGGGTGATACATATTTTGGGCTGATTTCTCAAAGACTGCTCGCACTTTTCATCCCAATTTTGCAAAAGGGTCTCCTCTTTGTTTACCTTCTGTTGGTATGGAAGATGAAAGCAGTCCAGATCTAGTATCTGATGCATGAAAAACTACGCTTTTATGTATAGATGTGCATATTTATAGAAGAACCATAAAAACACGTGTGTGTTTTATATCCATACGTATATGAAAGATAAGTATCTGGGAGATGATTGGCTTTTATTTCCTACAGCAATCTGTTGAGCGTGAAGTATTCTGAGCAGCTGTACCTGTCAGATGTTGCTCACTCTCACCCAAACCTGTCAAAAT
Organism: Origma solitaria; assembly: GCA_013397895.1. NCBI lineage: Eukaryota > Metazoa > Chordata > Aves > Passeriformes > Acanthizidae > Origma > Origma solitaria. Next base: position 634,196 of record VZRL01006448.1, on the reverse strand, counting down.
GTCCTCTAGAAATATTACAGAAGAGAAAAACAGCACTGAGGAGACAAGAAGAGGGAAATTTTACACAGGAACTGAAAACCCAAGTACTTTGGGGTTTATAGGGATATATATATACATATATATGTGTATACCTCTGTATTTTGTTAGGTAATGGATCTTTGATAATAATTACTCAGAAAAGTACTATAATAAAAGTTTGAATCCATTCCGACTTCTGCAAAACATCTTGGTTTATGTAACAGTATTACAATACATATGTTAATTTCATTATTTTAATAATTTTCCATTATTTTCCATATAACATATTGGGAAATTTTATGGTGTATATATGAGCAATTGGTGAAATGGTGTATATATAAGCAATTTAATGTTATGTATAAAATAATGGAAAATTATTAAATTTGCATATTCAGTTGTCTTTCACTTGAAAATATTAAAGCAATAATTGTTCTTGCCATAGGAATGACTCTGAGCCTAATTCTCATCTTTACCTTTTCCATTTTTCTCTATACCTTATAATTTCAGTATTATGTATAAAGTAGAATAATTAGATCTTTAGAATATTTGGCACCATATTTCACTCATGCCCCATATGAACAAATTATGTGGAAAAAAAGATATATTTCAGAAATCTTTGCAACACCCATCACAGAAAGTTTGACCACATTCTTCTTGAAATCACTCTTCATAAACATGGGACTGCTTGTGCTTTATGGACACAAACATGTGGAGGAAGAGAAATTGGAAGAAACATTTATTAGTAACTATGGCAACCAAAGTTTCCCTCATTTTGTATTGTCTTCAATAGAATTTGCAGACTCCACCAGTCAGAGAACAGAAGCAGCAACGCAGAATGGATCCTGCCAATTTCAGCTTGGATAGACATGAACTATAAATGAATGGATACAGAAGATTATTTTGAGGTCACTTCCTTGGAATTAAATAGCCAGTGTTACCTAAAATTATACACTTCTGTGTATGCTGCAATTTAATTACATCTGTCACAGATGTTCTCAAAGATGGGAAAGAGTAATATATTTTTTTTAATTTGTTTCCATTTCTTTTGAATAGCATAGCTTCACAAGGAACAATTTCGTTCTCTGAAATGGAAATCTCTCTAAACAGCAAATCTTTCTTCATCATCCACTTTCCCGAACAACAGACTCTTGTCCTCTGCCATTTGCATTAGAAATAGAACATAACTAATCTCAAATTACGCTTTTATTCTCAAATGCATAATTCCGTTCTTAGAGGCTATTCATGTTTCATAGCAAATGTAACCGACAAGTGAAGGGAAAAGTATTTTTATATGAAATGAAGATTTGTCTTACTTCTGATGGCTTACTTCAATGAAAATAAACTTTCCTATATTTATTTGTTACCTGCATATATTATCCATCTTATCTATTAAAAATCAGAATACAAAGAGAATAGAAGATCTTCAGGTTCTGCAAGGCCTTTGATTAGCTACACATCCCTAAAATAATTACCTCACTATATTTTTTTCAGAAAATACCTCTCAGTACTCTGCCTTCTGGAACATATTTTTGGTTAATACCTGCAAAAATATAGAACCAAACATTGTTTTTGCAGTTCTAATAGGCCTATTTGTGCAATTCAGGAGATTAAGCACAACATTTCAATAAAACCTGTTCTACAAGTTTTCTTAGATTGGACATGCTAAGAAATCTTTATTCCTCTCAGGTCACAATAAGGAAACAAAGCATAAGCAAAGCTATAAGCATTTTTTTTTCTTTTTTTTTTTTTTTGTGCAATAGTCATGGTCAAAGCCGTAATGCTTCATACAAAGTTGGTAACTCATTAACCAAGCAGGACAAAAACCCAGGTAAAACCTCTCTGTAAAACCTCTCTGCACATTCCTATTCTACTCTTTCTGGTGCTGCATTGCCATTAGGAGTTCCACAAAAGCCACAGTCCTGATCTGGCTTTGAACGGGTTCACATTCTATGAATTTTCTGCCCAGCACCATCCACTTAACTAAATAATATATTAAAAGTAGAAACATATCCTGGAAACTCTAGGTACAATTAAATATTGTTTTAGGATATTTTTCTTCTCAGTTTTAGTGCAATAACATTGAAAAATTGCCCTCAATTTCATTATACATTTTATCTGTTTAAATGTGTTTGAGATAACCTTGCTATTATGTTATGCTACATTTTTATGCTTCTGTTAGTGACATTACAATGAATAACAGTTAAAGTTAAAGCATACTGAAAAGAGAATTATAACTGTGCAAATTATTTCACACCCTTTCTTTTCTAAGCACATATATTTGCTTAACATCTTGGAGGTGTAAAATAGAAAGGTTGATTTGATTGCCTTTGTTACCCAAAATGGAAGCAAAATGAAAATCTATACATTTATTTTTTTTTAAAGTTTTTTATAATCCTATGGTTATTCTGAAATCAGCTGATCATTTGAAAGATAAGTGATTCCCCCAGCTTTACCTATCTTTCTTAGGGAAATGAAATAAAGAGTGAAGCAGTGTCTTTATAATGTTATTTTATTTATCTAGTATTAAAAACAAAAACCCTGAAAAGATTCAGGCTATAGTTTGGGGAGTTTTATGAGAATTTGCTAAAAATTAATTTTCATTATTGAATACAAATTTTAATGAAGGTAGAAACCTAGGAGGTAAGAAACTATGGTACATCATTACAGATTATATCTGAAATTTTACATTTCCGGAAAGTTTGAAATATATATGTGTGCCCTTGATAGAAATAGTAAAATACAGAAAGAATAAAATACACCTTACATAATCAGAACATGACAGTTATTAGGGCTTTTTTATTCCAGGAAGAAATTAGATTATATTCCTTTTTACTTTCTGAGAGATAAATTTTGATAGGCCAGATAGTTGCAAAGAAAATTGATATAACACCCAAAAATAAAAGGGCTTTCTTTTTGAGGTAGTTCCTAGCATCTTAATGAATTTCTCTATTTTCATCATTCATTTCTGAGTTAATTACTGCATATTTTCATTTATATGTCCCTTTGTTTTCTGCCCTGTGTAATATAATTGAATTCCCGCTTGACACTAAAACTTTCTAACAAAAGCTTTTCCAAGACTAACTTTATTTCTTCCATTTTTGGAGGGGGAGAGGGCAGAAATTAGCATATGATGTGAAATTATTGTCTAATAGTCCTATTGATTTTGCTATATATTTCATCATCTTCAGATAAGTTCAGGGAATTTGGTCCTTGCTTTGTACATTTTTCAAAATAACACAGAAAAACGACAAAACTTTATCAGAGCAATTTAAAACAGGTAGTACAGAACTCAGTCTTCATTTGGCCAATATTACAAATTTAAGGCTTGTTTTTTTTCTAAAGAGAATATTTAAGGACACTTCAGATGACAAAGCCCTACAAAATTTGTACAGTCTCAGCTGCGAAGGATAAGAACACATGAAACGCCTAAAGGAGCAATCTCACCTGAGGCATTCAAGACTTTAACGACACAACTCCTGGAAATGCCAAAGGGTAATTCTCAATCCATAATGCGCATTCACAATTTACCAGGAAGTTATGCATATTTTTTAGAGTGATAAGCTTGTGTTCTTTCAGACTTCTATATGAATAAGGTCTTATCCAAGTGCCATTTGCTGCCAATTGAACTTGAAAAGGACATATCAGCCCTTATTTTCTCAAACATAAAAATTTATAGAAAATGTTAGGAATGTTTGTATATTATAAAAATATTTATATTATTTTCTAATTTGTAAAATAAAATATAATTGAGATTTTTGGAGGGGTTTACTTTTTGATTTCTTTACTCACTTCCTTCTTTGCCACCAGCAAATGCCTCAAGAGAGAAAAAGACAAGTACCTCTTTTTGGCCACTCTAATGTAACAAATTTCATTTTACACTGCACCCCCATACACTCACCTCCCCTTCAATCTAATTTTCTTATGTGCCTAAGGACAAAGCTGATTTCCCAATCTTTATTCAGGAAGAAATTTCCCTCCTCTAAAACGCACCAACTGATTTTTTGGAAGGATTTTGATTGTCTCATGCAGGATGAACTTTTAATCTAGGTTTAGAAGCTCCTTTGTAACTCCTGATACATTTAGGAGGATGAATGAAGCATATGAATCAATACTTAAAATTTGACGCTTGCATTCATAATTACTCGAGTTGATTAGAAATTGAGAGAAATATCTTTCTGATTCTCATAGTGATATTGAAAAATTGCTTGAGTTTCAGGTATGTAAAGAAAAATTGTGAAATACACATATATTTTTCAGCATTACACATGTAGCAGTAATCTTTTGTGGCGGCTTTCTGAGGATAAGTAACAAATAAAGTCTTTGACCTGAAGTAAAAACAGATAAATTCTTTGGCACCACAAACAGAAACTCTGTACACCTGTGAATGTGTGATACTTAAACCATTTCATGAAGGTCCTTGAAAGAAAATGGATTTCTTTTCTCTGATCTTAAACTTCTGTAAGATCTTTATGATAAAAATACACTGTAAACAACCAACATAGCAATCTCAATTTTGCTTATGCATTTAAGAACCTCTTTGTTCTGTGTTTTATCGTGCTGAGATAGCATAACTGTAATTTATTTTCAGCCACTTAGTATTTACAGAGAACATGAATAGCTTTTCAAAAGGGGCAAATAGAACTGATTAAAAGGTACAGATTTGTCTTTGGTGCTTGAGCTTACTACATGCAACTTTTCTATGATTACCTAGCATGAACTCCTTCTATCTTCAAAGAAGTTCAAGCAAAATTGTCTGCCCAATAAAAGTTTCTTGTATCACTCAATTGCAGCAATTATTTTTCTCAAGGGAAAAAAATAAGAAACAGAGAAAGGTAAAAGGAAAACATAGCTGAATTTACATGCCAATAATGAAGCTATGTCTGACATTTTGTATACAATAACTTTATTTAAAAAAATTAAAAATAAGAGAAAGATAGGAAGGCAAAGTCCTTCAAAACTGGGAAATGCCACAAGTAAAGCGGCTGTGTAACAATATGTTGTATATTGTTTAATTGTGTGAACAAAACACTTTAGTTTGATCTAAACACAGAATCAGAGATTTAAGTGAATGCAATCCCTTCCCGCTACCTAAACCTTGCCCTTTACACTGTATTATGTAGTATGTTAGTAATGAAACTATATGTTAGACATGTTAAACAGGACTGAAAATGCAAGTACTACAACTGATCAGATTTTTGGTGCAAGCAATAGCTGTAATATGCAACCATTTCAGACTGCAATAAAATGTGATGGGAATGCAACAGGGTCATTAGATTCCACATGTCAAACATTTTTAGTCATTTGGAAACTGGATTAAGGAATATATTAATAGCTGATTAATTAACTGATTCCAATTGAAAGTAGGATGACCAAATTTAAAAAAAAAAAAAAGTGCAGAAGAGGTATGAAATGATAGGTAAATGTGATGGGTACACTTGATCCCAGGTTATAGTTTGGTTCAGTCTGGCTAAGGAGTGACAAGTCTCATGTCTTGTGATGGACCTGTGAGCAGAAAAGCTCCTGATATGTGTACACGGTACTGAAAGTGCCTCGGTAAAACATTTTGAAAAGTTAGTTCGAAGTAAAACAAAGTACGGAACAAAACACCAGAGCTAAAATGAAGAAATCCACCTTGTCTGTGTTACTGATTGGCACCCAACTACTTTACTCCATAAATGTTCTGATCAGGATGGCCCCAGTTTGAGATCTCCCTGAACTGAAGCTGGACTGCATGCCAAGCAAGTCTCAAACACAGACTCCTGTCAAGGTCAGAGAGCATTTACCTGAGACAATTAAATCCTTCCTTGTCCGTGGTGGAGAGATCCCTAACTCATGACAGATTTTCAGTATGTAATTGATAGCATGCTCATTGACACTAATGAAACGTAACTAATTCATGTAGTTGCTCAATATTAATAATTACAAACTTTGTATAGATTATTCCTTTAAACATAAACTATTGGTGAAGACTAAGACAGAACCAGGCTGCACCTAGAATCCATAAGGAGTTTAGATAACAAGAGGGGTCCACTCTGAACCTCATTACTCAATGGGAGGGTTTTCCTTACCTTTTACATCTCCAGTCTCTGTGTCAATCACCCTCAACTCAATTTTTCCTTGTATGTTTCTTCCATACAGCAAGTAATAAGGTGAACTTTGACATCAAACTTACTGAACCATTGTAAATCGCTGTTAAACTTAGTTTAACCCCATAAAAATTACTGAACTCTGCCAAATTATAATTGTACCTCAAAAAACCACATTAATGCTTATGTCTTTGGAGTGAGGGCACTACACTCATCAGCAGCATTAAACAAATGATCACAAAATGAGAGCCCATTTAAATGTGATGCCTGTGAAAAATTAGTCAACATAAATTTCTTCCGGTCTGTATAAACTCCAAGGAGGGAGGGCCATAGTAAGAATATAAACTCCAGATAGTCCAGTGCGGAAATATTTTTGAAACAGCAATAGGCTCGAGCATAAAGAGATAACAGACAGAAAACACAGCAGAAGTTTTTCAATGGTCAGGTAGCACTAGGAAAAAAAATAAATCTGGTTTTCAATATTCTACATCCCTTAACTACTAAAACCAATGAAATGTAACTCTTTCTTTTCTTATAGCATTGCCTCCCTATCTCCTAGTAGATGCTAAGATCTCAGAGGAAACCAGCATATGCGCATCAGTTGGCCATCTCTTCCATAAGTCTTATTTACCTAAAGTTATCATATTTATTTGAGCTAGTAAGTCTATCCCGGTGCATAAGGTTCCACAGCTTTCCCCACAAGAATTGCTTGAATGTGAACATCAAAAACCCATGTGCTGGAGCACCCAGTACTGAACTTCGGAATTTGTGTTAAAACAATCTCATCAACAGAGAGGAAACATCTGAATATGAAGTTGTTTTATAAAATATGTTCTCCCTGAATTACAGAGGAGTTTTTAATTAGCTATTTTATGTGAAAGATTCATAGAATGATTTAGTTTGAAAGGGATCTTAAAGATCGAGTTCCAGCCCCCCTGTCACAGACAAGGCCAGGCTGCTCAGAGCCCCATCCCACGTGGCCTGGAGTACTTCCAAGAATGGGGCATCCACAACTTCTCTGGGAAACCTGTGCCAGGGCCTCACCATTCATTTTAAGTAAAGGCTGTGTCCAATACCCTTTGTATGTTTTTGTAACTTTGACCCAGAAATATAGCACAGTTACATGATTGTTAAACTTCTTGCAAATATTTTCCCTTTGTGGAATTCGTTGATACACCTGGCTTTAGGGTGTGATTCACATCTTCAAACTATTTAATTGCTCAAATAACTGCCCTCTTGAGAACAGTGTGGATTTTGTGTCAGACTGGACAGCAACAGAATTTTTCATCAGATTAAGCCTGAAACATTGCACTGCAAAGGAAAAAAGATTTATGGCTGACTCTCTCTGGAACACTGAAGACTTAAGAGGCTAAGCAAGGTCTTAGTCATCCTGGTAAATTTGAAATCATAATTAATGGAGAGACAAGGTCCTTAATAACCGTCATGGTGCTTCTACATGCTGTACCTATGTATCTATTTTCTTCAAAAATATTAACTGTATTTGGCATTGAACAAGAAGGAGAAAAATACTTATAGCACTATATTCAACAGTTTCAATCCTAAGCTAAAGACTTGTTATTTTAAGTTGTATATTACAGAAATATTTTATATTACAGAATATAGAAAGACTAAAATATTATACAGAATTAGAAAGTTATATTGGAGTGTTATTGTTAAAATTTATTCATAAAGATACCACAATCCTTGTGTACAGTAGGGTGGTGCTAAGTGAATCCCAAAGTGGGATCGTGAACTGAAACTCTCAGCTGACACATCTGACAGTTTGGCAATGCATCACTTGTACAGATTATTTCAGAAGTGCATTTATGAGTTCTTTCATGTTACAGGAAAAGGTGTTTCAATTAAACCGAGTAAAACCATTTTAATGGACAAATTGGAGTATCTTCCAAGAAAGCTGCACTTCCAGAATTTTGGAAACATAACTGATAAAATTCTTCATGTGTATAAGCTCAAAGAAAACAGAGGTGAGGTGCAACAAGCTGCCCCAGGATGACATCCACTGATGCAGGTCTCATTACACTGCACCATAAAGGCTAAATTTGTAAGAAATGTCAAGCCCAAATTATTCGAAGAAATAAGGCCAGCCAAAAAATGCTGGAGTTTCACAGATGAACCAGAACTAAATGCAGGCCAAGGGACATCTCATGCTCTCCAGGCAGACCCAAATTAAAAGATGCATTTGAAGGGACATGCAGCATTGACATTACAACATGCTCTGTTTTGATAACTATACCTAGCATGCAATATAAATAAGGGGTTTTTTAATATGGAGTGTGATCTGTTAGGAATTAAAGATTAGCAGACTTACCAGCATAGCCTTGCAGGCAAACAGATTTAGAGAAAAATAAAGAGAAAATAAGAATGGAAAACAATGTTGTTTTCCTCTTTAATCAGACATTAGAAAGCAGACAGTTCCAATGAAGCCACAGAGAAGTACGAACTATTTGTCTTTTGCCCTATTTAGATAATCAAGGGACTAGTCTTACACAGCTTCCAAGCAAATGTTTTACTGCTTCTTTTCTGTTTTGCTTTGAGATTACTGATTTTTTTCCTCCTCCTTTTGAGCATTGGTAATGCCCGTGGGTCCCAAAAAAGCAGCCATCTCAAAAATCTAGCTTTTGTTTGTTTTTACTATTGAAAACTGCATAGAATTAATGGAGACAGTCTGGGGAAAAGTGGTTTTTGTTTATAATAATCAGCTGCCTATATATTAACCATTCTCATCCTGTTGGAAAGCACTGAAACTGTAAATATCTGAGGTATAGTACAGTTGATGGATGGAATTTATTTAAAGGCTCATATCTGAATAATTGTGATTGTTACTAACTTACATGTATCCAAAAGACAGCCAGTTGCAAAAAAGAAAATCAGAGAGTTCCACTTAGTAAACATAATCTAGAGATTTTTAAATGGCTATTCTTAGACTTAAAAAATCAGGCCCAAAATTTGTTTATCATCATTTTTCTCAAAATACAGCCACAGGCACCTGACTTTCTGCAAGTATTAAGTTATTGTTAATGCTTAGGGGTGCACATGTAATAATGAAGAAACTCAGGCACAAGTTGTTGATGACACAGGTATGTGTCAAGCCAAGGAGATCAAAGCACTTCTTAATTTTTGCGTTGAAGGATAGCAGAGGCCAAAGTAAGTCATGTATAGAAAATAAATTAGGAGTTAGGCACACAAGGCAGCTCTCCTGACTCCAAATCCTGTGTTTAACAATTATGCTCTCCCTCTCCCTAATACCTGGAATTTGTTTAAATTCTTTGCACCAAACCACCTGAAAGAAATCCTGTCTGCATTGAAATGTTGCTGAATTCAGACAGAATACGAAAACATCCACTTCGATACGTTTCATAGAATCAGCCCTCTGGCACACGAATTAAAAATAACCATTGCCAGCATTTTTATTGCTGCAATTCCTTCTCCGGGCACTATGAGGGGATAAAATTTCTGCTCAATTACCTTGTGGGTTTTTTTTCACTCAACGTCTTGACTTCAATGTACGAAAAAGAGCACCTGAATTTTGCCTAGTAAGTCAATCATCATGTTAATCAGCTTTTTTGAGGAGCAATTGGGAATCTGTATTTAGAAAATGAGAACTTCATATCTGCATTTGGAACAGAATATGAGGAAATACTGGGGAAAGTAAGGCTGTGGCATTCAGAGACCTCCAGATATAAATAGAGCCTCTGGCACACCAAAGCACAGCTGCAGTGGCATTGAAGGTGGTAAAATCTATTTATTAATTTAGGTTCCATAGGGTAGTGGGATATAGCCTGGGAAATTTTACTTTTTTTCTGATTACAAAAGTGGGTCAGGACCTTCAAGCACCCTATCCTATATTCTTCTCTCTTTTTTTTTTACATTACTCGCACTTTTTTTTTGTTTTACTCATTTGAAGCATTTGACCTCCTCCTGTCTTGCAGAGCTATGCAGCTTCTAAGATGTTATTATTTTCTAGACTCATATGTTTCACCCAGATCTTCTCACTTCCTAGTCTATACTTACCACTTGCTTCATATCTATTACAGATTTATCTTTAAATGAAGTCTTATTTTACCAGCAAATATATACCAAAAAATATAGGAGACAAAAAAGGATAGTGATTTAAAAAGGTGGATTCTGATCTCCTATAATTCATATTTATTGCATTTAGTGTAACATACTGGTGTTTTGCCAGTTAAACCTCACTCTATATAGTTTTTTCTAATTGCAAAAGAAAAAATGTTAATCTTTATAATTTTCATCTCTGTTACACGGCTAAGTATTTTTGTAACCTCCCCTTCTTCTTTTTTCTTTCTAAGTTCTTTTCTTACTTTATTTATTTTTACATGGAGCAAATCCCAAGAACATTTTATCGAAAGCATCTCCCCGTTTGTGTCTCATGAGCTGTGAAATATGGTTTAGATAAAAGGAAGAAAATAAATAGTTTTCATTTATAACCCACAGAAAATGGTTTGTTCTGCTCTGGTAACTGGGAAATCTAAAAAATACTCTAACATAAATTCTGTGTTCTTTTTAATAACAATAGTCATAGAAGAGGATGGCTGAGCTTGTATAACTTTCTTGTTATTCATCAAGTCAAACCCCATTAAAGCTTTAATGTTACAGGCACTTAACGCTTAAAAGTTGTCTTACTAGTGGGTTAAAAATGTCTGATATGCCCCCAACATGAAACAAAGAATTAAAATAACTCTATATGAACCTTTGCCTGCTCTGTTTATCTTTCAGATTGGAAAATAGGATTTTGTCATTCTGTATAGAGATGTTATTATGTATCAAGTACTAATGTCATCCCTTCTGATTTTTTTCCTGTCATCCACATCCTTCGCACTCTCTGTAAATTCTTCATCTTATTGTTCATGGACACTTCTTAGTGCTCATGAATTTATATTCACAATCCTCTTCTAAGGATAGAGGTAATGAGAGTCACTTTACAGATCAGGAAACAGAGCAAAGAAAAATTAAATAACTTGTTAGGAATAGAGATAAATCTATCTATTGTGTTTAAGTGTAGTGTCAAATTTTCATTTGAGACTACGTGGATAACATATTAAAAACAGATAGAAATGAGAAGTTATCCTTCATCGACGGTTTTAAAAAATACCCAACAAGTACATGTAAAAAAACCTTTCCTCTTGTAATAGATATACTTTCTAAACTTGTTTAGACTCAAAACTGGTTTTACAAGTCTTGGAGTCTTGAAGATGTTATTAAAATCCTAGCTTACGATTTACTGAAGGTTGCTCTAAGTAAGAGTCAGGCACATTATAAAACAGAATGATTATAAGTGAAATTGAGCTTCAATAAGTTCAACAAATTCCAGTTACCTTTGCCAAGAAAATCTGTAGATAAAGCCCTCTTGGGAAAACTGGCAAGTCTTTTCAGTAGTTTGATATGGTGGGAGGGAGGGGGGTGGTGTTGAAGACTTTCATTTTTGTTGCATTGAAATGGAATTTTTGAGCAATGTGTTGTTAAAGAACACTGGAGATCCAAAACTTCACACCGAAGAAGGAAGTAAAATTAGAAAGTCCCAACAGAAATTGTGGAAATCCACAGCAGGGTAAGGAAAAGAGTCAGAAAACCTTGTAGAGGAAAATCATTCACTTAGTCCTTGAAGTACAAGACACGGGGTCTTCTTCAGACAGGGAAGGCACAACAACTACTCTTGATTCTGTTCTGAAAAACTACAGCAAATGGTGGGTGAGAAAATGGCTTCCCACAGTCAAAGAAGAACAAGTTGAACTTGCATTTTCTAATTTGCTTCAAGGTACTCCCCTGTTTCAAAAGAGAGCAAACCAAAGAGGACAAGGCAGAGAGAGAAGGCCATGTTTAACACCAAGGATTTACCTGCAGTGAGGAAATTAGGAGAGAGTTAAATCAGAGCTTCCTGATTATTTAAAATTCTTGTATACAGAGCAGCATTCTGAAATAAATTTCCTCTCTATTGTTGTGGAAAAATGTATAATCAGAAAAACTGCCTTAAAGTGCATTGTCAGCTTAAAGTAACTGTCAGAAAGCATCAGAAATTACAATAAGATGGTTTGAGACAAGATAATGTAAGAATTTCAGAACTTTTCTACTTGAAGAAACAACTATCTGCATATAAAAGCCAGAGTTTTAAGTGACAAGAGGTTTTAATAGGTAGGAATTAATCCTTAAGTAATGTGAAAGTGTGTATCCTGACCTCAGTGGCATTTTTAACAGGTTGAAGCCAGTTGTGAAAAAAGAGAAAATTGAGTATTGCTCAAAAGAACAGCATCAACAACACATTCTACATAGTGCAGCTCAGCAGAAAATACTGGTGGTTTTACTTATTTTCAGAAAAAAATTCACAAAAGCTGCTTCCAGGTTCAAGTCCCAAAGAATGTAGACAAGTGCATCACTTAATATTTAGCAAATAAGTATGTTCCAACTTGTCTGAGGATCAATGGCCTGCAGTTTTCAATATCCAAAGCTGGGAACAAATAATTTCATAAATATATTAATTATAAGGTTAAAAAATTGCTACCAAATGTTTCTATGACATCAGTAATGCCTGAACCCATAACAAGGACCACCGTCTCCATGTTCTTGTCACTGTACAAACATACAGGAATTATCTACAGTGACAGCTTATAGCCTGTCCAATAAAGCAGTCATCCCCAAGAGACATTTATCAAGACATGAAGGCTACAAAGCTTTTTTTCACAGAGAAAATGCACAGCTGACTAAAAGCTGCGTTCTTTGCTCAGTGCTGCTTCTCTCTGCTTTTCAGTCCCGTGAATAACATCTAATGGCATCAATCCATACGTAACCCTAGATTAAGAAGTAATAAAGGCAGCCCAAATCTTAGAGGCACAGAAGTAGTTTCACTGTGAGAAAATTATTACATAATGTAACTGTACAGAGGCATGAAGATACCAGTAGGTGGCACAAAGCAGCTGACTGCAAAATTGGTCATGGTAATCAAGGTGCCAATTTTAGATTTAGTCAAATTCTGTCCACTTCGCCCTATAAAAATAACTCACCTGTATTTAAGAATAGAAAGTCATCTCAATAGGTCGCATGTTTTGATTGTGTTGTACTTTTATAATGCCATCATTAATGCATTTTTGATTTAGGAAGTCACAGTAAGACCTATATTGACTAAGATTATAAGACAGTTGGTTAAATATGTTCTGGTGCTTAAATTTTAACATCCAATACCCACTACTGAGGCAGCTGGATTACTGTCACATTTACTGGTTCAGAAGCCCATATGTGAGCATGATAAGCACTCTTAAGATAAAGTAAATAAGCAATTAAAGCAAAGAACATGAAAATCTCAGTGGCTAAACCTTTAAAATGATTGGTTTCATATGGTAAATTTATTTCTGAAGGGGCTACTGCGGCATCAAATAGACTAAATGCCACAGTGTTTAAGAAATCTGGTTGCTAACTGGATTATGGGTTCTTTTTACATGCAAATGAGAAATCCTATCTTAGTAACTAGAGACAATCTGAAGTTATTTGAATAACTGATGGAGGACATATGACATATTTTCCAGTTTTGTGTGATTCTAAAGTAATTTTCCACTACTACACAAATATATTAGAACTTTTCTTATAATGTGAGAACAAACTTGTATAAACAATTACTGTAGTTAAAAAATATTGCAAAAACAAGTTTATTTTTTTACTAGCAACTTCAGATAATAGTTTTCCTATTTAGACTCAGATAAACAAACAACAGATGCCTGAGCTGGATTTAAAAACAACTTTTTTATAAGGTTATTAATAAGAGTGAGGACAACCAGTGGCATGAAACTCAGGTTGAGATTAAAGACTAACACATCATTTTCTGTGGATAATTCTATTTCCAAGGACTATCTTATTCATGCCTCCATATTTCAACAAATATATAGGAAAAATATATTTACAATTATAAAAGATATGTTATCCAGTTTGTTGCTTGATATGAAAGCTCCATAGATACTGACTGTGTTTGCAGAAACTCAATGAGAAGTTTTCCAATGACCTACAAAACATTGCAACAGGGAATATGGGAGATAAAGCTCTCTGTTTGTACAAATATGAATATGCACAAATATAGATACGATGACTTCAGTAACAGTCTAAGTAATCAGCAAATCTAACTTAAATATTACTTTAAAAGATTAGTCTTCAACAAATTGAGTTTACTGATAGCAGTACCAAAACCAAACCAGGTTTGTTGATATAACTGCTTTAAAGACATATTCAGTGTCAGTTCAAGGTTTATGAACTCTGTAGGCAAAACTCATTTTTGGAGGTGAAGCAGACCAAGACAGTAAGACTAAGCTGAGGTTTCCACCAGAGCAGGGTGTGGGCTATCGCAGCTGGAAAAGCAGCTAGTCTGGGAGAAGAAAAAATTTTGGAGAAAGACGAGAGTCTCCTAAAAGCTTAGGATGAAAACTTACTTTTCTTCCCTCCCACAGATCACCTGTCCCTCTGAACATCTCCTTTTCTTTCTTCTCCCCCCAATTCCCACCTGTCAGGTGAGACATTCTCCTGTCAATCCCAGCCTCTGAAATCCTTTCTCATCGTTGCCTGTCCACAATGCCCTCCTGTGCCTGCTCACACCCCCAGTGCTGGCACTGCGTAGGGAGCAGGCATAAGCCTGTTTGTGCCACTCATTCCTGTCTGGCACATGGAAAGGACACAGATTTCTGCCTATTCTCTCTTTCAGCAGTGGCTTGAGTGGGCTTAAGTGAAGGAGTTCAGATGCCTTGGCAGTCCATTCTGATGGCAAAGGGGGTTAAGGATATACCTTCCAGGATGGTACAGCATGAAGAGGACTAATGGGCTTCACTGTAGACCTCCAGGAGAATCTCTATCCACAGCCTCTTAGTGACTTTAGACACAGAAAACATTCTTCCCAATATAGGGAAGTTGTTGCTTACATAGGGGTGCTCAAGAGCCAAAGCTAGAATGACTGAGCAAATCTCCAGTTTCAAGGAAATTATCCAAACATTCTAGCAGTCACTTTTTTTCAAAAAGACTAGAAATATTTTCAGAGAAGAGCTGTATGTAATATGCTGGTTCAGATCTGCAGGCCCTGGCCGCAATACTAGTTAACACGGTTTCCTTCAAATTTGAAGCAAGACAAGTGAAAAAGTAAAGATCAAATTGGTGAGCCATGCTGCAGCTGATGTCTCACTCCAATAACCAAGGAGGAAAAATGAAATTATCTTGTTTCTGAAAACAGTTTGAAGCTATACTAAATTTTGTAAGTCTAATGCTAGAATCATTAGTCAAAAAATGTGACAAGAAGGTTAAATCAAAAATTAAATTTGGCAACTTGAATTATATATTTTCTTTTAAAAGAAGTAATTTACAAGATTACATTAACACAATTACACATTAAAAATATGAACAGACTGAACAGGAACTGCTTAAGAAAAAACAGAAGTATCCCATGTCTGTGAAACAAGGTTAACAATATCCCATTCTCCCCTTCTCGTGACAATCCCTTCTAAACAGAAATTTTAAATAGCAGGTTGACTGAGACACCAGTGAATTCCTTCTTCCTTGAGAAGAAAAATAATCCCCAAGATTTTATTTTTTTTCTGGAAAAAAAAAGTAAATATTACATTGGAAGGGCTAATACACAAAAACACTGCTATCAGAGTACAGTGCTATCAGACAGTGCTGTTCCGTCAGTGAGGAACAGCCTCCAGCCAGCTCCCCAGTCTGAGCTACAGAGATGGAAAATATGGTCACTAGAGAAATCCCTGCACAGCAGAACAAACCTATAGCCTTCCTCGGGGCCGCTTTACTGATACATCTGCATTACAGCTGAATCTCATTTTGGTTGTCAGCTCTGGTCTAAGACAAAAAGCACAGTCTGACTTACAAATTAGGTAGATTTTTGTTTTGTCACTGTTACAAGACAAAGAAATGGTCTGCATCCTTACTGCTTTGTTATTTCATTAAAACATCTGACAGCTCAGATTGGTCAGATGTCATTGAAGGGACAGCTGTGATTCAGGTAATTGCATTATGGGTGATTTTCAGACTTGAAAATTTCTTACTTTGGAAATTACAGTCCTGAAAGCGGCAAATATTTCAAAGGTCATTTCAGATGCATGTCACAGTGGTGGAATGCAGTCATATTCCTTCCCAGCTGTAACATGTATTCAGAACCTTTGGAACCCACAAGGCTACGGGAAAAATTTCCACATTCTTGAGAAGGATAAGTGTGCAGTGTGCACCTTGCAGTGGCATCAGCTCAAAGGTGTTGCCTGGACAGCAAGTCACCGAGCTGTCATGGCTCATGCCCATGGAATGGCTGCATCCTATTTTCAGGTAGAGGCAAAACACTCAGAGGTCCCTAATTCCTTCCTTCTTTCTTTGCATACCTCCTCCCCAGCTCCCACTTGCCAGCAGAGGCATCAGCAGCATGTCAGCAAGAGTTCTGGGAGAGAGTTGCACACCCTCTGTCTAGCTTCCCTATCGGGGCCATCAGGATCCCAGGATACAGCACAGCCTGTGCACTGTCCATATGCAACCACAAACCAACATCACCCACCTACAACAGTCAGAAAAGAAACAAATTTACACACAGAAATACTATGTACTTAATAAAAACATTCCTTAGCACAGAATCACAGAATCCCAGAATGGGT
Source organism: Origma solitaria (assembly GCA_013397895.1). NCBI lineage: Eukaryota > Metazoa > Chordata > Aves > Passeriformes > Acanthizidae > Origma > Origma solitaria. The sequence goes on along the minus strand of VZRL01006448.1, from coordinate 617,440 downwards.
CAAGTTGGAAGGGAACACAGTGGGTCATCTGGTCCAACCTCCCTTGCTCAAGCAGGCTCATCCCAGAGCATTGGGCAGAGGATTGTGTCCAGGCAGTTCAGTAATGTTGCCGGTAAGGAAGACTCCATACCCTCCTGGGTGATCTGTTTCATTGTGTGGTCACTGTACTGGAAATAAATTCTTCCTCCTGTTCAGGTGGAACTTCCTGTGCATCTGTTTCTGCCATTGCCTCTTGTCCCATTGCTGGGCACCACTGAGCAGAGCCTGGTCCATGCTCTGACCCCTCCCTGCAGACGCTGACAGACATTGATGAGTTCCCCTCTCAGCTGTCTCTCCTCCAGGCTGAACAGGCTCAGCTCCCTCAGCCTTTCCTCATAAGAGAGATGGTTCATCCCTCCATCATCTCTGTAACCTCCACTTGGACCCACTCCAGTATCTCCATGTGTCTCTTGCCCTGTGGAGCACAAAACAGGGCACAGCACTCCAGATGTGCCTCACCAGGGCTGGGTAGCCCTGGGTAGCAGAATCACCTCCTTTCACCTGTTGGCAATGCTCTCCCTAATTCACCCCAGGATCCCATTGACCTCCTTGGTCCCCAGGGCGCTGTTGGCTCCAGATCAGCTTGTTGTGCACCAGGACCCCCAGGTCCTTCTCTCCAGAGCTGCTCTCCAGCAGGTCAGTCCCTGGCCCATGCTGGTGCATCAGGGAACTTCTGCCTTATGTTAAATGAGGTCCTGAAGCTCAAGCAGCTTAGTCTATAACTAAAATTGCTGGGTTAGTTTGCTTAACAGACAATAACTGTTTCGCATTTTGTATGGACTCATCAGTAGCACCCATGTATATTAGAAGCTTACTTATTTATGCTAGTGATGTGGCAAAAAGTAAATAGAAATTATATGACTGTGGTCAAACCAGTACAAAAATGTGTGCATTTTAAATTTGTGAATAATTCACTGTACCTAAGTTGCTGCAAAAATATTTGTGTAGTTCCTGTTCCCGAAAGCAATGGAAATGTCTCCCCTCTTATGATTGCTAATTTCTGAATAACACAGCATGTCTTTTCCTCATTCAAGTGGAAAAAAAGTGCTTTACTAACTACAAATAAAACTAGGTCCTGAAAATTGTACAATAACTAGACTTGATCATGGAGAAAAACAAATAAAGGAGTAATCCCAAAAAAATCCCAGGAAAAGAACATGAAATTTCTTGGGGCAGTGCAGTAACAACCCCTTCTTATCCTTGTACACTATTATTAGTAAATGCCATGGTTGCAACACCAAAACCTATAGACAGAGCAGTTTAACAAAACATAACGAGGCACACTCTCTGACCCGAAGGATACACAAACTCAGCAGTGCAGTCTCCAGCGGGATCAAAGGAATGTTTGACAGAGAAACCTCTCTTCTGACAATATTGTTTGATCTATGTCTCAAGGACAGGAAAGAAATGTTATTTCCACTTTCATGCTGACATACAGGAGCTTGCTAGAAGGACATTCTCATAAACAAAGTGCAGCAGACCATGCTATCATCCAGCTCATATTTTTTTTCCAGATTTCAGGGTAGGTGCAATTCATAATATAGTGTATTTTCTGGTGAGACTAGGGTGTAGAGAAGTCCGGTAATTATAAAACCCACACAACTTTGGGACATACTCATTAGCTATAGCAACTCGCTAGTTCTGAAAAAGCAGAACATTATATATTTTAAAATGCCTGAAAAATATAAAAATATATCTATATCTTACTAGTGTACCAATTAAGTCTTCAATTTTTGATAATGAACTTTTTGCCTTTTATTTTAATTATCAGTGTGATATTGGTAAGAGGATTCTCACAACACATTCAGGGACAGTTTAAGTGCTTTAGTTGTTATAAATACTAACTATGACCAAAGAATTTGGACCATGCTGTCAGGCACACGGTGGCATTCTTGGGGATGTTCCTGTACAGGGTCAGGAGTTGGCCTCAATGATTCTTGTGGATCCCTTCCAAGTCAGCATCTTCTGTGATTCTGTGGTATTTATTTTTGGTGATTTAAAGTTTATGGCCATTAAATTTTAATGTTAGAAGCAAGAGAGCCAATCAAAAGAGTAATTTCTGGTTTAAGGTTAGTAGTCAGAGTGGTAATTCAACTAATGGCTTTGACATGCAGAAGATTCAGAGACAAAGCCCCTGATATACATTGTTCAGGCCCCATTTTCCCTTTTCCCTCTTTCTCTCTCTCTCTCTCCCATCACTTTTGTCAAATAAAAATTTTGTCATGAATCTGAGAAGACTTTTGTATTAATTTTTTATCAGCATGACACCTTTCTGCATGAAACTGGTATTTTATTTCAGTAACTGCCATTTTCCATGACAAAAACGTTTTGCTGAAAAATCCTTAGCAGCCATTACTGGATTTCGCTAAACCAAACTCCCTGATTTAGAATTACACTTATGAAATTAATCAGAGCTTAATAAGAAATGTGCAGATGAACTGACAGAGCTGGGTGAACAATTCAGGGCACATAGAGAGAGTTAATTAATTTAGCTCTTAATTGTTAGTAAATTATTCACAAAGTAGTGTCGGGTTTAGAGGGGGTTTTTTATTATTATTGAGAACTATGCAGCAGTTCAGTCATTAGAAATAACAGTTTGCCATGTAGTTTTCTTGCAAGATATTGGTACTGTCTGTCATTTCCAGAAATAATGTTGTGCCTCACCCACATCCTCCTCTCTCCTTGTTTTCCTAGGAAATAAAAATATGCAAAAGGGCACAAAAATAGAGAAAGATGATTTTGGGGGAGCAGGAAGGTTCAGCACAACTAAGCATACAAATTTCTTATGGTCTTGGGATCATTTTTCCTCTGTTGTCTCGTCTGTTGGTGCTTCTCCCTGTTGCCTTTCCTTTTTCTTTATATTGGGGGTTTAGCTTTTGTTTAAGTTTGGTTTTGTGGGTCTTACTTTTTGGTATCTGTTTTGTAGTGCTATCCAAAAGACTTAGTTAAGGGTGGAATAATTTATGAAATAAAATTTATATAGTAAAAGCTAAAGGTGTATTTCAGTGGAAATGAATTGCTCCCATTTTGTGTCACAGCATCCAAGTGTAGAATGAAGACATGCAGAAGAGTTTTGTTTCACCTTCTGCCTGAAAAACTCCTATTTCCTCTATGGTAATACATTCCTAATATAATGCCAATAGGGTGACAAACAGGGTTTTCTTTATGTCACAGTGGGTACCACCATCTAGAAAGACACATGCTAATTACTCACTTTTCTTGGTCTTGAAACCAAGTCTTCACTTCTCAGTTGCATTTCTGAAATAAGTTATTTTTCCTGGGCGCAGTTTATGAAACCTGGGGTACTTGCAAACCAGCAAGTATGCGTTCATAAATGCAAGGGGCAGCTACCTTGTATCTATAAAGCAGAAATAATGACACTAATGAAAAAGTTGTTTTTCACAGACAGAAATCAGCACAATAATATGTTCTGCAGAAAAACTTTGAGAAAAATGTTTAGACAACAGATAACAAGCTGTCTGTACAGCAAATATCAAACTCTGATTTGGAAAATCAGGGAAGAATTCAGTTGGTCAGACGTTTGTTTCTGCTCATTTTATGAATGACCTATTAAAGTTTAGTCTACAAAAGGCAATTTACTAATTGTTATAACAACACACGGATAATCACAAATTCTGCCTGACAACTGATGTTGATTTTCAGTACCACAGAAAAACTAAATCAAATCCTGAAATGCACTGAATCACTTTTTATTCTTTCCCCTTTTTATTTAGCTGCTTTCATCAAGTTTGGCTAACAAGGGCAACTACTATTAATCATCTTGTATAATTGTCTTTTTTCCTCTTATAATCCTCCTAGAATATCTGTATCTGCCAACAGCAACTTAGATAGCATTATTCTGAGTCAATTCTGTCACCAGAAGTCCTTTGGCTGCATTTCAAAGCTAACTCTTCTAAATGATAGCCAAGAATGCTGTAATTCTGTATATAAAATTCTATTATCTCTCAGAAATGGAGAAGCTTTTTCTCCATTCAGCAGCTATGACAACACTTGACAACACAGACTCTAGTCTGAGATACATCAATATAGGAGGACAGAGAGATATCTTCGACAAGAATCATGTGAGCTCATACCATGCTCCAGAGTTTGGTTATGATAATGAGGCACGTTGTGTTTCAATATGACAGAAATGCTCTGGCATTAAATTGCAGGACAAACTGCAGAAAGCACAAGGAATTTGTACCAGTGTCTCCACAGCTCTACTCACAGAAGGCAGAACAAACTACCAGTGGGAGATGAAGCCCACAGCTCCTCGTGCTAGCAGTGATTTAGTTGATTTATTAACTAATTAAGCCCCTTAGCAATCCTGTGAAAGATTTATAATCACGCTATTCCCTGTGAAAGTGCAGGGGAAGGAAGAAATTTTCTTCAGGAATTTATTTCTCAGAAGTGAAGGAAAGTGAAAGAAACCCTAGAAGATGCCTTTCTCTCCATACAAACAGGAAAAGAAAATTACTGTCCAGCAATGGATGCCTTGAGGACCCATCCTTTAGCCAGCATTTCACAAGACAAAGCAGAGAAGGCTGTCACAGCATACAGAAAAATTCATTTTGGTCAGTTTGTGTAAGCGTTTCGTCTTAAGGGAAGGCAGGCAGGCGTGCCCTCCTGTGTGACCTCCTCAAAAAGAATGCTGTCCAGGCAAAGAACAAGGGAGACAAGGTGCGTGGCTTCCCTTTCCTCTGTGAACCATGCAGGCAAATCTGTCCAGAAAGGTTTGCAGTGTGCTTATCTGTGTGGGGTTTGCTCATCAGGCTGTGTGTCCACAGTGCCAAACACTCTGTACTCACCCCACAACAACCTTGCAGTGCTCTCCTGAGCTAAATGCAAGGAAAGCATCCACTTCCTGATGCTGCCAGTCCTCACCTTGATATCCACTTATAGTGATAGCAGGGTGGAGGTAAACCAAGCCAGGCTTGTAGAAGGAAAAGATCCTCAAAATGAACTTTTCAAATGTGTTTGTACATTGACCTACAGAGTGCTGAAAGACAGCTGTGAGTTGCTGGGTGAAGGGCAAGAGGTACTGATGTTTCTGCAGTACTTGGAATGTCATGGATTAAGGCTGCCATCTGTTGTCTCCAACGATGCACTTGTGCAATTTTCCTGAGTTATTCTGAACAGGTTCACACCCCTCTAAAGCTAATATCCAAGGAACAGAGCTCTTGGCATGAATGCTTTTATTCAGTTTTCAGGCTTTTCTATAAAAGATAACAGACTAATGTACAGAGCACACTCTTAGCATCTGCAATATTTGTTAATTTTTAAATTCATGCATTCTTGGTAGAAAAAACCCTTATGGGTACCTTTCTTGGGATGAAAGGTTTATTCCTGAACTATATAAATGCACAAGCAAAGAAAATGAAGTTAATTTATGTTTCAGTCATCTGTAAAACAGACATGGGGAAAACCATAACCAAGAATTACACTTTCCCAGGGCATTAATAAGAGATTACATGTATCATCTGGATTTCTTGAAATGAAACCTGAAAGCAACCAACTCAAATTCCAAACAGCAATTAAACACAGCTTTAGGGGGAAAACATTGCTGATAATTGAGCTTTGCAATATTCATTTCATGGACCAGATTTTGTCCTAAGGAATATTCAGGGCAAAGGGAAAGATCACTAATCCCCCTTAGATCCGATTTGGAGGGGAGCAACTAGCTAAGCAAGGGGACAGGTCTGGCACACGAAGCTTGACCCCCGCTAATCCCTCTGCAGTTACTTTGTGCTGTGGCTGGCTGAATTGCATCTACCAGCTCAATGAGAGAACTTTGGCAGAGAGTTTTCCCCAGAGAGAGCTCACACCATGCACTGTGAGAGTGCCAGCCAGGGCAAGAAGTCCTGTCAGCTCCTGTAGAAACTATTAATCTGAGTGGGTTTGTCTACCATATAGTTTAATGCAGGCGTTTTGCAAAGTGCCTTGAGCTTGATATATCCTTCCTTGACTATTAGATAGTCGCAAGAAACACTGCTTAGCTGTGAAAAAGGCATTTTTACATGACACAAGAGTGTAGCATTTAGTGTAAGCTATGTGTCAGGATTTTTACCAATATTCTGCTGAGAGCACTGGGCTTACTTACAATACCTGAGGAATTGGTGCAGCATTTTTGTGATCAAAAATAATGCCACTTATCCAACTGTGCTATAGATTGAATTAAATGCTGTCATACAGATTGTGTATAAAGCTAAGCATGTGTATGGTCACAACACTGTGTGCAAGGAACAAAAGTGGATTTGTATGGCAAGGACAGATAACAATAAGATTAAAGTGGTCAAATCACTTGTACCTGTAAAAGAAATACATAGCAAGCATCAATTCTTGCATCTCCCTCACATGTCAACAATAGCATCTGAAAGAAGAATTTCTATGTTTTGCTTTAAAAAGTTCTTCCTCCATAACCTCCCAAGTTTTTGGTTAAGCAATGTCTAGCATTCAGTTTTATTTCATTCATTATTTATGGTCTGTAAAACAAATCACAACACTCCATAGGTACAGATCAGCTTCCCACTCTATCAATTAGAGAAAGGACAATTCTCATACACAATGATATGTGTATAGGAGATGAAAGATGGCATGGAGATGCAAAGAAGACATTAAGGTCAGGGAAAGAACCTTCATAATAGTATCATTGGTACAACTCTGGTCTTGGTGGGATGTGGAAATAAAAAGGCAGTACAGCTGCACTTTCTGTAAGAAGACTCTTCTCTTGCAGTTTTAAGGTTTTCAAATACAAGGAATAGCTTAGATCATGATAAATATCCCACTATAATAAAAATGGCTGAATTAGTTGGTAGACTAATTTTTGATCTTTGTAGTATTAGAGCAAGGAGAAATGCAACATGACAAGGAGAGTGTGCAGTGCATGAAGGTGATTAGAAGAACAGAAGTGACCATTTTCTGAAAGGTAGGGATAGACATTGTGGTTAAACATATTGCATATTCAAGACCAACACAAACTTTATTTTGGAAAAACTGAGGGGTAAAAAACTTTTTTATTGGTATTGTCAAGAAAATTTTAAGGTAATTAATCAGTTTCTATTTGTTACTCAGAATTATCATTAAACTTGGTGAAAACAGTGACATCTATTACAGGATCTTCCATTATAATAAATACTAGTCAGTTTATAATTTTGTTATTGATGCATTTCTATTGCTGAAATTAATCTTTGCCTACAGTTTATTTTTTTGGTCTATATTTTAGCAGCAACAGCAAAGCAATTCTGCCATTATCAGAAAATGTTTCTGTGGTTAGAAAAATTTAGGTTGGCTATGGCCAGGATGGGTTGATAGAATTTTGTTATGGACTCACTGTTGTAATTGGCTCTGGTTCAGTCCTTGCCATTATAGTGCCTACAAAGAGTCCAAGCACTTTCCATTAGGGAACTGCAGAAAAAAACCAGGATTTTCCTTGCAGCTTGATCCTACTGATTATTAAGAAAAATATCAGACCCAGAACCAGTGATCCCAACTTTCTTATGCTCCTATTATGCCCCCGCTCTGCATTCTGTCAACATAAAAAAAATTCTACAGTGAAAAATAAAGCCAGAAATTGGGTTATGGGTCAGACTAATTCAGCTTGGATAAATTATGAACATTAATTATTTTGGGTTTATTTTTATTTTTTTGTTGGTTTTATTCTGATTAGTCGCTGTACAATCTTTTTATAGATAGTCACAGTTAATTCAGAAAAATATAATGAGTTATAAATCATTATTATTTGTTAAACTCAAAAGTGCTTTTACCGATGTGGAAAACAGTGATGAGTAACAATCACTTTACTTAGTTATGGAACACTTTTTTGTGTTTCTAACTTAACATTTTAGCCTATACAATAAATAAGAGTCTGAGAAAATGTCAAACACATGCACACAAAAATCCTTAAATAGCTTTCTATCCCTTATTTTATCTACCTCAGCCATACATTCACTCTCCAAACATATAACCCAATATGGTCAGCATATGAGGATGTTTCATAGATGGAAAAATACCTAAATTACACTTACATCAAATCCATTTCAAGAGTTTTAACCCTGTGACTGCAGCTAAATTACTATTACAGCTTAACCTTCCAGGTGGATTATAAAAATGCCTGGTTACAAAACAATGTTGGTATCTTATCTACACATTTAAGCCAAACATGCTCTTTTATTTTTATACTCTATTCCCCAAATAGCAATACTCTCTTTAGGGTGAAAAAAAAGAATGACTATAGCTGAATTCATTTACTTATAGCAAACATAGGAGTTTCTAATTAACTAGCACTCTCAAGGGTCTGTTTTTTCCCTCTCTACTTTTCTTCAAAACAAATATCATTAATGTGCCCAAGAAGAGGAGAACAGAATCAGCCTGGGACAGAGAAGAGGAAGATGAAGCAATGTAGCTGTTTCCTGGAGTGACAAGGTGAGGGCTGGATGTGAATCCATCTCAGCTCTCTTGGGTGCTCTATAATCAGGTTCAATAAAACATGAACATTTGAATAAGCTGACCTGCAGTCATTCAAGATTAAATGAAATGCAAATGAAAACACAAGGCAAAAATAGTTTGCTTTCTGTGCAAAATTCCTCTTGTATACGTCTGGAAGAGGCTTGACGTGCATAATATAAATCAGTATAACTTAATGGAATATTCTAATTTTCTATTTTTTAATGCATTTTTGAATGAACCATCATACCTAATAATGACCTCTAGAATCAATGCTATGACTTGGAAAACTAATTTTTGAGTCTGTAAAGCAATAGTGTTATCATTTCCTTAACATTCATGTCACAAAAGCCCTCAAGAGCAGCTTTCATCCAAGATCCATTATGGTCAGTAGTAGGTAAGGCTACCATGAATGTCTCTGCTCAGAAGAGATTATACAACATTTGCACTTTAAGTGAGGCCTCTTTGTACAAATAATTCACATTTATTCTTTCCTGGTAGCATATTTTAGATTTCGTCTTGCCTTGGAAGAATATTTTAAGCTGCTACTTGGACAATATTTTAGGAATTTATTTGAGCTTAATCACTTATAAAGTGTTCAGTTGCCATACTCAGCTATTGAAATAAGTATTAGAATATATGCCAGTATTTCTCCAGCACTGCATAATTGTGAATCAAATCTGCCTACATCAATATTTATCACAGCAGTGTGGAGAAGCAGGAGTTGATTGCATAAACATTCTTTGTTTATCTATAAATTTACCAGCAGTGAACCTACAAAATGTTTGTTCTCCATTGTTTATCATAGAATCATAGAATCACAGCATGGCCTGGGTTGGAAGGGACTTTAAAAATCCCCTTGTTCCAACCCCTGCCATGGGCAGGGACACCTGCCACTATCCCTGGTTGCTCAGATCCCCATCCAACCTGGCCTTCAGCACTTCCAGGGATGGGGCAGCCACAGTTTCTCTGGGCAGCCTGTGCCAGTGCAGGTCTCCCAGAGACCTGTTAGTGACAATTACCTCACCACCCTCACAGGTAAGAATTTTTACGTAATACCTAATCTAAAATTTATTCTTTTAGATCATGATTAGCTTTAATTTGGGATTAATAGAAAAATAAATCTATACTTTCTCTTTGAAAAGGTGATCTCATTGTGTAGGTAGATGTTTTCCATAGATAGTGATTGCTTTTACTTTATTCAAGTTCTTGTCATTTCATTGTTCTTTCACTGTTTTTTTATTTGTGCATGTGAATGTCTGCAGGAATACAAACACAGACTTTGTTCTCTATCAATGCAATGAAAGCAACTACACAATCGTTCAGCCTATGCAGAAGCAACCAAGAATGACAGGCACACAGCCACCAAGACCTCATTGGAAAGCAGGCATCAGAAGCCAGGGCCATGGAGAGGAGAGTGGTTGAGGAAACAGGTGGGGAATCTGACTCTTGGATGGAGACCTTGGTGGACACGGGGTCTTTGAAGTGTGTGTGGCCTTTTCCGCGCTGATGGTTGCAAAGAGGAACCAGAGACCCCTGCTCTCTGTCTTTGCTTTTCACTGGATAATTTTCAGCATGGTTTGCTTAAGCTCTCAGCATTAATAGACTTACTCGTTCTGGAAATCTGTAAATAAGCATTATAGAAAATGACAGCTGGGAGGGAATGTTTCTTGTGTTTGCAGACAGATATATTGTTATTGAGCCTTTGGAGCTTTATGGGTGGCTAAAAATGTGGTGATGTGTTCTGCAAAAATTAATATTCACAAAAACCTTCTTTTTTTCCAGAAAGTAAAAGTTTTATTTTCCCAAAAGAAACATCCAAAAAAATGAGGTTTTTTTTTTATTATTATTATTATTTTTGCTTGGATTTAATGTTCTAAGTTTTTGAACCTCCATTCTGAAACATCTGTGAATATTTGGAGATTACGTTTCTTATTGCCACCTTCTGTATTGTAACTCTTGTCACTAAAAACATACCAGGAAAAAGACCCTAAACAGATGCAACATATCAGAACTCTGCAGAAATTGAACAATAAGGTCTTTCAAATTATGTTTTGCATGACATTTAAAACTAAGAAAATACAACAAGCGTTTTGAAAACCCCAAACATTAACCCTCGTGAACTGAAGCATTGAGAAGGGAAAAAAAGAAGAGTAAAAAAAAATTTTCAAAGAAATAAAAAAAAAAAAAATCAACCTTTTGCATTTTGAAACCATTGAAATTCAAGAATTACTAGTAAGATTGTTACCATATTTCTCTTTCAGGTCTGTGCTGTAGGAATTATTCAATATAACTGAAGTTTTTTAGTGTAGATATATTCATAAAATGGAGACTTGGCAGAACTTCTGTTTGGTGTACAATGTTAATTTCCCCCTCTCAGTTGTATGTACAAAACAGAAAAAAAACCCTGCAGGATAGTATTCCCAATCACAGGGATACCTGGTCACCACTAACAAGCTCAGCTTCTCAAGTCATATTTGCCCTGCAGCACAATGAATTTGTTCTGTCTACAAATGTTTGTACTGCAATTTGCTTTAAATTAATCAGAGCTTTTAGTGTAAAATATTAAAAAATAAAAAAATTGTGCAATGACAACATAAAAAACCTTTATTCATACTGAATTACAAAGCACAGTGTGATCATCAACTCTAGCGCCTGGGATTTTATATACAGTCCATATGTGTTCTGAAGTATAGAAAATACCTTGAAATGTGGTACTGGAAACTCAGAAATTAGGTGCACTAACCAGTAGCCTTTTTTTTCCCAAGAGTGTATTATAAGAAGTATCAATATTTAGTTAAACATTACTGCTGGAATGATTCACATGGCTTACTCACATTGGTTAATTTTTGGTTTAAGATCTCCAAATTCTCTCTGTTATCACTGAATAACACTAGACTTCATTAGAGGTTAATTTAAAGCAGAATTCTAAATTCAGCAGCCTGTAATACATTTTGCGGTAGCTTTTATGCCTTAGTGAAAGAGGAAGGTTGACGTTGAGACTATTGTGAACAAATTTAATACACTAAAATATAATGGACATTCATCTCTTCAGTTGATTATCTCCAGAAAAGCCTGAGTCTCATCTTGCAGAGGAGCACTAGAGACTGGCAGTTCTCATTTCACTGATAACTGAGCTTCCTATGGGTGGTCTTTTTTATTTCTTTTTTGCTCAGTTACTGTATCTCCTAAATACAGCTACACTAATGGCTCCTTCTACTATTTCTCCACAGGCATTCCTAAAGGACTTCGAGGATTTCATTACAAAAACATCCAGGTGTACTTTAACTTACATAGTGTGGAAAGAAAAGAGACTTTATCATCTGACCTACATTGAGTTTCTCCATTAACTCATTTGGCTTTTCTTCTCAGAGATCATAAAAAATAGAGTCAGTAGTGATGGCAAGACCTGATCTAATCCCTTCCTGCACCTACCCCCAGGCAAGGTAAATTATGCCTAATCCATGTCTAACAGCTGTTCGTGTAACTGTTCTTAAATAACACTCTAAAGCTGATAACCCTTGTAAGAATCTATTTTAATACTTTTTAGTAGAAATATTAATATCTTCTGCTCTGCAGTGCATTCCTGAGATCTCCCATTCCAGGGAGGGAACCCAGATAACAGATTATTCCACTGTTCTTTTATGTAGAATATCTAAGTCTTCAGTGATCTTCACTTAGTAAACAGATTTTAATTTTCTCTCAAAAGTTGTTTACTAATTCCACCTCCCACATGTTCTTTATATTTCTGGATAGGAAACTGGACATGGTACAGCTGCTAAGGTATCACCAAGGAAAATGGTACATCCCAATGTTGTCATAGACTCCCACAGTGGCTCAAGGTTGTGTTAAAGGTATGGAAATTTAGCAGAATATAAACCCCTTGGCATTCCAGCTGGTCCTCAGAGACCAGATGGGTGGGCACAGCTGGGCATAACTTCTGATTATTGCCAATTCCACACTAGAAGTCTGGTCAAGTTCAATAAGAACTTTCACAAGCAGAAATTCACAAATGGTGTAATTTACCAATTCAGTATTACAGGTCTGGTCATGTTCCATAAGGACTTACACAAACCAGATGCAAAAAGGGTACAGTTTATTGAAGCAACAGGAAACCAGGTTCTGCATTGATGGTAATAAATGCAGTAACTGCAAAATGTTAATACATGTCTCAACAGAAAGTATAGTAACAGAGATCTGTTAGCAAGATAGAGATAGATAGATAGATAGATAGATAGATAGATAGATAGATAGATAGATAGATAGATAAATAGATGATAGATAGATAGACACATACATACATACATACATACATACATAGACAGACCTAAAAATGAATATTCCCAGCTGTGCTCTTATGCATTTGGAGGCACAAAGCTCACCTAAAGGCATCTCTTCAGGAGAGGACACTGTTCATCAACTGATCCCAAGCAGGTAGAGGTGGTTTTGCCCCTCTCTTTTTTTCCCTCTCTTTTTTTTTTCCCCTCTCTTTTTTTTTTCGTCCTCTGACTCTTTCTGCCCCAAAGCCCCCTCCTTAATACTATAAATTTTGTCCTTTCCCTGTGGGATAAAATGATCATATGTTTTAAGCAGGATTTGGGACTTTGGTCATAATTGTATTACATCTCATTTTCGTTTGTATTTCAAAGGCTGTGAAAGATACTATGCAAATAGGTCTTAATGAAAGTCTCAGTTAACTTTGGTCAGAATTTGTAGTTGACAAAAGAGGCAGAAGAAACACTTTGGTCCTCCTCCACAAGGAGAGGCAGCAGTAAAGGCCCTCTGACCTTCATCAGAGGGTCTGTGAACATCCTTATCTCCTTAAGGAACCAGCTGTATAGCAAGGCTTGTTTTTCACAGTGAGGGAATGACAGAGTGGCTGGGACAGACGTGCCGGTGCTGTTCTATGCCTCAGTGAAACAGTGCCAGGCCATGAGGTCTGCTTCACTCCAGACATCATTCAGCTCAGGCCTTGCTCGAGCAAGGTGCAAGTTGAGTTAGGGGCCCAGCTCATGTTTTTCTCAGCTAAACTCATCAATTCTACACCAACTCAAAGCAACAGAATAATATGCTTGAGGATTTACCACATTTATAGCCACCGTGCTTGAGTGACACTTTTCGGCAGAACAGCCAGCTAGCCGCTCCATCATTCAACTTCATGAAGTCAAGCATAACATTTTGCATATTTCCTTTGCTGAATTTCATCATATTTACCTTGAGTAATTTCTTCCGAAGCAGGGTTTCCCAAACACTTTTTCCCCACAGATGTTCCACTTAGTAGTAAGTGTAACATCCAAGTGAGCCCTGCATGACAAAGCTCATCAGACAGGTGGTATCTTTCTCTTCAACACGTGTACCACGCAAAACCTGAATAATGTAAGGTTTATAAGGGAAGTCGTAGCCAGCTTTTACTTCTGAAGCTTGGGGACAAGCCAGAAGACAGACATTCTTGTGGCTCATCGTGTCTTTAATGTCTTTAGTTTCCTAGTACTAATTGACTGGTGTGATTTTGCTCTTAAACACTTAGGTTTGTTTGTCCAGATGAGAGAAATTAAAGAAAAGAAAGTAGAATTGGCAGATCTTTGCCTCCTTTATATGTTAGAAAGTAGGTGGGATTCACATTAAAATTGAGGATAAATGTTCTAAGGGTGGGGAACATTTAAAATGTAAGAGAAAAAACACAGTGCAGTTTCCTGGCTTTTAAAGCATACATGGAAACATGAATTCAAGTAATGTCATTGTCTTTTGCAGGGCAAAGTTTCATATTGACTTCCCCATTTGAAAAAACCTTTTTTTATATGGATTATCATGACCCAGATGGAAGCTTTGACTTTGTGATTCAGTAATGAATCTGTCAACACTTCTTTCTTTGAAAATACCTGTGATTTTGCCATATAATGCATCATGTTTTGATCAAAATAAATTGTGATCAGCAGATTGATAAGGTCTTTAGTAAGAGTTAATGTTCTGTGCCAATAATAAAATCGCCTTCCAGAGAAACAGAAATTAGTATAGATAAAATGTTTCACTGTGAGGTAATACTAATTTGATTTATCAGTTTAATTTGTTGCTACTTCAATTTCATATCCTTTGTTTTATGAATTTTGTCCATCAATAGAAAAAACCTTTAATTGCCATTTAATGTCTAATTTAATATCTTTCAGAATGTTTTACTCTCATTAATTTAATTAATTAATGATAAATTATGAAAATCTTGCTAATTAAGAATTGTAATGAATACATACAGGGGTGCAATTTATCATTCTCATGAGAGTATCTCCTTGGGATCAGTGGAATACACATGTCCATACTATAAATAGGATAATTTTATGACTTTGGGTCAAGTAATTTAGAAGAAAAAGACAACAAAGTTCTAATGGTATTGTGTTTCACTAGAGCTAGGTATGTTTGCATTAGGAGTTGCGATTGTAGTGGATGACCTTTTAATTTTTTAATTTCTGCAAATTTGCATTGTGTTTTACTCTCATCTTCCTGACATATCAAGCATCACTAGATTTTCTATCTTGTCAAGGATGTATTTGACATCACATTACTGTGAGTGGTTATGTCACTTAATTGTCCTCGATTTCAAACCACTCTCAAAAAAGAGGTGTATTGCGAAATACTATTGGGGAGCATAATGCTTTTGTCTAGATGAATTTGAGGGGCTCTCAAAACACACTTCAATAAATACAAAGCTTCAAGCTGTACTTTGTACTTTAGTAGATCTCTAACTTTAGGTTGTACCAGTCTTGTTTTGATGTTTATAGAATACGCTAATAGATGTGCAATTAAACAAGGAGGTTAGACTACTGCATACTGTTGCTCATATCTTTCTTCTCACATGAATATTCATATTCTTCAAGCAAAGATTGATATAAGTAGTACTGGTACACCAACATATCACCAGGTATATATTTTGATATTTCTGTTATTCACAAAAACAAAAAATCACAACATTCACTCAAATTTAAAAATCTGCTTTGGATAACCATCATTGAATCCCAGTTCAGCGATATTTAATAATCACATATCCCAGAAAATAAATATGCAGATGCAGACAAGATTAATTAAAATAAAAGCATTTCTAATTGATGTTTATGGCAGCCAAATCTATACTTTGTGTGTGTGTGTCACAAAATATGATAACTAGAATAAGCTGAATATAAACTTAATAATCTCATTATGTAACATTTTTCTTTGTGAAGGAAGATTTAGTAACTAAGCTGAAATTGATGCATTTTTGGAATCAAGCTCTAACATTTAACTAATTAATCTGCTATCCATCTTTCAAATGCTGTTTATTCGTTGCACAGGGAAAGATGTGTGGTGGGATGAGGGGAAGAGGGAAAGAAGTGCATGCGGACCTACAACAGCTGCAGTACATCCCATGGATTGGGAAAAGAGGCACAGGGAAAGCCTGATTTCACATCTGATAACAGGGAAGAAGTGCAGTGTAGAGACCGATATTCCTGCTGGGAAAGGCAAGACCAATCCCAGTGTCAGTTAGCTTGTGTGTGTCAGGAGCTGTCTGTATTTGCAGGAGGCTGCCTGCTCTTCCCTGCTTGGAGGATCCCAGCAGGATCATCTTCCCGGTCATATCTTGCCCTGGCACCAGGCTGCACCCCTTGCTGAGATCCTACCAGAATCCGGAGAGCAGTCGCTCCCCCTAAAGCAGGACACCATGGAACACCATGGACTGCCAAACACTGACCCTCCTCAAGGGCTCCACAGACCGGAATTTGCCAAGGAAAATCCAGGAAAAAGTGAGATTTGCTGTTTGTTGGGTTCATCTTCAACAAGCTGTACAATAAGAGGGTTTGGGGAGAGGGGAAAGAAGGAGGGAAGCTGTATTTCTATTTAATAGTAGCCAAGGGCATAATATAATTCTAATGTAGATCAAGTGAGAAATAAATTATTATATTCAGAATTTACTGTATTTTGAAATAGAATAAGTGCTATGATCAAAATTTTGCAAAAACATAGTCGTATGGTCAGAAGCTCTAATACCTTTGCCATACTGAACAGCATTTTAACACCAGAATTAGGAAAAAACTCAGTGGAAATAAGCATGGAATAATCTGTTTTCCAGGAACTTAGATCTGGGTTACTTTTCAGTCTTTTAAATGCCCCATGAATTGTTTCTCTTTAACAATAAAAGCATTGTGACTACTGTGCACAAATGCACAGCATTTCATGTAATAACTTATGCAAAACTTTTCACATTAAGGCTATATAATACAGTTTTTATCAAAAAGTGTATGAGATTGTGCATCACATCAACAGTTTAAAAAAAAAGAAAGAAAATAAAATATAGCATCTTTTAATAATATGAATTTGAATGAAGTATAAGAAAGAAAGATACCATAAGGTGAACACATTCATAGTTTGGGTATTTTAGGGATACACTTGTATAGCTTTGCCAAATTTCAAGGGAATTCTAATAATATGCTAGGAAAAAGTCCATAGTAGAGAAGAGACCTTTAAGAGACATAGGGATCAAAGGGATCAGCAATGCACTGAACATATATTTTTCTTGCAGAAAAAAAGACAGAATGTGCTTTTTTTGCCACGTTTGTTAGCTTTCACTGCCTCCAGATGTAGAAATCATTCTTCCTTGTTTTACATCAGAAATAAAATATTCCATATTTCCTTCTTTTCTCTTGCGTGCACACACATACCCTTGCAGCAATTTTTTTTCATGTTTTACATATATGGTAGTTTTACCCCAGGCGGCAGCTGTGCACACAAGTGCTCTGCCACTCCCATTCCCAGCAAGAAGGGAGGAGAAAACAGGAAGAGTAAAGGTGAGAAAACTTGCGGATTGAGACAAAAGCAGTTCAATAGTTGAAAAGAAGATAGGGGTGGAAGAAAAAACCAAAACCAAACCGCAAAAGCAAAAAATGAAGCGAAGCAAATGGAATTTCTCACCACTCCCCACACACAAATCACAATTGGCCAGTGTTTGGTCAGCCACCACCTTCAAACCCAATCCTCCCGTGCTCTTTGTTGTCTACCACAGTTTTTATAGTCAATTGCAAGGCCTTACAGTATCAAACACCTTGATTTGATATCAAACACCTACAGATTTGATTCCATCCCAGCCTGGCTCAGCACAGGGTAACCACCCCTGACCAATCTGTGAGAGCAGGAGTTAAAACTGCTCTGTGTCATGCAAATGTCACGTCACAATGAATGAACCAATTAATGATTTTCAGGGCGCTTCTAGAATGACACACATGAAGATGATGTTCAAGAATTAGTCCTAGCAGGTTTATTTATATAAGCAGCAATAATGTACTTGACATTACGGTTTCTAGGCAACAAACATGAAAATGAAAAAGTACATTGAAACCATCTACAAAACAGTTTTTTCGTTTTGTTATCCAATAATGGTTAATTATTTTACTCCTACTCTTAAAATTTCATTGGTCAAGTAGAAAATTCACCATTTGTATTTAAGTAATGAAGTAAAATGATGTGAATTAGTTTCCATAATGCTGGTAAAAACTCAAAGTTGTCTTCAGCAACCACAATATCTTGTACATTGCAGGGAGCCAGAGGCCAAAATAGAATTACCAAATCTTCAGAGTGTATCAACAGCAGCTCCCCCTGAATGGGAAGCAGCTCTCGGTGGGATGCAGCATGTTGGTGGAGAAAGAATTTCATAGCTTCTTCCCCAAAATAATTCAATACATGATACACTGGATTCATGTATTTATTTATGTATCTACTTGTGAATGAGCTTTCAATGAGGGTCTAACCTATTCCCCTTAATAAATGCTGGACTTAATAAATAACTCTATGAAATTCTAGGGCTTCTCCCAAACAGGTGTTGAGATTATATGCTCTAATAATTCTTTGTACTTTAAAGAGGATTCCAGGCATAAGCTATGTCATTACAATTGTTAGCTCTGAATTCAGCCCTCTCCACACTCCTGCAGCAAAACACAGACCATAAAAACTGCTTCAATTGTTCCTGCTGCTCAGCCCATCATTTTATTTGCTTTTCAGCAGATGTATAGAGGAAAAGCTTTGTAGAGATACTACTTAGTCCTCTTGCAACTAAAATGTTTTGAATATTGTCAGTGAATATTACAAGAAGGAAGAGAATCCAATTAATTCTCTGTTATGGTAGAAGCTTATTAAGTTTCAGAAGGGAGATTTCTATTTCTGATTGACCCCGAAATGCTTTTGAACAAACTAACTGGAACATACTACAACAGCATTAGCAATTTTTCTCAGAAATTTTTTCCCAGATAAAGTCATACCAAAATCTGTCATTAGTTGCACTGATTAGAAGGCTAAACTAATGCCTACAAAGTTAAAACATCTCCTGTACTCATTGTACTGAGATATGTCTGCATTATTTGGAAGTAGAGAAGTAAAAATCATTAGAAACTCTTTTTTGGCCCACATAGTGCATTGTATTGTTTATAATTGGTTTTATAATGTATTTCTAATTGTGCTTCAGCTATTAATAAATATTTTTAATTTACCCTTATGTCTTGGTGGACTGATTACTCATATGAAAACCTATTTTGTGTACCAGTTAAGAAGTTTTTATGACTGTCAGTGCCTGCTTCATATTTGAAGGGATCTGAAGCTTTTATTTTCCTTATTACATTCTATGACTTCTTTGAAGACTCTCAGTATTAGTTCTCTTCTCTGGTTTGATGATCTAAGCTTCATTTCCCTGTAAATTACCCATAAAGCTGTTTGAGGATTCCGTCCCCCAAAACATGAAAACATTTTGAAATGGCTGATATAGAGAGTCCTTCTGCCAACACATCTGTCTTCCATCAACCTTTTTGTCTTGCTACAAGGCCCAGATTCTCAGCACCAACAAAGAATAAATCATCTGCTGAATGAATCAGCAAAATCTAGTTCCATGGCTGTCATACGTGTGTTTCCTCAGTAGTCATGTTAATACCAGTAAGGATCTAGAACACATTTGACTTGATTTGTTGTTTGTTCATCAACGTGGCAGCTGTTTTGCCTTGTTGCAAGATCTCAGGGTCCCTTTTCTAAAACTGGTTTGCTTTCTAAGCTAGAGAAGGCAATGCAAAGAGTAATTGTCCTCCCAATGTTCTATTAAGCTGCTGAGTAAAAAACATCTGTTGTGACACCTTGGGAGGAGTGACCTGGAGCAGCAAAGCATGAGCTCTCTCTATTGCTGAAGGGTGTGCTGTGCCAGTTGCTCCAAAATAACATACCCTTGCTGTTTCCCCTGCTGTGAGTGCACTTCAAGCACAAATGCCTTACTGACTTTCTAGATGATGATGATGTGCAGCCACTCAACCATATGTTGGCTAGAATATCTTTAATCAAGAATACAGGGTTTTAACTTGAAGATACATACCTATTATGACAGCTGTCTCAGGACCTCAACCTTGTTAACATTTTGTATTTCCTTAATCAACCAATCTCAGCCAAAAAATAAAGTTGGGTTTGGGGAATTTTGGCAGGGTGGTGTCAGGGGTGCTTCACGATAATTTTAGATTGTAGATTTATTTGTAGAAAAATAATTTTTCAGTAACTTCTAAGGTCAAAGAAAGTGCAGGTGGAGGTCATAAAAGTTGTGTTCCTGCTCTGGAGCATCCTAGACTCTTATTAATCTAGATGAGACACCCCTACGAACTTGAAAGAAATCAATATTTTAGCCTGGCCCATGCTCCCTGCCTGCCTTTCTCCTGAAGGAAAGAGTGTGTGTACACCTACAAGTCTGATCCTGACATGCAAGCCAAAAACAGCAAGTGTGCAGATCCCTTCTGAGAACAGCAAAGTGCTCCTTGGTTCTTCAATTCACACACACCCATGGCGTGCCAAATAGAGTCTGTTCACATGAGGGAACATTGTCAGCAGGGGTAAAGCTGTGTTTAACTCTACTGTCTTCAAAAGCATGCTTTATTTTCACGTTAAAAAATAAATAAATAAAGGAAACAAGCTTATCGAGCTTTAGTTCATATCTACGCGTGGTGCTCTGTTATTCAGCTAAACACTTTTCATCACAGAGGGTCAGTCCTCAGTTTTTCTTTACCGAAGGTTCTGTACCCCAACCACATTTTCCTGTTTCTAGAAAGGTCTTTTCAGACACAGCAGAGTCCTGGTTTATTTTTAAGAATTGAAAGAGCCTGGAAATCTTTTGCGGGGTGAACATGTAATGAAAATGCTTGTTCTTGTTCAGGGTCACACCAGTAGTCTCGGGAAATAAGTATGACTACTTTAAAACACCAATGTTCTATCATTTTTAGTGTCCAATGGAATAGCTCATAAGGGAATATCAGTATGCCAAGAAGGTAGAGCAAGGTCTTTCTTTGCATTCTAGATTCTAATCCACAGTTGAAGCCTGTTATTATTCTGCATTTCTTTACATCTTTATCACAGTGACTGCAGCTGAGAGAGTTACCAAGATTTGGATACTAAGTGCAGGAAGGAAGGAACCTCGTTTAAGTAGGTGAAGAGCCATATCTTGAGCAAGGAAAAGGTTTCTCAGTCTATCATCTGAGTCCAATTCCACACCAAAACAGAAATTTCTTTTCTCTTAACTAGATCTTTAATCTCTCCCCTTTTGCAGACTCTAAGTTGTGTATCAGCTGTCCTTCTCTGTCAAAGATCAGACTGAGGAGTTCTGACATCCTTATTTCCCTTGGTGTTGTGGGATTCTCCAGTATATGTCTAGTCACATCACCTTTCACTAGGTCCAAGAAGCTGATGACTCAGAAAAGCATAAGACATCCCATAAATGAATTGCCACTGCTCAAGCTAATTTTATCTGTGAACTCACTGGATTATTCCTTGCCTTCCTCTGCAGTTCAGTGCTGCTAGGATCCTATATATCAAGAGAGCTAAGAAAAGGCTGAATCACCCCGGCAGAAGGCAGAGACATCTGCAATGCCCAGGCACTGTGCAGAGGGGTGGCTGTTAGAAGCATTCAAACTGCACCTGAATGCAAATTGCCATTTAAGCCACATGAGGAAGGAATTACTTGCAGTAAAGTACATACTTATTTCAGGTCTGTGAGTCTGTGGACTTTTTGGCATCAGAAGGGGATCAATAAAATCCACTTATGATCAATGTTTCCTTTAGTGTTAGGAGACTTTCTATTTTTCTTCCTATGTGAAGCTATTTCTTCTTCCTGAATAGTGCTTTCATTCTCAAGCACAGTTCCTGTTTGTCATCGTCCTTCATTGTTCTCTGTCTGGAGACAGTACAGCTTTCCTCCTAGAAGTGTAAAGAATGAAACTGCATGCTGGGCATAGCAGCATGTCTTCAACTCTTT
Source organism: Origma solitaria (assembly GCA_013397895.1). NCBI lineage: Eukaryota > Metazoa > Chordata > Aves > Passeriformes > Acanthizidae > Origma > Origma solitaria. Next base: position 595,677 of record VZRL01006448.1, on the reverse strand, counting down.
GTTTGAACCAGACTGCTGCAATATCTGCACCTCAGCCACAAAAGAGCAGAAAATGCAGAAGGAAATAGTTATGCTGTACCCCAGGATGTGCTAACTCTGCACATGCAGAGATACTCAGCTGATCTCTCTGAACAAACCTACAATTAGAGTCTTGCCCCAAACTTACCTATGAATTATTTTTCATTGGCACCATAGATACAAATAATTTCAAGCTTAAGTAAAATGTTTTCAATATGTGAAATTTCATTTCTTACGCACCACTGTGTCACTACCATCTCTCTACAAATGAAATCAGAAAGGCTTAGATGGATGGCACAGACATGCAAGGTGTGAGAGACTGGAGAAAACGATTGCTGGCTCAAAACAGCTAAAGCAGGGGAGGAAGAAGGCAGATAATTTCTGAGAAAGTGGGATGGTCACTGCTCCACACCCCGGCCCTGGAGGCTCTAAGTCCAGCCCAGAATGGTGTCAAACCACTGACACACCAAAGCCCTATCTGGGTGAGAGAGCCCTGGGAGAGCAGAGCAGAGAGAAGCAGTTGCACGAGCACACACATGGAGTCAATGTTTTTGATTTCATAGTAGTTGGGATTACACTAGAATTCAAGTGGTGAACATTAATCTTTCTCTGTTTTTTTCTTTCTCTCTCTCTCTCTCTTCCTAACTTCCTCTTTTTGAAATCTGGGTAACTTAAAATTGGAGGGCTTAGAGTTTGCTGAGTCAATGCTTTGTGAAATGCCTTGTTTTAACTGAATTTCCTTTAAAATTTAAAATAAGCTCTAAAATTTTTCAAATACCTTATTACAGCTTAAAGTTCTAAAATTTTCCAGTAAAGGTTTGTTGTTCAATCTCCTGAGAGTGGTTCTCCTTGGTGCCTCCTCAGGGAATCGAAGTACTTTAAGACCCTTTGGAAAAGCTCAGCGAGACAGTTTGGGGCGTTGCCTGAGGCAGAAGCTTGGTGAAAATGCAAAATGAGCTGGATCAGTATAAACATCTCTGGAGAACTAGACTGTGAGGACTGTGAGGACCTAGGCCAGGGCTGCTGAGCTCTGGTTTTGCAGGACTGTGCTTATATGGCTACAGCAGTTCAGGACTTGAGCAGCTGCCTACATGTGACACCGTAAGAACACTTCTTGTGGCACTGGGACATTTCAACAGCACAGGGCAAGAAATAGAGAAGCCCCTAGGTTCTCCCAGGAGCATGTCTGCTTCTTTGCAGCCTCTCAGTGAGTTGCTCCTTTGCTTTGTGAAAGAAAATATTACTGCAACAGGGTAACCAGGCACCCAATTTATTACAGGAAATTCTCTTGCATTGGTACCTTGTGAAATCCCAGCTCATGGCAGTACAGAGGATTTTTGCTTTGAGTGATTAGGCCTGTCTGTCATGCTGTTTCCTTTTATTTTCTCGTACAAACATGTATTTGGAAAGGATGGTCTCCTACTTATCTGGGCATGCACTTGCTGTGTGTGCCTGCAAAAGGAAAAGATTACTCTTTCACAGACACTGCAATACCACAGTGATTGAACACGACTTCACATACATCAGAAAACCTTTTTATTGTAATGGATCACATAAAAAAATGAGAAGCAGAAAAAGTTAACTTCTGTTAACAGATCAAATGGTATTCAGCTTCATGTATACATAAGTCAAAGTCAATCACTTTGCAGTCTTTGTTCAGCAAGAGGTATCATGTCACGGAAAAATTAGTCTATTTGGGAAACTCAGCTACTGCTGATCATGAACTTTTCATGCTCTTTAGTACATTTCTTTTAGAAGCATTTTAGTGCTGTGAAATCTGTCTCAAAATTAAATTTGAGAAGACTACTATTTGCCTTCAATCCTTCCAGAAGGAGAAAAGGGAGATCTGAACTGTCTGTATTTCAAACCTTCAAAGTAAAGCTTTTTTCTTTATTGTTTTTGTTTCATAATCACCTTACAAAAGTTTGGGAATTTTCATTTTTCAGCTTAAAATTAATTTTTTTTTTTAAAGTCCTAGGAAAATCTTTATTTTTCAGTTAATATAGGAAAATAAAACCATTTTCCAACTAGAGAAACATTTAATGTATTAATTTTAAAAAATATATTTATTAAAATCATATAATCATTTAGGTTGGAAAAGACCCTTAAGATCATCTAGTCCAACCATAAACCCAACTTTGTCACATCCACCAAATATTTCTTGAGATCACAAGAGCTGAGAGCCAAATTAAAATTGTAAAGCCCTTTTCAGATAATCAGCTAAAAAGCAGTACAACCCAGAAAATGTTGTTTATTAAAATATAATTTGATAATGGAATATATTAAAATCCTTAAAATAAAAACCTGTGCTAGGTGTGTCCCTAAAGCTGAAATCAGAGCTTCTATAAGAGGTTTTGACCTCATGGGGTCATGTAGCAGCATAAATGTCTTTCCATGAGACTTTAAGTCCAAGCTACTGGACAGGTGTAGGGTAAAAACTCTTTTTCTCATCTTTTTCATAGAAAATTAACTAACCTACAATGGGCAGGCCACCAAAGGTAGAGACAAAATACAGAAACTGGTCTGAAAACAGAAAAAGCTTCAGGAAAATATTTTAAAATTTCCCCTTGAGTTTGAAAAAGTGAATTAAATTCTATCTAAATTGCTTTACCTGAAAAGCTGTGCTAGAAACCATTTATGCATATAATATAGAGATATTTTATGAGTTTTAGGGTATGTTAATATAATGACTTTGAAACTTGACATTAATCATGAAGAAAAAGTGCTACAAAATGTTTCAATGGAAAGATTATCTTAAAGCATTTCTTTTCCCCCCCATTTGTTTGCTGTTTCTTAAATGGGTCACTTGCCCTCAGTCAACAAGCATAAGTATAGAAATACAGGTCACGGAATCTGTGGACTACAGAATACTGCATTACTAGACATAATTAGAAACATGTAAAGGGTTAGAGTTGTACAGAAGAGAAATCAGATATGTGTTTTTAAAGAAAAATCAGTTGCATTTTTTTCCATATCATCTTATTTGATGTTGTTTATCATTCCCCACAAAGGCACCAAGGTAAGCATTTCATAAGGTCCTTTAGCTAAAAAGCTGAACTTCTCTGCATTGTCACATCACATATCACATTGCCCAATACAAACATTTTGAATAAATATTGATAAATATTGATGCCATGGATAGCTCACGTAAAAAGAGACCAGGCCATCTATTTGCATAACATTCTTTGATTTTCACTTCAGTAAAGGAAAGGGTTATAATTGGCCTCTTGAAGAAATTTTGGAAAACAGCTGCTTTCAAAAAATGCAGATGAAAAAGAAATACATTCACTCCCCTAATTAGACTCAGAAGGTGACAAAGAAACCTGTAAGACCTTTGTCCACAGGTTTAACTCGAGAAAGAAGCAAAGGGAAAGAAAAAATGGGGAAAGAATGGGAAAATAGCTTGAATACTGTGTGGATAAATTACTGAGCCTAAAAAGAATCTGTGTTTTGAAGGAAGTCAAAGTCATTGAAAAAAACCCTTGTATAAGTGTCTTGAATGACTATCAATTCTTCCACAGGTTAGAGGGTAGCAAAAAATTGTTTTGTAAAACACAAGGATTTAGAGATTAAGGACATTAGGTGATTTAAAAGAATTTAAAAATTAGGGGAAAAAAACAAAATCACAAAAAAACCCCAAACAAACAAACAAAAAAACCCCTCAAACAATCCCCCCAACAGAAAACAAACACCACAAAAACAAACAGAAAAAAAGATCAAACCAGCAAAAACAACAAACTCAAAAAAACCCCCATAACCAAATGCCAACTCACTTTCCAACGGCTGTAAGCCCTGCTAAAATTTGGAATATGAATTTAGCTGCAAAGAGAATTTCTTTTCCAAGTACATTCTTTCAGTGTAAATGCTACTATTTTTGTATCAGATAAAAAAGAGAAATACTGGCTGAAGAGTTGAAGCCCACTCCTAGCATCCCATCCCAAATCAGGCTGATTTGCAGGACAGAGCTCTAACTCACAAGAATAATGTGCCAAAGACCAATCCCTGTAAAAGGATCAAAGCAACCCGGACTTGAAAAGGAAGTGCAGTGTTGTTGCACAGTGATCAGAAAGGTATGAAATCACCTTAAAAGCAGTGAGGCTGGATATCTACTGAAGAAGATATGGTAGTATCATATAAAAAAAGACAATCCAAATATGAAATAAAGGCCCAGCAGGAAATGAAAAAATGGGTGCAGAGATTCTGGTAGAAATTCTTGATAAAATGTAGCCAAAGAAAAGGTTTTGACAGGATGAAAACCTGAGAGAATCGTTTCATTTGACCTTTTTATTTTGAGGACTTAAAGAATGCACTAACATGTCTCAAAATACTGTCCCCATACTCTACTCAAAATTTTTAAAGAATTTATATCAAACAAACTTCAAGTATGCATATCTAAAGCCATTAAAAAAGATGGAAATTTATGGCTTCAAAGGCACAAATCCATAGGAAGAGTACAGATATGTGTGCCATACTGGATCAGGTCAATAGTTCATCTGGTCTAGTTCCCTGTCTCCAGCATTGGAATTACTCAATGGAATTCCCAGGAAATGAAACCAGAGAAAGACAAATCTTCTACCCAAACCTAAAAGCATTATTGTAACTTTGACAAGTAGAGTAGCAAGGGTGGCACAGTGAGAGAAATATTTGCAGATCCTCCAAAAATCTTTGCTTGGGTGTCTCTTTTTTTTCTTGCATTGCTAATTCTGAATATCCTTGCTAGGTGAATATTTTCTCCTCACTAGAAAAACACTATGTACCTTCTCTTTACATTATAGGTCACTTGTACAAAGTGTGAGAACCATGCATGAGACAATTGCTCCCATACCGTAGCACAATGCTGAAATAGTGGTCCACACACTTCTTTCTTTTTGTCTTAGAGAGGTATGTTTCTATTTCCCTACTCACTCTGCAGCCAGCATCAGACTAAAGAGTCATTATTGGCACTCATCCTAGACAAAGTGGAACAAATTGCCTAAATGAGAACAGAAACAAATTTAGCACAGATCGGTGTGGAGAGCACATACAAGCAAATACATCCCTCTTTTACTCCAGGTACTCCACAACATTTGACCTGACGTCATAATTACTAATTCAACCTCTGCATCTGCTGCTCCAGTTAAACAAATCTTTACGTTGCTTGATTGTGTTATTTGAAAATAACCAAAAATAAAATTCTAGTGACTTTATAAAGGACATGCCATCAAGAACATTGTGCATGTGATTATTTTGACTGTCCTAAGGAAAGAGATTTATATTTTAGAATCATTATTTTAGCCAAAGCTTACTCTGCCTTGGAAAGGGCGTTAGAAGAAGAGAGTATTCTTTAAAAGAAGGAGTATCACCTTAAAATAAAGGGGAGAAAAAAGTATAATGTTTCCCATGGAAGATATATTTGTGTGATGCTGTCCTTTCCGGAGTACTGCTGGTATCAAACTTTAGGAATGCAGAATAATAGGTCACTTCTCATTTAACGTGCAAAAGATAAGGTTAATATGCTGAGGTAGGAAGTTTTATTTGTTATTTGTAACTGTTGGGGAGTTGTAGGGCTTGTATCTGCAAAACAATGTTAAAAGTATTTCTTACTTCCAGCTAATCCCCTACAAAGGACCCACCAAATTTATGGAAAGGCAGCAAACAGTTCTGTTCCTTGTCTGTCTGTTTGAACACAGGACACTATTTGGTGCAACAAAGATATCGTGTTCCCACTTACAGAAGGTTTTATACAGTGTCATTGCAAAGTGCTTAAATTCATCAAGGAGCTCACATGGTGTCATATTCCTGTTAGATTTTATTATCCTTTTTCATGGTTTACCAATAAAGAAAGAAAGCATTAGCTAGAGACAGTAACTTGCATAATAGCAACAGGAAGAAAAGCAAGTTCAAGATTTTCAAAATCATTTGAATGCATAAAAAACTTTGGTGCAGTGGGTGAGGAGGGAAGAGCTGTTTTTCTTATGACAGCAAAAGAAAATTGTGTATTACTCTCAAACTGAGACATCATTTTATATTGTCTTTATGCATGGAAATAGTTCTCCAGTGCTGTCACCTTGACATCAGTCAATAAAATATTTCTTTTAACTTTGCTCCACAGGACTGTTTACAACTAATGAGTTCTAAAGTATTCAAGAGGTAATAATTAGCTGAATGCCTAATCTCTCTTTTCTAAGTACTGTACAATTATTTATTATGTATAACAGTATATGGTCCTCTGTGAGAAAAGAATTAGAGAAAAAGTATCATACATTAAAAACACAATATTGTAAAAGTAATGTATGCCCATAAAACCCCTGGGATTTACTGATATTCTGTTATGTTGCAGCTTTGGTACTGTAAAATGAAAATCCATGACAGGTACTGTGTTAAAACTGCAGTAAACCAAGCTTTAAATACTAAAAGGAATCATCTACTTGTTTTTCAGTATAACTTTTCCTTTAAAAATTCTATAGTCATGACTAGGAGCAAGATCCTTAGGGCTAGATTTAAACTATAACTTCTTAACGTAAAGAACTTCAGACATTCTAGAGGTTTTAATTCTGCATTAATCTCCAGTAGGTGCCTATTGTGGAATCCTCCAGGTGATTTAGAAAATGTATACAGTGTTATCTTTTAAAGGCAAGATTGTCTCTTGTCTTCCAGGAACACTGGGGAGTAAAGAAATATAGAAGGCTTTTAATTCCTTGCTGGTTTGGTTATCTGCAAGGCATAATATAGGACAGAAGATATGTAGAGAAATCTCTTTGGAGTCACTCCTGTTCTTCCCTTTGCACTAGAGGGAAATAAAGAAATGACACTGAGAAATATAAAAAAAAATTACTTTCCTTGTATTGTGTCAGATACCAGAAATGAGTAAACATGGAGGGAGAAATCATTTGCTACTAGAAATAATGCTCTCCCTGGAGTAAATAGGCACTAAGTAAATGTACTGTGACTTCCATTGCTGTGTTTTTCACTGATTTGCTTCCAAGGTAGTACAGCAACATACTAACCCTGACTAATGATGTATTCTGAAGGATCTCTGTCATTATGTCTAAAAGTACATGTCTCAACAGTCAAAGAAAATTTCCTGAGTTGGGGTGGGGTAAGGCTGAAGCAAGGGAAACACGAATAAATTCCATTTTATTTTAAACCAAACAAGCAGATAAATGTTGTTATAAACATTAGAAAGTAGAATTCGCACTCAGCTCACATAAACTCCATAAAAGAACACAGATCCTATAATAAATGGCTAATTTATTTACTGTGTTTGCTTTCTCTTGAATACCATAACCATGTGGATACAAGCCTTACCAAATGCAGTCCTCATCCTCTGCATGAGCAAATTCTCACTTTTTCCCTTAAATTGGGAAATAAAATGATGATATGCAATTTTAATTTTAAGGAGCTCCAAACATTTTTTTTGTTCTCCTAATACAATGTTCAAGATGCTGCATTAAATTTCATGTTAAATACCTATTCCTTTGTGTATTGGGTCTCACTGAGGTAAAGCTCGCAGCCCTCCCAGTGCTGTGCTTTGAATTAGTAGCTGGAAGGGTGCTGATAACAGAGCAGTGTTTTGGCTACAGCTGGGCAGCGCTGTCCCTCTGACATTCCTTCCCCATCAAAGGGGATGGGAGTGGGCAAGATCCTGGGAGGAGATACAGCCAGGCCGGCTGACCCAGATCAACCAAAGGGATTTTCCATACCAGAAGACATCAGCTCAGATATAGAAAAGCTAAGGGAGAGAGGAGGAAGGGGGGGTCATTCATGACCCTTCAGTGTTTGCCTCCCAGAGGAACCATAATGCGTACTAAAGTGTCTGAACATTGTTCAATGATGGGAAGTAGAGACTGACTTTTCCCTTCGCTTATGTGCACACAGAATCTCACTTATTTCTTTCCCTTCACTGTAATAAAACTTCCTTATCTCACCCTCTGGTTGTTTTCCATCTTATTCTCTCCCCTGTATCATTGGGAAAGGGTGTGATAGAGCAACTCAGTGGGCACCTGGAACTCAGACAAGGTCCAACACACTACAATTTGCAAGGCAGATTTAACCACCCTGAACATATATTTATCTCTGAAGTATCATTGCAAATAGCAGAGCTTTGATTTGTCAAAGGAACATCAATCTTTCTTTAACTTGGAGGTTTTTTGGACGTTGTTGAACTCCACTATGCTCCAGTCCGAGCAGTTTAGGCAAAGTGCGAATACCTGTGAGAGTACTGCTTTCAGCTGTGTGGATTTGGCTTGAAGCCATGAATTTCCTCCCTGTCCTCCCCCAAAAAACATAATGACCAAAAAATATATTGGACATGAAGTGAACTGTAATTTTTCAAAATGCTGGAATAGGAGTCAACACCTAAAGAAAGGCATTGAGTTTCTACATACCAGATGCAATCAAATCTTATTCATTCTACTTTATGTTTTATGTGGATCTACCCCTGAAATACCTGATTTAACTGAATTGCTAAATAGAGAGGATGTACCTGTCTGTATTACCACTTGTATTCTTAGCACAGGACAAAATCCTTACCACATTGAAGAGAGCTGGCACAGTTTCAAAGGATTGTGGATTCATTTCACAGTATCTATTGGCACCCAACCCACAGAAAAATCATTGTTGAAGATGCAAAAAAATCATCAGTCTCTATCCATAATTACTTGTAAAAGAACAAAGGATAAATTCAGGAAGTGTCATAGAAATATTTGTTAGCGATGTGGATAAAAATAAACAAATGCCATTCTTTTAAAGACTCTTGCTGAGCTTTTCAATGCAGATCAATACCATAATGCATTGTAATGGCTTTCATAAAATTGTTATGGCACTATTGAAACTTTCCTCCTGACCATCCCTTACAGACTGCCCATACTATTTCCTATCTGGGTTACTTGTCTTCTTCTGTGTTAGTGATAGAAACCATTTCCTGGAGTGAGAATGGCCATTTTTCTTTGTTATGCCAGCTGCTGCCAGGCTAGACTGCAAAACGACATGCTTCATCTTGCAAGTGACACACACTACTGCGTGTTAGAGTGGTGCCCAGGTGTCCTAATGGGATCAGAGGTGAATCCTGTTCAGCATCATAGAATCACAATGTGAGCCATAAGCAGCTTACTAACTGCATAAACAAGAAGGAAAGAGGACAAAATTAGGGCCTGTTTCCATTAGGAAATAGATGCACAGGGAGATGGACAGACTGGACCATGGCCACATAGCATCTAAGCAGTTTTGAAAAGGCTGTAAATCAATTTTATTTGCATTCAGTTTGCTGCTAGACCTGTATTTCTCATTCACTGCTTCATGAACTGCTCTTAACCCACAAGACATTGGCAGGAAATCCACAAAATCAAGCTAAAAAGAGTACATGTGTATTACTTGTGCATTCCATATTAGAATACCAAGGGCAGAATAGCGCTTAGGAAAAGACAAGACTCAAATTTTAGCATAATTTTGTCATTGATGAGACACATCACTTCCTAGGGCTCATGAAGTCTCCTTCTCCTCCTAAAGAGTTTTTTCCTGAGCGGCTGTGCAGCATCCATGCCAAGACAATTTCAAAAAAAGAAAAAAAAGGGAAGCCCTACTCACTTCTGCCTAATCGCATCCCTTTTACAAGCATTATTTTTTTTGTACTACAAACCACAAAAATATAGAAATTTTATTGGAGGTGTAATGTGCCTGGCCCTTGGGCTTTTTTACTGAAATGCTGATGTGTGCCTCAGGCTGGAGAAAGAGTAAAAAATATTACCCCAGATTCTTTTTGAAATCATGTTTAAATAAAATGTAAACAACCTGTGTTTTACATGGTAGAAAATTAAATGGCGTGTTCTAATAACCGCGAGTAATTTTAAATAATCTTGCTTTGTTTTATGCAGTTTGAGACAAACATGCCCATGCCAGGCGCCTGACTGGAACATTTGTGAGAACTGCAGGTGTTGCTGTGTGTCTTCGCTCAATGCTGGGCTCCTTGGAGGATCTCTTCTTGTGACACTAAGATGATCTGTACTTGTAATGCACAAACCATGTGAGACCATCAGCTCAGTTTCCTCTGGGGCTGGAGTCACCTCTTGGGTGCCCTCCCTGCTTTCTGCTGGTTGCAATCTGCAGATGATGGCCCAAGCTGTGCTCCCATCCACATCCAGACCCCAATTGCCCAAGACAGACATGAGCATGTGGCAAAGCCCAGCTACATTCCCATAGTTGATTTAACAGGCTCTGTTCTTTCAAATAGCTGATCCTGGCTTTCCTGCAGTGAAGGAAAACATTAGTCATACAATATCTGCATAGACCTTGGGAGGAGTCTGGACTCTTTTTGAGAGTAGTTGAGATCTGGCTGCAAAGTTAGATGAATCACATTATGATAAATTAAATCAAGTGTCATTTAGGAATTTTATTATATTGTTTATTATTTATTGTGTTGTTATAAATTATATGACATGTTAATACATTATGTTATTATTTAGGAATTATTGGTTTTAGAATAGGCTACTTCAATTGTCTATCTCTCACAGGATGCCTTGGTTTTTTTCTTCGATCTGAGCAGCCCTGAGGGAAAGGACTTGGGGGTGTTGGTGAAAGAAAAACTCAATATGACCCAGCAATGTGTGTTTACAGCCCTGAAAGTCAACCATAATCCTCGGCTGCATCAAAAGCAATGCGACCAGCAGGCTGAGGAAGGTGCTTCTGCCCCTCTGCTCTGCTGTCACCATACCCATCTGGAGTACCAAGTCCAGCTCTGAGGAACCCGACATAAGAAGGACATGGATCTGCTGGAGCAAGACCAGAGGGGGGCCAGAAAGACAACCAGAGAGCTGGAACACCTCTCCTAGGAAGACAGGCTGAGAGAATTGAGGCTGTTCAGCCTGGAGAAGGCTCTGGAGAGGCCTTCTAGAAGCCTTACAGTACCTGAAGGGGTTATAAGAGCTGGAGAACTTTTTCCGATGGCACATACTGATAGGACAGGGGGTAATAACATTAAACTGAAATAGGGTGGGTTAAGACTGGATATTAAGAAGAAATTCTTTACTCTGAGGGTGGTGAGACACTGAACTCAATGGGGAATTGTGCAACCTGATCTAGTGGAAGGTGTCCCATCCCCTGGTAGGGGAGCAGGAAGTGCATGATATTTAAGCTCCTTTCTCTGATTGTGTAACAAAAACCATTCTATCTATAACCACCCACTGTTGTGGGTGCATTGTCCCTTTCTCATGACAGAGAAATTCAGCTTCAAAAGGAGAGCACAGCCCTGTGGCAAGTGCTCTGCAATGTCTGTGAGTCACCGCAGCACTTCAGAAAAGCACATTTCAATGTCATACGAAAGAGAAGTCAAACACTGCTGAATATATTTCTGAATGTTTCTTTTCACTAAGATTTTTGCCTTCTTCCTGTGTTTTTAATTTCTCTGGATAAAGAATGCAGACTGCTATTTCCATACCAGACTTTTCTTTTGTGCACCAGAGATATGAAATGGTCTTTCAGCTCACTTAAATATATCTTTCTAAAATATATAGGCTTACTGTTTATAAGGATTTTCTTCTCACAAAGCAAAATCCATAAATGAGAAATCTATTCTCTCAGGACTTTCAAATTGTACTGTTGGTGACTAGCCCTAGATATTTTGCACTGTTTGTAAGTTTTCCTTTTTAAGTCACTTCCAACATATCAAATTTGTCTCCTGACACATGTTGGATGATTGAGGTTCAAATCTTCACAGCTGCAGAAGACCACGGAAATAATTGTGTTGAACCTGAGCAAAATGTGGCATGTCCCAAGGGAGTGGTGCATTTCTGGTGGGATGAAGCAGATCACATAGTCAAAGCCTTTCTCATTGCAGAAAAAGTAGAGAATAGCTTATTTTAGCTTATTTTTAGCTTGTTTGTCTCTTTATAGGAGACTGGCAGTGACAAAAATGCTCTCATCAGACTCGTTAATCAGTATTTTCTACCTATATTTCATAGTCACGGTTAGACTGCAACAAGCAGACAAACCAGTCAGTTCAAAGTTTGCTTAACTATCTCAATGCCATATTTTAGTCATTTTTTTTGGGAAACAAATAGGCAAAAAAACAAACAAACAAAAAAACAGACAAAAAAAAAATGAAACAACAATAGCAACAACACAACAAAGCCAACCCCAGACTACAAAAAACAGCAAAACAGTGGTGCCACTTATTTTTGTGGCACCACTATCTATCATTTTCTACTACTTTTCTACACTTGACTAATGATAAATCCTGTAACTATTTTCTGTTGCCAAAAACTAAATACAACATTTACATTTTTCTAAACTCTAGTACTCAAGATTAGAGTATGAAAAAAGGCAGAAATTATGACAGTGAATGACACCCTTGAGATGCAGTACAACTACGAACCCAAAACGTGACTGAATCAAGATAAAAGCAAAAGTTGACCATTTTGGACGGATCATTGTCTGTTATATTGTAATTTATATGCAGATTAGCTGTAATTTCAACATTAAAATGGGTAGAGGATGTTTTGAGCTATTCTTATAAAATATTTAGGGAACATCTACCTCACTGAACAGCAAGAAGAGGCTGGAGAAGAAAAACACAGCAAACATAGCCAGCAGTTTTATCAGGAATTTAGAGTACAGCCACTTAGAGAAGAAATTGAAGTCTCATTTCAAACTTTCCAGATCTCATCTTTACTTAGTGAGGCTTTGCCTCAATCTAAAGTGCTATAGGAATTTCTGAAGGTTATTTGTGATTGTTCACAATAGCCTGAGATGTACTTCTTTAATAGGATATTTTTTTCCTCCCTTCTACTGTAGGGAAAATTTCCTAGTATGATCTAATTTTTTTTTCTCAAATTAAACACTTTGAAAACCTTTACACATGAAACTTTCAGCACCTACTTAATACATATCAATGAAAAATGAAACTCTATATATGGCAACGCTTTGCAGGCATTTTAACCCTTTGTAACAGCAGACAATAATAGCTAGATGCATTTCAAATATCTTGCTAAAAATACCACTCTAACAATTGAGAGCATTTTCTTTTTTTTGCTTGAGTGAGGATAATAGGTATTGTTAAATCCACAACAGATACCTAACAAATATTTTACAGAGAAATAGCGTCTATGAACCAGTGTGTCCTTTATTGAGGTAAAAAGGCACAAAGAACATCTCAAATTAACCTCAATTTCAAAACTTGTCCTGAATTTCTTAGGGGTGAACAGGGAATTCTTGGGAGTAGGTATGTTAACGCTACTCTGGGCTCCTATTTCAAATACCACAGGTTCAACAGACTGAATAGCACAACAGTCACAGTAGTTTAAATATCAAACAGGAGCTGTTTCCAGAAATTTCCTTCCTCTCACTGTAATACAATATAATTATTGCAGATCCACTCTTCCATACCTTATAAAAACACATTTGAAATAACTTCATTCTTTGAGCCTGCTTTGAGGAAATCCAAGTAGATTCTAGTCAGGAAGCAAAGCCAAACAAGAGAAAGCTGCAAAAGAAAGGGACTTTTAATCTTTTCAATTATTGGAAGCACATTGCTTTTTCCAGCCAAGTTCAGTGGGAAAGTACTGTTTCGGTTTCAGAAAGTAATGTTTCAGCCCATTACTAACTGGTATTTATTAGTTTGGCTGGTTGTTTCCTTTTTCTTTCTGATGAGGTCCCATCTCAACCTTCTCGAGCCTGAACAATCTCAACTCCGTCAGCCTTTCCTCATCAGAGAGATGCTCCATCCCTTCATCATCTTTGCAATCTCCTCTGGACCTGCTCCAGGGGCTCCATGTCTCTCCTGTCCTGAGGAGCCCTGAACAGGACACAGCACTCCAGATGTGCCTCACCAGGGCTGAGCAGAGGGGCAGGATCACCTCCCTCCACCTGCTGGCAATACTCTTCAGAGTCTTTCCAGTAGAGCCAGAAAGGTTCTCGCCCTTTTCTAGACTAAAAGCAGACCTTAATTATTATATTTCCACAAGACCACCAGGTAGGAAATATAGAGAACAGTAATATAGAGGTCATAAGTGTAGATGTTGCTTTATTCTCCATCATTGCTTGCTGTTGGTAAGTTTCAAAATTACACAGAGACACTTCTGAAAGTCCTCAATGAAGAAGCAGTGTAAATATAGAACAATGTACCCAGAAGATCTACAACTGCAGTGCAAAAAGAGTAGAGAAAAATGTGGAGAACTGAGATTATATTGATGTACCCCAGCTACAAGTTTTCTAACATGGAGATCTAACTTTAAATAGAAAAAGTTCCCCTTGAATACATATATTTATTTTGATCCAATGCACAGAGACAATCCATGCAGCCCTTTAAATGTAGTAAGAATCTTTGATTTGCAAGCTCTTACGACAGACAAGGGACCAAATGCTTCATCCATTCTTCCTGCCTATAGCTTCAAATCTAACACCTACTAACTATTTCAGCAAGGAGCAACTGCAGGAGTGTTTATTTTCATCAAATGACCTAGCAGAGAAATAAACAAGATTATCAAGAGGTTTTGAGACACAAGAATGTGCTGTTTACTCCAAGTAAACAGATATGCATAAATGTGCAGAGTTTCGTTCTGATTTCTCTGTGGTATTTTATTGTAAAGACTGAACCTATCTCAAATTTCAAATTCTAAAATAGTTCTAGACAGCTAATATACACAATTCTTCATCCAATTTACTAACAAAACTAGAAGCAAAGTGCTGGGTTCAAGCTACAGTAAATTTCAAATATTTACCATGGAAAAGTTGTTTTTACCATTTTCCCTGTTGTGCAATATAGCATTACCTGTATAAATATTTAGTACACATAAATATGACTACTTAAATTTTAAAGGTCTTGTGATGAGCCATCTGGCCATAGGTGCACTAACAGTTTCAGCTGGGTTTACTGCTTTTGCTTGTATGTTTTCTGTTGCCAAAACAAGAGAGAATAAACACAAGATTCTCACAAAAGGGCCATAAGTTTGGGCTTATAACAGAGTGGAAAAGATATACTTTTGTTAAAAGTCAGTTTGTTTCCGGCAGAAGCTCAATGCAAAGAAATAACCTGGCTAAGCCTGTCTTATTTCAATGACCTAAAATCTCAGCTCATCCTAAATAAGATTAGACTCTATAATAGTTTTGGCTAAAAAAAAAGAAAATAATTAATGAATCCTAATAAATTTCAGTGTCTGCAAGATTGCAGTAGGGTACCTCTGTGTCTGACCAAGATTAAAAGCAGATAGATATCATGGGAAAAAGGTGATGTTTTTGAAAGTGTAAGTGTAGTTGCACTGGTTTAGAAATCTTTCTCTTCTTTCTCATGGAGAATAGAGATAAGTTGCATTTCTGTACTTTTCTAATCTCAGTGGTTTTGGTACTGGATTTTGTAGGGTTGTATCCTATCATTTTAGGGGGTGGAAAACTCACGACCAATAGTTGCTAGATTATTAATGCTTATATAAAGAAAGTATTGTAAATAAAGCTCTCTCAATCGCCATCTTGAGTGCTGCCTGCCTGACTTCCCTGCGAGCTTCTGCGAATCTCCACAAATATCAGAAAATTAGAGCCAACATGTAAGTCTAGCCAATGCTAAAAAGTTGTTGTATTCTGATCAAGCCTCTTGTTAAGAGACTTAATTTGGTCCTGACTCCGGCCAAAACTGAGTGTTTAGTACCCCTGAATCAAGGAGCTTTACCTGAGTTGGCCAGGAAGTTTTAGGCCAAGCAATTTTTCTTTAAAAAATAATGTGTTACGAAAATGCCCATTTTTATAGGAAATCATGAGAGATATTTTATCTTCTTGAGTTCAAATTAATTGGAAGAAAGTTTCAGCTGAAAATCAACATGCAAATCAAATCCTTATGGAAAATCACTTTTCATTTTAAAGCTATGTTTAATAAAAATTATAAAAGACACTGTTGATACAAAAAAATGTAGTTTTGTGATTATCTAAGTGAAATAATTCTATCTGCTGCCCACCAAAAATTCTGTCTCTGTAATTTTTTACCATTTTTTACTTTTCATCCCATTTTTAGGAAGACATATAATGTGCACTTTACTAAATGTTCAGGAGATTAAATTTTGTTTTCTTACCTTGTGTATTATTGAATCTTATCCACTATCTCTAGTTAATTGATCAATACTTAGACAGTAAACCAATACTCATTTGAAGTTTGGTTGTATACTGAACACATGGGGCAAATAACTGCTGCAATTCATTTTTACATTGTTTACATGGCAGGTCGGTTTAATATTATTTCGATCTATACTTCATGTTTACTATTCTTTCTAGTCAGAGATGTTTATGTGCTCTTCGTACCTATTATTTTCTCTCTGGATCCTTGTAAGTTAATTTTCCCTGCTTTCAATTTATTAACTGTTAACCTGGATGGCATGGATTTGCAGAGCCATGATTTTTCTCTCCTTTTTATTTCAACACCAAGGCTATGTCTTTAGTCCTCGTTAGAATGGCTGAGGGACATTTCCCTGCATCTGGATCCATAAGGAAGGCACAGCTCACATCCATATAATTGAAGTGTCTTTTCTTCCTATCAAAGGCAGACTGTCAGAACTGGCTGTTGGGATGGTCATTAACTTGTGCATTCTATGGCCAGGAAGAATAGAATAGAATAGAATAGAATAGAATAGAATAGAATAGAATAGAATAGAATAGAATAGAATAGAATAGAATAGAATAGAATAGAATAGAATAGAATAGAATAGAATAGAATAATTTCAGTTGCAAGGGACCTACAGCAATCACCCAACCCAACTACCTGACCGCTTCAGGGCTGACCTAAAGTTAAAACGTGTTAGTAAAGGCATTGTATAAATGCCTCTTTTGAATGCTGACAGGCTTGGAGCATCAACCACCTCTCCAGGAAACCTGTTTCAGTATTTCAACACCCTCTCAGTAAAGAAATGCTTCCTGATATCCAGTCTGAACCTTCCCTGGAGCATCTTTGAACCATTATCATGTTCCATCACTGCGTCCCAGGTGAAAGAGCTCAGCACTTCCCTTCTTCACTTCTGTGGTAGTTTTGCCTGGCCCAGTTTTTGCCAGTGAACAGGGTGGGGTACAAAGATGGCTCCTGCATGTCCTGAGTAAAGATTCTGGAAATTTTCCACCATGTCCAGCAGAGCCAGTCTCTGATGGCTGTAAAATGATGGACATGCTGCTGGTAAAACCTGGGCCAATTAGAGATGTTAGTTACGCCTCTGTGAAAACATATTTAAGAAGAAATCAAAACAATGTGAGCACGCACTTCTTTTTAGCCAGGGAAGGAGGAGGAGGAGGTAAAAATATGTGAGGGAGAACAACATGGAGGCACCAAGGTCAGTGGAAAGGCGGGGGAGGAGGTGCTCTAGGCGCCAGAGCTGAAAACCCTCTGCCAGCCGTGGTGAAGACCATGGGGGAGCAGGTGGTCCCCCTGCAGCCCATGG
>VZRL01006448.1:409640-577830 GCA_013397895.1 Origma solitaria | reverse complement strand
CTGACCTAAGAGAAAAACCCCACAGCCTGCCCCTGCCTGGGAGTTGTTGGATAATTGGAAAGGAGGGAGGGGGTGAGCTGAGAAGCGGTGCCTTAAAAGAGGGAAAGGGGGGTGAGTGAAGAAATGGTGTCTTAAGAGCTTCTTTTTCTCTCCAATTTATCCTCTGACTCTGTTAGATTAATAAATCACTTTTTTTTGCAACTTTAAGTTTCCCGCCTGCTCTTGCCCTGAATCTCGTGCGGCCCTTATCAGTGATCTTATCTCAACTCATAAGTCCAGTGTTTTGTGTTAGTTTTTCCTCTCCTCTGCATAGCTGCAGCAGGAGAGAGCATAGAAAGCAAACGTCGTAGGTGCCTGGCATTTAGCCAGGGTCAAACCCACGACAACTTCCCTCTTCAAGAACCTATAGAGAGCAATGAGCTCACCCCCAGCCTCCTCTCCAAACCAAACATGCCCAGAGTCCACAGATGTTGCTCACTCAGTGCAATTCCTTCCAGCTCTTTCACCAGCTTTGTTGCCCTCCTCTGGGTGCATTTAAGGAATTTCACGTCCCTCTTAAATTGCAGTGCCCAGAACTGCACATATACTCGAGGTGAGGTCACACCAAGGCTGAATACAGAGGGATAATCACCCCCTTTGACAGCTGGTGATTCGATGCCCCCAGGATTCCTGGGCACACATGGCTGGCTCAGACTGAGCCTGCTGCCAACCAGCACCCCCAGATCCCTTTCTGCAGGGCTGACCTCCAGTCACTCCCCCCACAGTTTGTACTTGCACCTGGCAGTACTCTATGATGTACTCTATGATAATCGGCACCTACTTCTCAGATCCAGAATTTGGCATTTTATCGTGTTAGATTTCAACCCATTAATGTTTTCCCAATGCTCAAATCTATCTAGACCCCTCTGCAAGGCCCCTGGTTTCCCAGGAGACCCAGCAGCACCTCCCAGCTTGGTATCAAACAACAAACCTGGCTAATGGTAAACTCAACTCCGGCACTGAGATATTTGATAAATACACTGAACAGAACTGGCTCTAGAATTTGAGTCTGCCTATCATCACATGTCAAATGTGCCAAGGGGAGTACTATTAATTTCACAGAAGGGATCATCCATCATGAGTTTGCACTCAGGTCCAAGACCTTAGCCCTAAAGTGCAAGGTATCTCTAAGGAGATACATATAGTAGTTCAGTAAAACAAAACTACCATCAAGGGACTTTAATTTGCTGTACAAACATTCCAGAAAAAGTGGACAGGCGAGAGTCAGTTCCCAAAAGCTTGTTAACCAGCAAAAATTTGGCATGTCAGTTAGTAGGATGAACATGTTAGTTTTGTGGAATACCTTCCTGAGCTGCTTCCTAGATCCTGTCACTCTGACCCTGAACAGGGAAAGCATCATGACCATAACTCCAGTGCAGAACTTGCTCATTCCCAGGTATAAATGAGTAGGTGGCTGAACTCTGCGCTTTTAATCCATGAAGATAATGCACACAGTATAAGTATATATGTTTGATAAGGTTTTAAATTAAAAATCTTGTAATTTAAAAACAATAAGCAGAAATAAATGAGTAGTTGTAAACTAACAGGGATACCAATCAGACTCTAAAATCCTTCAAGCCAAAGACAAGATCCGCTTTCCAACCATCACTACCACCACTCTGTAAAGTTCCAATGCCCAAAACCAGTTATTCAAACAATAAGCCCCAAACAGAGTCTTCTGCTCTGATGCAAATTACCCTGTCCATAGAAGACTCTCACTTTTACTGCTAAAATCACACCTAAGATGCTCACAGTGGCAGCAAAAATGTTTAACATGTGTAATTAATATTGATTTTAGCAGGAACATCTCACTTGAATGTGCAAGAGGCAAACAGCAGCAAGACCAAGTTGCTTTTTTTCCTTAATGTTTCCTGAGTGTAAGTAGAAATCATTGTGTTCACCCACAGGTCTACACCCACTTATCCCATTTCAATGAGCTGTAAAAACCATAATAAAAAGAAAAGAAAAATAATGGTTCACAGTAAGAGTTCTGTATTTCCCATATTTCTGTCCATGTCCTTAGATCCTGCACTCTTCTGATTTTTGGAACCTCCAGTTAATAAGGCAGGCAATACAATTACTTTTATTCTATTTCCTTCACAAAAGAAAATGCTTTCCAGAAGCATTCACATTGTAAAGGTGGTGACTTTTAGCATTTTGGAAGTCCATAACCATCACACAGGAGAAGATTCCCATCTGTATTCATGTTCTTCAACTTCCTTGAGTTCCCTGGATGTCCTTGTCTGCATGGTATGCACCTCGAACACATGGGGGAATACACTGGGAATAGCACATAGCTCAGTATTGGGTTGGAGCTTTGCCAGAAGGTGAAGGCTTACAATTTCTGCAGCTGGAGAAATATAGAGAGCAATTGGGATATGACAGCCCTTGCACAAATGTTCATTCTTATTCCATGAAGGACTGTACCAAATTTACACAAAGATTAACCAGTCTGATCTGACTGTAGATACTTAGGGGAATGTCTGAAAGATGCATTTTGTCAGGATAGCCAAAATTTTTTAGAATATTTATGGCTATATTTATTTTATTCACCAACATTTCTCAATGGAATAAAATTTATAAAATTTGGAGGACATTTGCAGAGCTAAGCTTGACCTTTTGTTCAGTGTTTTCACCAGCTGCTGATACCAGGACATGCTCCTGGAAGAAATCCTTTGAATGCTCCATCATGCGTTGCACAAGGAGGCACCCCATATCCCTGAGAGTACAAATCAGAAATCTACTGGCTGGAAACATGTCGCTAATCACTCAAATTTGTCCTGGATTTGTCATTAATAATTCCAATTTGGAGCTCCTTCTCTGCCATATATATACACTTGAGGGTCATTTGCTGTAGAAGAATAACCACTCTGACAGTCAAACTCAACTTTTGTATGCTATAAGTGTAATAAGCCAAGGTGTGGTCACCTTGCTTATAGGAAAAAAAAAACCTTAGTCAAGACTGGTGGTGGTATGTATATTGATATGTATAGCTGATGCTTTTAAAGAACTGTTTTTCTCACCTGCAAGTATTTCTTTAATTACTTGTGTGGGTGTGAGGATTAAATATTTTATCAGTACGAAAAATGTAGGTAATTCTGAAAATATCTCAACCACTATTAGGAAGCAAGGAGGAGCCTTATTAAATCTTTGTCCTCTATTTTACAGAAAGGATACAACTGTACACTGCAAAGAACAAGAAACAGATTTCTTTAAAAATTAGTTTTGCATATAAGGCAGCACACCATAACAGCATCCTATGGAGCTGTTAAGAGATGTCCTTTCTTCTTTTCTTCTTCTCTCTCTTCCCATTTGTCATGCTTTCTCAATCCACATAAACACATTTTTATACTGTCTTAACACCAGTTTGAGGAAAGGAAGCACTATTTCAATTTTTCAGGGACACCAAATAGTAACTGTGAAGTTCTGGGTCACAGAGCAAGTCTGTGACTGAGCTGGGTAATGCAATATCTTTTTCAGAGTTTCAGATCAGTCCTTTATTCACAAGATATTTTAGCCTCCTAATAAAGATTTGTCACCAACAAATGAAATGCTGTCAGCAGTTGAATAAACATGTTTTCTTTCTTCACTTTACAGACAGCAGAAGGAGTCTTAAAAACTTTCAGGGACAGACATATGAATGTGTGATAATTACAATTAAAAGAATTATATAAATCTATAAGCCACAGAGCAATACAATGGATAAAAACAATCAAGGGAGAAGTCATATGGGTTCAATTAAAACACTACAATAAGCATGAAATGCCACATCTGTCCAACTTCTTGACAAGATGTCGACTCCTTTGTAACCATTTACGCTGGACAGCAGATGTCCTTTATATTCTGTGATGGCAGAAAGCAGCAGAGGCAGCAGGCAGAGCAACACTGATGTTGGTCCAGGCTTATCAACCCCAGCTGGAGAGCGCTACAATGCACTGCAGCTCTGGCTTGTTCCAGCAGCAGCACATAAAGAACCTTGGCACTGAGGAGGCTTCAGAGGATCTGAAAAGGGTCAGAAACGCCTAGTACTTATTCATCATTTGAAAGCAGGCGCTGGGAAAAAGTTGGTGTGTGCTGAGGCAGATTCCTGCTTGGAAAGCAGTGAGCTTTGCCCAGAGGCCTGGCTAGCAATCCAAACCTTCCAGCTCCAGCCACCAGCAAAAATAAGCAAGGAGAAACATGCCAAAGAAAACTAATAGGCAGTTTGCACAGGGCAAAGAACAGTTAATGTACTTAAAGTCTTTTCATATGCAAACTCAAATCCTCCCTCCAAGCACAGGACACCAGAAGTATTTTCAGCAACAAAGAATGCAAGTACAGGAAACCAAAATGTGTCATATGTGTGTCCCGTATTAATACTAGTCAATTTGGACTTATTTTGTATTCTAGAAAAGAAGGAAGATTTGAGAAACGGTAAGCATCTGCTTTCTTTGTGGTGCCAAAATCTCTTGGAACTTATTACTCTAACTAAATAAAGAAGGATTTTCATTTCTAAATGAAAAGTAGAGAAGTAGTTTACTAAATTTACAAACTATTCCAAGATGCAGTAAAGCATGTATGCAGGAGCTCAGAATAACAATTTAAATTGTTTCAGTTGGAGCTCCAGCCTGAAAAGCTGGGAATGCAATTCAGAATAATTTGAATGTAAAAAGATAGATAGAATGAGAGAACTATAGAATCACAGATTGATTTAAGTTGGAAAATACCTTTATCCCTTTGAAGAGTTGATAGCACATCCACTGCAGCACTCCAGTTTTGCAAGTCATTCCTCCACACTTCTGTGACCATCCAGGTCTTATCAGGCACTGTCACATGAGCTTCAGAGGCCTGGCAGCGTCCTCAGCTCCTCCTGAGCTTCCCCAAAAACTTCTTCTTATCTGCTGTTTCTTAAAGAAGTCCGAGTTTGGATCTTGCTTTTCAGAAAGATACAGATCAACTGCAGAGAGCCCAAGATGAGTACTGAGAAACAGCAGAGGTCTGGAAAATCTGACTGATGAAGGCACACCAAAAACATTGAGGCAGGAGATACTGACTAGAAAATGTAGATGGTTTAGTTATAAAGAACGAGAGAATTAACCTTTTTTCTTGACATTTGTGGGAAGAACCAAGAATAGGGAGCTGAAATGCAGGAAGGGAAATTGAGATTAGGCTCAACAAGGCACATAATTACTGGAAATCAATGCCAAGGAGAAATACTCAATTTCAAGCCTTGCACCTTTAAAAACAAAACAAACAAACCAATTCCATGCCCCTGATTTGATGCAACAGATCCCAATTTTAAGTGGGTAATGGTCATCGTCACATCTTGATGTATTTACTACACCTATGATCTGTGATTTCTATGTTCATAATAATAGGAGAGAGCTGCACATTTGTATTAACTCCAATGAAGTCACTATGGTTTCATACTGATGAACCTGAAAGGGGAAACCAGCCAAAAACGGCCAAGACCTCCTATATTTACTGTTATATTTGCTACAAATTTGTCCTTCCAGCTGTTCTGTGCTACTGCCCCTTGTTTAAAGCAAACAGCAAGAATTTGTAGACATATGCTGTGCACTTAGGGAAAAATTTTGTGGGGATTTGTCTCTGTTGTGCATCCATGAACAGTTAGAGTTGACAGTTTTGATTTCCCAGAGATGTGTAAGTGGATGATAAAGATCAATGTCTGTTTCATTGGAAATTTCATCTCGCTTCCAGACAACAAATGGTTGAGAACCGAGGCTCTTGGGAGCCCAGCTTTCACAGGGAAGGGCAGGAAGTCGAGTCAGCATCACCGAAGAGTGCCCAGTGTACTTCTCAAAGGACCACTAAACAGAATGTTCAATGAGCAGTGTGACTGTGCCCTGTTTTTTAAGGTGTTAGCAATGTCTTCTACTTCTTTTAATGTGTTAGAGATTGGTTTGGAGAAGCTGTGACAAGCACCGCAGCCTTTTCCTCTCTTCGTAACACTCTCCTGTGAGGTTCAAGAAAACAGTATTGTTTGCAGTAAAAATTAGAGGGCATAGAAACTTAGTAAAATCTTTTCTCATTTTCTTTTTTTTTTTAATTTTTCTCTTTTTTTGCTTTCCTCAAGAGCTGGTGCTTCAGCTACTAAACTTTTCAGAGGAGAGGAAAAAATACTAGAAAAATTCGTGCCACTAATATTTTAATGTGTTTAAACTAAATTTCAACTGCAATTTCTAATGGAAAAATAGAAAATATAATCTTTTGCCAAGAAAGCACTGTGAAATCATCTCAGAGTAGCTCAGATAGAAAATAATTTACTATATTAGCAGAGAGCCTATGCTTATTCAACTTTTACCATCGGAATAAATCAGTCACAGGCAAGTGTAGGAGGATTTTGATGAAATGACAGCAATGTCACACAACCTCAAATTTAATTATTTCAATACAAAACTCCTTTGGTCCAACTCTTAATTGGCTTCCTGTGATGATATCAAGGTGAATATTATTGTTATTATTATTAATGTTGTTGTTATGATTATATTTTTGTAGATTTTTCTTTGGTGGCTTGAATGGGGCAATTTTTAGCAAAACAATCTTACAAGCTTTTAAAATGCCAGTTTTGATAGAATGTCAAGTGTACTCCCCATTGAAAGGCAGATCAGAGCGCACTGTTATTGCTATATAGACAAAATTTGTATGCCACAATTGACCTGCTATAGTCAATAAATATGTTTTTGAGATATCAAATTATTGCCTCTCATCAGCAATATACTATCAGTTGGAAATATGAGAAAGATAAATGATTAAAGAATATAATATTCCAGATCCTATGGTTACTATGAAAACAGTACGTGATTTTTGCTATAGTTATACTGGATTTAAAAAGTTTTTCACCTGGAAATTTTAGTAGTAAATTTATGTCTTTTTATGAAACTCAAGTACCTAGACTGACACCTCATTTAACATATTGTTGTGTGTATTCACTTCAGAGTGAACTCCTGTTAACATACCTTATTAAGCCTTGCCATTTTTCATATAAAAATTTTTAAGGAGTCTAGGAAGAATCATCCATTTTTAAGACCCACTGACAGTAAAATCGAGTTTACTGGCCAAAAGAAAACAACACAGTTTGACTATTTTACAGTTTTTTCTTTGAATAAACCTCCCACTAAAGTTTTGTATGTTATTATCTAAAGTTTGCTTTCTTTGTTAAAAACCTTGGGACAATTTTGGAATGCTGCATTGCTGTTATTCCCCAAACAGATGCTCTAGCAGAATTCAAATCTCATGACCAAGAGCCGTCTTAGGTTATCACAGAGAATAGCTGAGTTAGTCTTGTCGTAGAAAGAATGAGCTGGCTGAACTATTTTCCATATTTATAGTGTTAGTAATGGAAGAGACCCCCATGGAAGTATTTTAGGTTGGTAGTCCATTTTACCTAAGTAAAAATTATTACAGCCATCCAATGGAAGTGAAAATACTTCTCATTATTAAAGCAGATCAATATTTTTCAATACTAGATCCGTCTTTCAATCACTCACATCTTCATTAAAAGTGTCATGGTAAGATTTCCTATTTGAGTTTTCTCTATTAGAATCACAGAACCATAGAATAATTCAGGTCAGAAAAGACCTCTAAGATCATCCAGTCCAAGCATTAACCCAGCACTGCCATATTAACCAGCAAATCATGCCCCCAAGCGCCACATACACATATTTTTTGAAAATTTCCAGAGATGGCAATTCGATTGCTTCCCTATGCAGCCTGTTCCAACGCTTGAAAATCCTTTTGGTGGAGAAATTTTTCCTGATATCCAATCTAAACCCCCCCCGGCACAACGTGAGGTTATTTCCTCTTATCCTGTCACTTGTTACCTGGGAGAAGAGCCTGACCCCACCTTTCAGGAAATTGTAGAGAATGAGAAGGTCCTTCCTAAGACTCCTTTTCTTGAGGCTTAACACCTCCAGCTCCCTCAGCTGCTCCTCATCAGACTTGTGCTCCAGAAGACCCTTCCATGGCTCTGTTCTCTTCTCTGGACTCACTCCAGCTCTTCAATGTCTTTCTAGCAGTGAGGAGCCCAAAACTGAACACAGGACTTGAGGTGTGAGCTCACCAGTGCCCAGCCCAGAGGGACAGTCACTGCCACACCATTGATGATATGCTTCCAGGATATCCCCAGGTTTTTGCCGACAGTGGTGGTGCTCTAGATATTAGGCTTGCTTTTATTATATTTTGTGAAGAATTTTCATCATTTTAGAGAATGAGGCCAAGGAAAATCTGTTGCAATTTCATTATTGAAAAGTAAGTATGTGCTCACTCCACAACCAGGACCAGAATTCAGTCTTACTTTTTTCTAATTTTATTTTCCAAAAGTTTTATCCTCTGATGAAGGATCAGAGAGAATTACAAGCAACTTTATTAGCTACTGTGTCATCTCAGGTGACAAAAATTTATATAGTGGATCAAGAGATTCAACAGTGTTGAAGATTCATATGAATGTCACCATAATTAAGTTTATAAAATAAAATAAAATAAAATAAAATAAAATAAAATAAAATAATGAAAAGCAGAGACCAAAACGGAAGGGTTTTCACACACGCATGCATACACTCATAAAATTTGTATTTTAAGAATATTCTTAAACAGGTAAAATTAAATTATTTACATGTGGGAAGAGCCGGAATCATTACCATATTTGTAAACTAAATTCAGCCTCTCTTGCACATTAAAATCACATATTGGGGAAATTTTTCCACCGAGTCCCATGAAAATAATCTGATCATACACAAGAGATCACATCTAAGGATGAAACACGAAATGAAAGAAGGTCTCCAAGTACATTCACGGGAGGAAGGAGCAAACACCTACTGAGAACTGCTGGTGAAGCTCAATCTAATTATATGTTCCTTATTTGCTGAGTGTTTGACTTAAGACATCTGTGGCTTAAGTTGCAGAGTTGCTGGAAACTGATGGCTGCACATTAAGTCAATGTGAACCATGCAGAAATATGTGAATTCTATCCAAGGTTAGGATAAATCCCAAGTGCTCCAAGTAACACAACGTAAAAGCAATAGTTCTTTAGGCAATAACCTCACTGCCTATCAGTCCCCATCTGTTTAGAAAAGATTATAAAAAGCCTTTTATCATAGTGGTGTCAGAACATTGACATTACTGTTTATGAACCATTCATCTGTGAATACAATAAGCCCCAAAGAAAAATCCATGAGGAAAATCAGTTTGGCCTCTCTGGAGGTAGAGGTTGTTGAGCCAAATGCTACAAAGCCATGCTCATTAGGGCAGCATTGTGAATTCTGCATAAACCCTGTGTTACAGACAACTGGGAAAATGACAAAATTAGAATGGGATTAGAATACATAAGCAAAATGGACAAAAATGAAGAAAACCTCTAGTTTGATTCCAGCATTTCCTAAGTAAAAAATTACTTAATTTACAATTTATTGGTGTTATTCTAATGGGGATTTATTTTCTATGTACTACCTGTAACGCTATACATCAGAAATGTTCCTTATTTTTGAGAATTATTTTTAAAGGTAGACTACTGTTGAAAGAAACTTCTATTTTATTATCTTATGGCTCTGCAATGCATGAATCCTTGATGTATTTATAGAGTTAATATGTGTCTCAGAGTCAGAGAAACAGAGAGATCCCTAACTATTAAATACACCTAAATTAATCTGCAATTAGATGCTAATTCTTGTAATTTCACCAACTTTAATAATTTCAATGGGTATTTCTTATTTCATGTACTTGTATTTTTTCATTAATTCAATTAATTTCATTTATTTTGCTGAAGAACAGAAGTTGAAGCATCTGCTCTGCTCTTAGTGCCTAAATCAAAAAAATTATTTACAAAAGGGATAAAGGCCCAGTATAGCCCAAGTTGAATCGCAGTATACTTTTCTCAAAGAACATTTACTCTTATTTTAGGTTTTGGTATTTTCCTTCATATTTATGTTCATTTCACCAATCAAACTTGTGTAAAGAACTAAGAGAATACAGATTGTCCTGTCTAGCTAGACAGAATTTGTTGCAGAATCTTTAGTTCAACAGAGAATGCCCAAAATAATTTTGGTAAAAGGGTTTGGTTCCTTCTTCCCTATTTTTGTTCTCTTTTTGTTCTCTGATATTTCATGAAGTGTGGTTTAGCAAAAACAGGCTAAGGACATTCAGCAGTCCCAAGGACAAGGATCGGGCACTTGCAAAGAAATGTGGGGTTTTATGTTATCACACAGGTTTAATGTCTCCTGTAAAGTGTGTAATACGAAAAAAGAAAAACATCTTGGAAGCATTTACAACTGCTGAATACTTAGAAACAGTATGAAGTTGGAGAGAAACAGTCTATGTTCATCAAAATGCATCTGTAAATCATGCATATAATCAAACAACATGAGCTCTGCTATCCAGTGCACTTATGAAAGGAACACTCCCTGTGAGTCTAAATTACATAATTCTCACGATAGCTTTTCTAGTTAAACAAACCACTTAACATTTTTAACAGAGTACTTACATTTTGCTCTAAATCTTAGGAGGGTAAAAGATATCCAGTGTTTTTTATGATTCTTGTGGGGAGCAGTTATCTGGTAAGTATATGTTTTAATGCAGTTTTTACAAATGAGATTCACTAAATCACTATGTTTCAATATTTTAATATAATTGCATTTTTTCTGTGTGTTTTTAATTATCCAGCAGCAGCCAATGGTTGTGGAAATTCCTAATCTACTTTGAAGTGTTGCAGGGTGCTGTAATGACCCCTTCTTTTGGCTCTTTCAAAATTCCTTTTCAGTATCCTAAGATGTGTCGCAAGGAGGCTGAAATGGACTAATAAATCACTATCCCTCTCACCCTCACTTCTGTCTCTTCTGTTCTCCTTTTAGATACTGCCACTATTGCATTATCTCAAAATTCAAATGGAAGTTCTTGCAGAAATGGGTCATGACTTCCTGCAAAATCCAATTCCTTTCTTGCCCTAAAAATAGTAGTAGAAAATGTACTAAGAAAAGGAAAGAAAATGTTGTTGCCATACACGGCTTTCACACACCCGCAGTAACCCAAATTTCAATGAAATTAGTTTTTATTGGTTAAGATGAAGGGGAGCCATACTCTGGATGATAACAAAAATCTTTTGAGCTCACAGTGATGACAGAAGTGAAGAGGGGAGAAGCTTGGGAACACCTCACCCAGGGCTGGACCCCAGAGCAACCGTCAAGTTCCTGTTTGGTCAAAAAACAAGTATATATTCCTGCAAGAGGGAAGACAGAGCAACAGATGGACCCCAAAGTCAACCCATCACTGCTGGTTTCTTACTCCGGTTAGCAGTTCTTCTACCACAGAGCCTGTGATCAATTTTCAATACAATTTTCTAGCACAGGAAACCTTGAGCTCTTTAAAAGTTCAGTCCTAAAATCAGTTAATCTTAAATGCAGAAAAGGTCAGCATGAACAAACCAGAAACAATAAAATCCAATCCCATTAAGTGAAGAAATTTAATAGAAAAAGGAATTTATATGCATGTTTCTTCATATTGTAAAACAAGAAAACACGCCCTGCGCTTTAGAACAATGAAGCATGATGGGTCAATTTTAAAGCAGCAAAGGTGCTACAGAACACAACTGCTACACAAAATTCAGTTTTAATCAAATAATAGAGAGCAGAACTTCCTGGCTTCAACTCACCATGCTGATGATTTGGGCATTAAAAAACTTAAACTAAAAAGAAAGGGATAGGCAGTTTATGTTCAGGAAGGCAAAGAAGACTCCTGCTACTTCTTCATTTATTGTAAATGTATTAGGAGCTAATTCAGTGGGGCAAAATTTCCAACAGCATTAAAACAATATGCACTATTGCAACAAAATGACTATAGAACACAGAATGAGAATCAAAGAAAGTAAGCTGAAATAAATCTGCATCTTTTATTCCACTTTTCTGCTAATAAACAGCTGTTGCACAATTTCAAGCGCTTAGTTCAGTTTAATTTTATGGGTCTGGACAGAGAGAAACTTAATCTATTTTCCTGAGATTGTAATCCACTGCCTTACAAACTGATGGGAGCCTTACTTTGATGTTCAGCCTATACCTCGGAACAAAGCAATGAAGCCTTGTCTTGCAAGGCTTTGCTTCATCTACCCTTAATGCCCTGTGATAGCTTATCCTAAGACAAAAAGCCACCCATAAGAATGTTTGTAAAACAAAGGGGAAAGGAAACAAAAGAAAGGTCTTGACTCTAGAAAATCAGTTGTCTTATTCTTATTTTAATATTTTGATTTTCAGTGAAATCATAACTTTTAACTTGCAGAGCAATGCTTTGTGATAAATGGAGCCCCGTTACACTCTTTCGCTGAAGAGAAATTTAAGAATGAAAATAGCGTGATTTTGTTGAGCTACGTAAAGGTCAGGGATAGAGCTTCATCAGCTATGAAACTCTGTGTATGCATTGACTTGAGTGGAGCTCAGACATGTTATGGTCTGAGGATTCGAACCATTAAGTTTAATACAGTCTTTTGAATGGGGCAATCAACATCAATGAAACATTATCATCTGTAGTATATGGACACCTCTGAATATGTTTACTGGACTTTCCTTAGTCTCTTTTCATGATTTTGCACTGTGAAAGGAACAATTTAGATGAAAGTGTACAGCAATGATAAACATGTATTTGCCCATGCTGGCATAAATATTTTGACAACATAAGTTTCTGGATAAAGCTCATAAGTATGTGAAGATTATTACAATTCTTTTTGGATAATGTCCAGTTTCAAGTCCAGACATTAATTCCCTGCAATACATCAGTCTGAGAATATTCCAGAGAGAACTTCCAGAGAGATCACAGAAGTAACATTTATAATTTATGATTCTGAGAAAACCTGAGAGCAAAATATAATTTTCAACCAGTTAGAATTTAGGACCTGAATAAACAGTTATAGAGGATCAGTATCTCAGGGCTGAAGCTTCTGGATCTCTTGACATCTCTTAGATCAAGTGGTAAAAATAAGTCCATGAGCAATGGACACACCCACAATCCTTTTCTACTTTTATTTACTGAGTATTCACCTTCCACATAACATTTTCCATTCATATAGGTCAAATCAACATATCACACATGTGGAAATAAGTCAACTGGATAAAAATAAAAGAATTTACAGCTGTGTCATATCTTTCTTACTTGAACACTTCAGCAGAAATCAAAGCTCTTTGGCTATGCATCTCATGAGCCTGCTGTGACAGAAAACTTTCTGACTGTGTCTATAAATCAGCTATTGCTGTCTGCAACATAGTGTAAGAAATGAGCTAGATATAAACTTTACAGGAGTAATGTTTCCTTGACAAAGCTGTTTGTTTTCCAGAGTTTTTGGCAATATGACATTACATAATTATTCATCCTTGTGTCTGAAGGCCACCATAAAACGCAAGCAAGGCAATACAGTTTGTATGGTCCATAACACATTAAAATAGCAAAAGAAAGCAGTACCATCTGCTTAACCTAATGCAGGACCAGAAGTCCCAAGGATTTCCAAAAGACCACTTGACATAGGTGAGCATAGCAAAAGCACAAGTTTTTCCATATAGGAGAGTTTTGGAGAAAAAATATTTGGTCAATGACTGAAGCTTCTGAGTTCCAATACGATCTACTACAGTGCGACAACCATGAACATAATTTCCAGTTACTCTAAGGACTACCCATCATCAATCAGTTAAACCACTTCAAGTCTTAATTTCATGGCTAATGGGATACTAGCAGCTTCACTGTGGAAAAATAAAAAGCAAATGGTAGGAGAACGGACCAGCCCTGCTCAGTGATGCCCAGCAATAGGACAAGAGGCAATGGGCAGGAACAGATGTACAGGAAGTTCCACCTGAACACAATGAAGAACTTTCCTGCGCAGTGACTGATCAGATCACCCAGAGAGGATGTGGAGTCTCCCTTACTGGAGACATTCCAGAACAATCTGAATGTAATCCTTTGCCATGTGCTCTGGGATGATCCTGCTTGAGCAGGGAGGTGGGACCAGATGACTGACTTGTGGTCCGTTTCAACCTGATCCATTTTGGGATTCTGTGAAAATGCATAATTTCTCCCTAAAAATTAGATAAGGCAGCTTTTCCAAGCTTTCAAAATATTGATAATCCCCTTAGTTAGAAATAGGCCAGATGACATTTGACATTACTCCTAAGTTATCATGTCAAAAATATGAATTAATTGACATTTGATCTATGGGGTCCCTGAGTTATGATCTACCTGAAATGTTGCTTTTGAGTATATCACCACCATTTTTTTGCTATAAATTCTCTCTCACATGCCAAAAATCTCCAGCCATCTCTCTTAAACCTTTAACTACAAAACATATCACATCAAAGTATTCCACCAGTTCTAACAATAGGACTGCTTTCAGTGTCTACTGTGTATTTTCGTAAATACCAATGCCTTAGAAGATGATACTTCTGAAAACTAAAATTGAAATTGTTTCAAATAAACTACCCAGCTTTAGTATAACTGGGTAAGCAAACAATTCCTAAGGAAACACAAAAGAATAATTGCATGACTTCAAGTTGTCCCAGTGTGTAATGGAGCAAAAACTGCAGTTTTTGCTGATTGTACTGATCAGAACACTGGGTGAATGAACAATTCTGAGAATATCTCAGCAGGAGTTTAGGCTGTGTATAGCCTTAAACTTAGTATGTGCCCACTGCAGCTGATGCCAATATTGAGTGGCCATCAACATCAAGATGCAATTGAATGAGGAAAAAGGAAACAATGTCAGAAGTAGAACAGTGTCTGAAAACTTTTAAGCTTCAATAATTGATGAAAACAGAACTACTTGCCTTAAAGTAAATATGTACTAAGGTTCCAAGGTAAGTTAAGCCTAACTCCCCACTTTCTTAAACTACCACTATATATCCTACTTGGTTTTTTCACCTGACATCTACTTGCACTTTCTTATCCCATCACACTGACTTTATTAACTTACTGAGGTGACAATCAGGACAGAAAGCACATGGATTAATGAAAAAAAAAAAGACCAATTGATAAGGAAGATGCATTGAGAGAATTGTGCAGCACAGAAGGAT
This sequence comes from Origma solitaria, assembly GCA_013397895.1. Classification (NCBI taxonomy): domain Eukaryota; kingdom Metazoa; phylum Chordata; class Aves; order Passeriformes; family Acanthizidae; genus Origma; species Origma solitaria. Next base: position 562,759 of record VZRL01006448.1, on the reverse strand, counting down.
TGTGAGACTGGAGGCTGGCTGGTTTTACCCATCAGCCACTTAGATTTTCATCCTACTATTTCTTCCCCAAGGAAAAGATAAATGTGTAACCGAGATATTTTACCTGTTTTGCAAAGGACGGAAAGCTCATCATAATAACAGAGCATGATTTTTAGAAAAAAATCAATTTAATTTAAGAACAGCCTAATTTCTTGGACGATGATACCCAGTTTACCAGAGCAGCTTTATACTCATTAGAGTACACATTTTGTTAGACTGGTGTCTAAACCAATATTAAAAATATGATTTCAATCAAATGAAGATAGAAATAGTGACTGCCATTGCCTTTTAATTCCTGTGTCTGTTTCAAACACAGTTTATTTTTCATTTAAAACTGCATAATATTATAGCATAAATATTCGAAGAATATTTTTGATCATATGTTCTTCAGGTTCTTCAGTACTGATACTAAACTTCACTATAACAGCTTGTCACCCTGAAGGAAGTGATATATATGCTTATTTTTTTAGCATACAAACAGAAATTTTATAAGCTCCAAGGCTACATAAAAGAAGCAACTGTATATTCTTTGCTCAGTTAAAAGGAGCATTAAGAAATTTTAAGAAAAAATATACATCCTAGTTATAGCAAAAATATAGAGTCTTGCATTTGTATCTACTAGAATGCAAATTTTATGATGCATGGGTGAGTTTGACTTGTTTGCTTTTTTTAAAATCTCATTTCCTGAGGTAACTCATTTCCCTTTCAGGCTCATCTTCATTCTTCACAGCTTGTGTTTTCTCAGTAGAAATTCACAAGAAAATCCACATCATTTTATAGTATTTAGCAGCTAAGAAAATAATTCTTTTTTGAAACAGAATGTAGTATTTTTGTGGTTAATGCTTGAGCATTTTGCTTACAGCTGAACCTGTAATAATTTAATATTAGCCACAAAAGGAGGCATGGAACATTTAAGCTGAACTTTATTATGGTTAGTGGACAGTGTTATTAAATACATATTATTAAAGAGACATAATTTCAAATTCCGTTGACTTTTAGGTTGCAAGGAACAGAATGAATATAGATCTAATTGCATACCATGGATTTGACCTAGACTAAAACCCTTTATCTGGAGAAACTAAATACAAGGCTTTAGCACAAATACCAGTACACAACACAAAACAGTGAAGGAAAAGAATTAATGGCATAGTGGAACTTATTTTTCTGAGTAGGCAACACCCAGTCCTCTGCCCACCATTCACCACCTCTCACCAGCTGCAGAAAGACCTGGCTTGGACTGCATTCATATACCTGATACGTTTCCTGCTCTGTTAGGCAGCGATTTGTGGTAGAACACCTTCCCTTGCCCTTTTGACAGCTGGATGCATGACTGCTTGGAAATTAGTCTGAATAATCTCATCTCTGGGAAGCTCGGGAGCTGCAGGTAACTAATTTTATGTCAAATACATGGTCTGAATTTTTAGCTTTCACTGAAGAAAATTCAAGTATTATTCTTAGGCAAGGTAAAAGACAAAGAAGTCTTTTACAAACAAAGAGTTTGCCTTAGCTTGTACTGTTTAAAGCTTATAGATGTATATAAAGTTCCTAAGGAACTTCATGTAAATGACAATTTGCATTATATGGCTCTGCACTTCCATATTCCTTCTATGCATGAATTTTTTTCACCTTCCCCGAAAGATGGGTATAAAAAGTTATCTAGGTGAATGCCTCTCCTTCAAATTCTTTGGTAACTATGGAAAAAGTCAATCCATATTCTGACCAGCTGAGAAGAACATGAATTTATTCTCATATGAATAGGAATTAAATGCTTGGACATCATGAATTTTGTATCTTAACTTCACTTTGATTTGAAAATGGGCCAGAATCACATTCTGAAATTCACTACAGTACATCTTGTATTTCAGATCCTTTTCTTTGAAAATTTTTCACAGCTAGTATTTGGTCTAGATTAGGTTTCCTGACAGATAAAGCTGTCTTACAAAATTAGTCAGCCGAATGAAATGTAAACCATTCCTTATTACTTCTATGGACCTCCTCCCTGTGGATCTTCAGGATGTACTGAATTAAGAAATAACCTATTTATTTATTTCAATATTATGTTTTGCACATTTCACTTATGGAGTAAATAAAGATCAGTTCAGGAAATCATATGAATTATCATGAGAAATTATTTCTATAAATAAATGCATAATCACAATCTGAATAGCGTTATTGGGGTTATAGAAAGAGTAAATGTCAACCACACTTCCCATAACTAAAAAAAGTTTCTCTGTTGATTCAAAGTGAGAGACTTCCATTTTTAAACACCACATTTTTCCATTTTTCAATTATTAAAAACATTTTTTTAGTCTCCATCAACTACATTTTCTTAAGCTTTTTTTTAATATATCACAGGAAAATGCTTGAAGTGTACGATTGTTACTTTTTCAACATCTGCCTAAAATAGAAAAATTGTTAAACAGGAGCAAAACAGAGCAAAAACAAATGTTGAGAATATCCAGTTTGCATTTTCCAGACTGCAGAACAAACTCAGATACTGTAGACTTTTGACACTAAGGAATTTTCCTGGGGACAGAATATGATAAAATTACCCAAATGCAAAGAAAATGATGATATTAAGTACACTCTACAATGCCTTCTTTTTATGACCATGAAAAAATGATTTTGTTTAAGGGAATGTTTCCTTGTGGTCTAATCTTACAAATCCTGGTTTGATAACTAATTCACATTGAAATCTGAAGGTCTAAAGCCTTATGATCTTCAAGTCCTTTAACAAAGTATAGAATTCCAATATTATAAGACATAAATCCTGCGTTTTGCTTATCCATTACATCAGATTATATCTGAGCTGCTTTGCCTAAGATTTAAAGGAAAATCTTTAAACTGCCATAAAAAGAACAGTCAGACCCTGACAAGGGAAGAGCAATAATATAGGAGATTCTGCCACTGCACAAACCTCGTTATACAGCTTATCAGAGCATTTAGTAGTCTAATCGATTCTGTGGTAAATGCCAGCTTTTCTTGAAATTCTGAATGTCTGTATCACTTGTTCCCACAATGCAGAGAAATGTAAGCAATATATCTGAAATTTTCACACCACTGTAGCTTTGGGGGAAAGTGATATTGACATCAAAGAGTCCAAGACTAAAACTCAAGGACAGAGGAGAACATACGTATTAGAAGAAGGGTAAAGGATCATATGCTATATCATTATGAAACCCTTCACCCTCATATCTTTTTTTTATATATTTCTCTAAATAGTGCACTTTTGAACACGGAATTTTTCTTTTATTTCTTGTCTTGTCTCAATTTCAGCACAATGAGAAATGACTGATGTTCTCCTATTAAGCACATGATTGACTTCTAAAAAGAGAGATTCATAACAAACCAAACCTTATTGAGTTGAAGGGCACAGTAAGAGAAAAACATCTAATACTGGCTCTCTTCTTGAAGAAAGCAAACAAAAATTCAGCAACAGAGTAATGAATTTTGGAGTGACCATGATCTGCTAAATGAACACAGGTGGTTGTTTCCACAAGAAAGCTATTTGTAATAGACTTCAAATTAGCAGGAGGGAGATATAAGATTCAAATACTTTTGAAATCTCACAAGTGTGAAAGACTTCATACATCAGAACTGAAATAAAGGTGATTAATAATTGTCCTTTACCTAAATGAGTTGCCAGATGCACTGATTCTCAAGTGTAAAAAATAATAATTAAATAAAATGTAAGAAGATTACTCTGGAAAAGCTAGGTATTCTTGATGCAAAAGGGTTCACAATTCTTTGTGTTAGCCTAAGAAGTTACAAGTGAGTAATTCTTCAAAGAGTTTATATTAAGAAGTCTAGCAGGGAGTCATAGATCCAATTATGGAACTTCAACTTCCTCAGTATAATTTTTTTATCCCTAATAGATGTCAGATACATGATCTGTCTAAGCACCACAGTTGCATAGCTACTGTGGTCAAGGAAAGCCATCACAAGTATAGAAGACTGATTTCTGTTTTGCATGACCTTTCATTGTTTTCAATGTTCAAGGATCACAGATTTAAAATCATAGAGTCATAGAATGGCCTGGGTTGGAAGGGACCTTAAAGCTCATCTCCTTCCATCCTATTGCACTCATCTCCTTCCACCCCCTTGCCACAGGCAGGGACACCTTCCACTATCCCAGGTTGCTCCAAGCCCCATTCAACCTGGCCTTGGACACGTACAGGGATGGGGCAGCCACAACTTCTCTGGGAGACCTCTTCCACTGCAAAGAAAAGGATTTTTTCGTAAACTCTGGTCTAATACTTTCTATTCTGGGAGGAAAAGCCTAGATAAAAAGTAATTGCCAAAGTTAAGAGGCAGACAGGTACTTTTAATCACTTCAGAATAAGATTTAAGATCTTTTATAACCTAGATTATCTGACTAGCCAGCTCAAGGTATTTAGTCAGAAAGATGTGGTTTGAATATGTAAGTGTTTATATTGTCACAGTAGTTTTGCCTGTGGTATCACTTTGTTTTGTTCAGAGTGAGAGCAATGTTCAACTAATTCTTTACTGGGATGATTATATTACTGGTCATCATGTTATTGACTTCTCCACAGTAATTGAATGATTTTTATTAGAACTTGCCTACCATGCATTTAGGTGAATTATCATGAAAGAGGCATAAATCTCTCTTTATCCAGAATGAGAGCATTCTCCATTCATTAGTCATCCCAAAACTACTGCATTTATATTTACTCTTTGTCTTAATCCAAGTTCAGCCTTAAGTGTCGAAAAACAGTTCAAAATATTCTTGATGTGAGTTGTTGTTCTCTAAATATGTGCTTTTTGAGTGTTTATTGAAGCCAAGTACGTCTATATGCTTTAATATATTTACAAGAAAAAAATTCACTTTCCATGCATCTGTGCATTCCATTAAGAACTCAAAAAATACACCAGAATGAGAATACAAACAGGACAAATGCAGAAATCCATTTTCCCCACAAGCAAACCAGGGCACTTAGACCACAGATATCAAGATGGTCTTTATAACTTCACATTTCCACCTGCATGAACATTAAAAATTCATCTTCTGATTACCAGAGATATATCTTTACACTTCAATAGCAGCTGAGACCCAGCTAAAGATTGCATTATGAAATTGAGATAATTGGTAAGAGAGAAGGTAACAACAGGAAAGCATTGAGGTATCAGCTTCCTCCAGACAGTAATTTCAGAGTAGAAAACAACCTAATTTGAAGGAAGAAACAAGACCAACAAGACTATGCATGTTTTTACAATTCATTAGAACATTTGACCAGAGTCATAGAACAGATTATTTAAAAATTATATTGATCAGGCAGTGAAAATTTTGAAGACTTCAATATCAAGATTGTGAGTGAGTTAATTAATTACTTAGCCCACCTTGGATGGGCATCAGGATGAGGGCAGCAAAAACATTAACATTTTCTTTTCTCCAAACTGATTTGGGGGGAAAAAAAGAATAAAATACACAGCAACTGCTTTGGCTTTGTCACTACTTTTACCGGGATTAAAATTAAGAAGAAAAGATGACTCACTGAAAGTATTTTGGTGCTTTACCCATATCTTGTTTCTCACAATTTTACTTGAGTATTTTTTTAAGGAAAGAAAATTCTAGTATTCCAAACCAAAACTGATCTTCTATGCCCATTAAGATTTTGACTGATGTTTATATAACTTTATGCAATTCACAAGCCTGATGTAACTAATCCAAAAATTTAATTAATTGAACTTACAGAAGAACAACAATAATGTAAGAAAATTGGCCGGGGTCTCAACTGATAGCTCAGGAATAAATCATATCAGAATTCATCCTTTATTCATGAGAATTCCCAGTTAAGGAAAATGTAATGAGAAAAATAGCATGGGCTATTCCTATATGGCATGAAATCACAGAGATAGGACCACAAAAATTATACTCAGTGCTATAGGCTTTGGTTCCTGTGCAGGGAAAAAAAAAGGCAGATATGAGGAATGTGCTACTGAGTTACATAATATGTATATTCTTGTGTCTGGTTTTTGTTGCTGTTCATTTTCTGCTTATTTGCTGTTATTAAATACTAACTGCTTATGGATGGGATGTCACAGCTGTGAAATGACAGGGCATGGACAAAATCTTGGAACTAAAATGAAGCACACAGAGGACAGACAAGATGGGTGAGACATTGGCAGTAACTACATGCTACCAGGTTTATGTACAAAGTAGCCTTTGGGAAAGCTCTAGAGAAATAACAGCACCATCATCTGGCATTATCAGGATTGTTCATCTCACTCTTCTCTAAACAAAAAATGTAACCTGTACTGCAAATCATTGAATTATCGATTTGACAGGCGCTTCCTTTTTCTCTATTCTGATCCTCACAGTCTTGCAGACACGCACATATCCATAGTTTAACTATTAATCATTGTTCCTATCAGCTGATTATAAAAGGAACCCTTTCCAATATTTCATCCATTCACAAAAATTTTTTAAATTTTTCAATGTGAAAACCCAAGCTTTACTTCTTTCATTTCCCTCCTTGGTGCTTCTCAGTTTCATCCTGGCTGGTTTTGCACAGGCAACTCTCCCACACACTAGCCAGGATCCACCGATGCCAGTGGGAGCATGCCATCAGCTAGACTGGTGTAGATAACACAGGAACCTCACCCATCTTCTGTAATTAAAACTAATCTCCTACAGATTTTCCTTGTCTACAGGGCCCTGCAAATGTTCACTTCATGAGGTCAGGTACAGCAAAGGTGTTCTGATCAGTCTTTCTTCTTCAAGAGATTCTGTTGGGTGTTTTTAGCTCTGGGAGAGCACACAAAAGGAAAAAATGTTGCCCAGCAGTGAAAAGTCACAGAAGTCAAAAGGAAGAACGTCAGCACTGACAGCTGTAGGTACAAGAGTGTGTTATATAGTGTTTAATTACTGACAACACCTAATGCTCTTATATCTTTATTAGATCTCTTTCCATCTTTGGTATAACTAAAAGCATGATCTTAATCATCTTAGATGAGGGCAAAATTTAGACTAATATTTTTTCTCAAAGACAAAAAACCAGAATTTAATTTATGTCTGGTTTTTGTTTTTGTTGGAGAGATATTCAACAAATTCAATTAAAGAAAAAAGTACAGTTAATAAAGTGAAGAGATGAACAGTTATCAGATGATAGATTACAAAAAAAAAAGTCTTTATTTTTCATGCAGTTATCTAATTTCTCCAGAGTGACATATTATCTGTTTCATGCTATTTTTCACATAGCTCTGGGAATAACTTGTACATAGCCTTAACTTACACACAGCTTTGCATTATTATAATTCCATTTGCATGCAATTAGGCCGAAAGTAACTCTGTGTGTATGTTGTTGACTGGAAGACATAGAAGGAGAGGCAAATAATTTTTTTTTCTTGAAAGCTTCAAATGTAATTAAATTCTTAATAGCTGTTACTATGGGATTTTTCCCTGTTTTAGGTATAGTAATAATGGGATTTACTCAAGCATGAGTTAGGCATTAAGTGAACCTACACAAATGCTTTCTGCCCATAAGTGGAAACAAATTTAGATTAAGGATGTAACTGGCCCTGTTGTCATCAGGGACAAGTATACAGAGAAGTCAAGAGTATTGCAGAAGCAGCAGCCTGCTGCAGCCATCCCGACCTTGATGAGAGCTCTGCTCCCTTGGGAAAAGTGCATACTAAAGGAGTGACTCCAGCCATAAACACCTGTGTTTGAATGCCTTTTTTACCACCCAGAATGCTGGGTCGGTGTGTGTGTTTGCATTTATGTGTGATAACAGAGCAAGAAACGTCTGCTCTATGGGTGCTTGGTTTGGTGTGGCTGTTTTGTCTTTCCTGCTGAGCTTTCCCAAAACTTGTACACAGAAGAAACGTGTGGTGTATATTACACACACCTTGAAGTGTGTGTAATAAAGATGTGTGTGTAATAAAGGTGAATCCTGCCAGAAGAGAGCAGAGGTTTGTGTTTGTTATTTCCCAAGCTGCTGCAAGTGTATCTGCCAGCTTTCCTGAATCAGGTACAATGTCAGGAGAGAAGGCATTGAATGTCATAAATAGTAACAGAATGCTGATAGATTAAAAACGGATTTTTTAAAATTAGTGGAAAAGTATTTTTCCCTTACACAGGATAATGCAGATTTTTTTTCAGTAGCATATCTCTCTCTGGCAGTATAATAAGCAAGTGTATTATCCAATTGTACACTTGACTCCATAATCCAATGTACATATGGGAATAAACTCTACTACCAAAACTGCTTTAATATGAAAAAGCAGCAGTAAGAGCAGAAGCTCAGGATAGTGACATTAGCAGGAACATTCTCAACAGGAAATTGTCAGCAAAATGGGATTGGGAATGCAGAAATAATAAAAGAAAATATATTCATTATTTACAAATCTTTTTGCATTGCAAAAAATATATAAATATGTAAAAGAATGTTTGTTAGATTTCCTCGTTGCAAGTCATATGTTATCTCTGTATCCATGTCAAATGCATACAGAGTCCTGCTGTACAACACCTGTCATTTCGCATGTAAAAAAAAAAATGCTGAGATTGCAGAGTTCGAATGGGAGGGGCAATCTCCTCAGCTGCGTAAATTTAACCATACATTCATTCATTCATAAGATTCTGGCTTATAATTTAAAAAATAAAAAAAACCGAAATAAAGAGCACAATCTTTGTCCTTCCAGGTATGGACCCCAAACTTTTGCTGCTTTGTGTATATGCAAAATACATCCATGGAAAAGCAAAGTAAAAACTTTGTTTTCTGCTGGGATTGTCTATTGCTGCACTGATTATTATATAGTATTTTATATTACTATTAGACTATTTTTTTTTATTTGAACACACTGTGCTGTTGCTTTTAGTTAGTAATATTCTTCCCTAAAGCCACCTGAGTAGTATAAAGACCATAATACTCAACTGTTGTTATTGGGATATATTTTCTAGCAGGCAGAAATCACACATCTAAATGCAGATGTATATCATTATAAAGATATCCCACACTACTTATTATGGGCACATTTGTATTGAAAAGTAAAGTAGGGGATCGCCATTTTTCATAAAACCCACTTGTACTTTGCATAAATTGTATACTAAACAAGAAGACTTACTGAATTAGAAACTATGTTGAAGTACACTGAACTTCTACAAGGATTGGGCATAATCTCAGCTTTAAAGTGTAGACAAGACTGCATAAAAAACTGCTCAGATCCTTAAAGCCTCTCCTGGCTGACAAAATACTTTGCTCCCTCAATTTTTTTTTTTCAAATTCCTTTCAAGATAGAATATAAACTAATCCACTAGCAGAAAAGTGTTCTACACTATATTATTTTTTTGCACTTGCTTGATCCTTCATCTACTTTCAGTTCCAAAATATCACAATTCCCAGTTGTTTCTTTATTTGAACTCACCCATCTGTTTACCTTTTAAGGAATATTTTGCCTGCAATTTCAGTCACCAGGTGACAAGAACCAAGTTGCAGAATTTATTACCTCTACCCTACAGCAACACTCCTATTGTTTACCTTTTTAATTTCACTTACCCTTTTCTTTAAATATCCACACTTTGCTCTTACTGCCTTGGTGAGCGCTGCAGCTTTCTCACATTCTTGCATTCTTGGAAGTACTGATGAGTGTTTGCAGACAGGAATAGGGTAATAGACAAGATCACCCTCAGGAAGATCCAGAAGGAAAACCCACTAGGATTAAACTCTAACAACTGTTCCAGAAAACTACTGCTAACTAAAGCATCATTGCTGTGCTCCACATTTAAAAATCCTGACATGGGACATAAACTAGTTTCTTGTAATTTTTTCGTAGAGGTCAATAAAACCTGTCTGTTGAGACTGCAGACTAAAACATGCATTTTATTAACTCTAGGGGGAAGAATGAAGAAGGGAGGTCTTTAACCATCTAAAAATAGACATGTTGAAATTAAGTTTTATAATTCGCCTCGGGGCTGAAGTTCATACAACAGGGAATAATTATATTTCATTGTTAAAATATGCAACAGGCCCCAAGCTATTTAATTAATTAAATTCAGGAACATTATTGGGCTAAAATTTGTAATCAAACAGACAGCATCTTAGAAGCCTCTTTCGGCATTATGAAATTTGGTTATATTTAGAAGGAATTTGATGATTTAATGATTGGTCAGCATTTATAAATAGCTTACTGATGTTCTGACACTGCATTCTTCATTTAGTTAAATATTAACTGTAGTTAAACTCTGAGGATGTATTTTCTTGATATTTCTTAACTAATTTAGTAAGTTCCAAAATATTGTGTAAAATGACAACACAAATATTCAATAACACAAGATTTTAAAAACTTGTGAGAATCTGGGGACGTACAGGCAGATGACTCAAGAACCCTTGATTTATCAGGGCTTTTTGTAAGACGATTAATAAATAAAGTATAAAGGTTAGGTTTTAGATAATAGTTGACAATGTAAGGTGCATCAGGCAAAATATTCATAGGCAAGAGGAGGGAGAAAGAATTAACATTTCACTTGTTCTTTTCCAACTGGAAATAAGATCAGGCAAGTTTGAGCAATTATATAAAGAAAAATTAGCCAAAGTTTTGACCTGTTATTTTTTTTAAAAAAGGAGTTTTCTTATCCTCTTCCTGTTGTGGATCAGTGGTAGCAATTGGATAATAAAAATGGCAGTTCTGTAACTTACATCTTGTCACTCAACCTGACCGTTACTTCTTGCAATATCACCAATTCCAGGTGTGTCATTTTTAAACAAGCGTATCTTATCTTAGTCTGCAAGTACCTCACTTATTTCAGTCCATTATGAATAAAAATGGTACTTGATGTTTGAATATCAGAAACCGTACACTGTTTCTTCTCTCACTTCAACATATATTGCTTTCCCCTTATGTATGCCATTACAAATTCTAGTTTTTTCATGCTCCATTTCAGGTTTTTACACATGCAAAATACCTATACATAAATCTGCCCAGCTGAAATAGTAAAAAGTCTTGTAAAGCATACAGCTAATGAACAGCTCTTGACACTCTCATAAACATGGACTTCTGATAAATTTGCAAAAGAGGAATGAGGAAAAATATTAAGGAGGAAAAATAAAATTTTTCAGTTCCTTAAAATAGTCATTTCCATTCATAGATTCTTATGAAATACATAAGTTTCCTAACATTCCTCAATGGAGCAAAATACCAAAATTGAGGTGCTTTTTCACTTTCCTCTCATTACTACAGCTATTGATAATAACCTCATAAAGTTCTGAATAATTTATGGCACCAAATTTCTAAGTACCTCTGAAGAGAGAAAAGGAATCTTCATTGAATGGCCTTTCATGCACAAAGAATTTTTCCACATACATAAGAAAACCTTTATAATGGCACTGTTAAACATAGTTTTAATGGTATATGGAACTTTCAATTAGACCAGTAGGAACCCATCATATATGAGAAGGATACATTTCAATGCTCATTTTCTATTGCTGAGAGAAGTTTCAATTTCATTTCGAGTCTTAAAATCTTAAAATGTCAAGTGAAATAAGCCAAGACATGAGCACTGAGAATTCCGAAGTCTGAAATTTCCGTAGCTCCTGAAAAGGATTTAATTTGCCATTATTTTCAATGTAAAAACTTGTGCTGGTACTGCAAGAATGATGGCACTGATAAAGCCGAAAAAGCCCTCTGAGATCGAGTCCAGCCATTAACCCAGTACCTCTGTATTCACCACTAAACCATAATCCCAAGTGCCACACCCAAATACCTTTTTCACATTTCCAGGAATGGGACAAAGAAAAAGAGCCAGACCCCCACCTGGCTGCCCCCCCCCCGTCACGGAATTGCAGAGAGTGATAAGTTTCCCCCTGAGACTCCTTTCCTCCAGGCTGAGCCTCACCCAGCTCCCTCAGCTGCTCCTCATAAAACGTGTGCTCTAGAGGACTACAATAATCTTTTTGACACAAAGGATCAAATGGTGGTTTATTCTTCCCTTCTGGTACTTTTGATAAATATGCAGAAAAAAAGACTTCATCTTGTAAATACAGAGGCATTTATGAGATGTTTTCTTCTTTTTCACACTACTGTTCAGGTTCATATGTGCAAATAACTGTATAAAACATATTTCTTGGATTGGGCTGTAAGATGCTGGCAAGCATCTGTACTGAAGATACAAGCACATGAAAGAACTCCAATATCATCTAAAAGCTTTAATTATGCTTTTAAAACATCTGAGATAAAAAGGTTTAGATGGGGAAGGAACTTGATACATGTTTAAAAGGTGATTTAAAACATTTCTACAGTAGTTTAATGCTGGGATATGGGTACCTATCCTAAGAAATACCTGTTTAAATTTAGTCATGATCCTTGTTCTGGAGGAAAATGAGAAAATCCCACACTGCTACCTCCAAAATATGATCATACTTGTCAATAAGAAATTAAATAGCAGGAAATTAGCAGCAGTTCTGAAAGGATTTAGAGAGTTGGCTTTATTTGGCTTCATAATACAGGTTTTCATTTTGACTAAAAATACAAAGAATCTCTCTAATGAGCTCATAAAAAAAGCTAAATTCTGCTCAAGGGAATATCTGGCATAACAATATTTCTCACATGCTTAGAGATATCATATCTATCATGTCTATAAGGTAATTGGTTTGAGTTTGCAACTGAGTCATGAACACAATAGGAAAGCTTTTTCTTTTTATAGGCTTGAAGAAATAAACTCACTTTTCTGTTTCTCATATGCAAATCAGGGGTAACTGCACTGAAATCAGCACACTAAAATCCTCACATTCAAAAACCACTGCAAATAAAAGAAGAGAGATATTACTCTCAGGCAAAACTAGAGGCTGAGTTAAAAAGCAGTATATTTTTTCCAATCACGAGAGCTAACAAAGACAATAAAATAAAAGGCCACATTCAGAAAGAAAATATGCATAATGGAATCAGAATCACAGAATGTTAAGGGGGTGGACCTTAAACTAGTCCCAACCCTCTTGACATGGCAGGGACACCTTTCACTAGACCAGGTTGCTTAGGTCCCCACCCAGCCTGGCTTTGAACACTTTCAGGGGTGGGGCATCCATAACTTCCCTGCACAACCTGTGCCTTTGCCTCACCACCCTCACAATAAAGAATTTCTTCCTAATATTTAATCTAGATTTCCTGGATTTCAATTTGTATCCATCACTCCCCGTCCTGTCACTAGAGTTCCTGAAATAAGTCCCCCTCCAGCTTCCCCGTAGCCCCCTTCAGATACAAAAATGTTGCTATGAGTTTTCCGCACAACCTTCTCTTCTCTGGGCTGAACAGACTCAACTCTCTCAGTCTGTCTTCCTAGGGGAGGTGCTGCAGTCCTCTTATCAACTTCATGGCCTCCTCTGGCCTGGCTGCAGCAGGTCCCTGTCCTTGCTGTGCTGGGAGCCCAGAGCTGCTGCAGCACTGCAGGTGGGGTCTCAGCAGAGCGGGGCAGAGGGGCACAATCCCCTCCCTGCCCTGCNCCCCCCAAGTCCTTCTCCTCAGTGCTGCTCCCACTCCCTTCTCCACCCAACCTGTTGGTGTGTCTGGGATTGCCCAGTCCCAGGTGTAGGACCTTGCGCTTGGCCTTGTTGAACTTAATGAGGTTCCCACCTCTCCAGCCTGTGCCAGCCCCTCTGGATCCATCCCTTCCCTCCAGTGTGTGACTGCACCACAGACGTCGGTGACACCAGGGACCCCACTGTCCATGACACCAACAGAGCTGTGGGACAGTGTCAGCCCCAGCACAGACCCTGAGGGACCCCACTCATCTCTGGTCTCTACATGGACAGTGAGCCATTGGCCACAGCTCTTTGTGTGAGCCCATCCAGCCAGTTCCTTATGCACTGAGCAGCCCATCCATCAACACCATGTCTCTCCAAGTTAAATCCTCTTTATTAATTTGAAATGTTTTTTGGATTAAAATGCCCTTGTTTTGGACAAGGGGAAAAAAAAGCAAACAAACCCCCCAAAAACCCAACTATGCAAGTGTGGCATAGTGTCCCTGTCAGGCAGGAAAAGGAAGAACCGTGAAACTTGCATGGCAAGCCATTAAGCAGCAAATGTTATCTCCTACGTTCCATAACAAGTACACACACAAAGATTTTCAGAAACAGATTTCAAGACTGACTCAGGCTCAAAATAGCTCTTGCAAACAGCTGTGCCCAAGCACCTCACTCCTCTGAAGTATTGATGAGGAAGAAAGGTTTTACAAAGCATTTGCAGTGTCCTAGAGAACAAGACAGACACTTATAGAAAATAAAGGACTATAGAAGACCTTGAAAAGCATGTATTTTAAAAATATATAGATATATATAAAAAGCTTCTAGCATACGAGAAAGAATGTGTACAGGTGACAAGTATGACACATAAGGGAAAGAAAGAAAATCATTTTACCATTCTAAGTAGCTACCTTTCCACTTTATATTAATCCTTATCTGTAGACAGTGCAGTAAGAAGGTCATGACCCTACAAAATTATTCCTTCCTCATATTACCTCACTGGGTAATACCTCAACTATATTGAAAGAAAGCCACTTGAACACTTCAATGGTTCCCTCCCAGTCAACATCTAGCTATAAGTTTAGTTAACTGCACAATAAGCCAAAGGATACTTTTCTATGGAAAAGAATCTGTTCTTCCCAAAGCTTCTTCATAGCCATTGCAGTATTGGTGTTCAGGGAAAAAAAAACTAGGTTGTTTTCATAGCATTATGGACAACACATTGGGATGATTTATTGACTCAGTTTTAAATTTTTTTTTTCAAATTTAATGTTTTTTTCTCCACATTCCTGTCTGCAGGAGGCACAATAGCAGGTAAGAAAGAGCACAACTAGAAGTGTTAGCTCAAACAGAATTCGCAGAGGTACTGTGGCAATCACCAAAGATAAACATTTTGTTGCAGGTTTCTTCGTAATGCTAAATTTTATTTCAGGATAAATCAGACTTTTTTGCCTACCAAATTGAATATTTGTCTTTTTTTTTTTTAATAATCTAATCTCTTTCTCTAAAAAAAAAGTTAACAAACACCAAAAAAAACCAAAACCAAACACTACCACCCAGCTTATATACAGTATAGGCTAATTTCACTTTGAAATACATTCTGACTTACCAGAAATGATCATTTGGAAAATGGCAAATGCAACACAGGAAGCTCTTCCCAGTGATCAGAATTACTTTTCAAATACAATACAGAATTGCAAATAATTTTTAATTTCATTTTTTTTGACTGTGGAAAATCGATTGTTCTCTTTCCTTTGCTCCACTCCCCCAGACAACCAAACTAACACTGTGGGTTATAGTCAATGATCAATATTTTTGAGCAAAGGGTTGACCATTGTCAGATCTTAAACACAGTCAGCATAACTCTGAAATTCTTACGGCAAATCATTTATTAATCTGAGATTCATGTCTGCATAAGAAACATCACAGTGCTTAGGAATTACTCAATAATACCTGTGCTTCATAAGCATATTGCTAAGTTTTCATTGTGGAAAAATCACACTACTACTTCTTTATTTGGAGCTCATTACAATCATACATAAATTTCTATACGGGACCAATTGTACTTGGAGATGGAATTCTTTTTCTTTCTAAAAATCTATTTCATAATTTATGCTCAATCTCTTACATTAACTTTCTAATTTGGATTACCATCACGTATGGACACAGGCACACACACACACAAAAAAATGTAACTGAGACAAAAAACTGGCTTACCCTCTGAGAGGTCATAGCTTGATAGTCTTTCAAGCCTTTTTTTTCTTCTTCTTACTTTAGTGATATAAAAAGGGGTGTATTTTTCAGAAGCATTTAAGGACCTTTTCTTCAACTGTGGTTGTATTTTAAAGTAAGCAAAAAATTACTTTTCCTGTCACTTTTCAAAATGAAATAAAACTAAAATTGAGGCAATATTGCCTCCATGGTAGCCTATAGTATTAGGCTTGAAATCCTCATGAAAATTAGTTTTCAAAAAGTGAAGTATTCTCTCTGAAAATCTTTTCATTTTAGAGTTCACTGAGATTAGATGTTCACAATCACTGGTCAATACAGACTTCCCAGTCTCATCCTGAACCAGGGGACATAATTTTTTTTAAATGAATTAATCATTTGAACTCATGTGTCAAGGCCTGAGATTTCTTTATGTTGCCTACAATTACTGATTATTACGAGGCACTCATAATCCAAAATTTGTTCTACCATCAATAGTAAGACCTCACAGAGAGCTGCTGAAGCAAACTGAGGAAATGTTATGGATTATTCATCGTGACCTCCTACTTTGTTTCATCCTGTTTGAGTTGTGCCTTAGATGATTACACACAGGCAGCTCAGTAATCTCAGGCTACCCTGTAAAAGAGACACAAAAACTGAGATTAAAGAATGATTTCATAAAAGGAATTAAACCAACCCCGTCCTCAAGTAACAAACTTGTCATAAACACAGCATGGCTAATAGATTTGTGATGTAGGTGGAAGGTTTTAGTCAAACTGAGACAAAGGTGTGATTGACAAGAGCAATTGTACCTTTTAGAGATATTCTTGGATCTGAAGGGATATAATGGAAACAGTTATTTTGCTAGTCCTGCCTCCTATTGTCTGCCTCTTTTCATCATTTTCCAGCAAGGGTTATACTTATCCAAATGGATAATTTATATTTACTACTATTTCAGTACTTTGCACATGTTTTGACAGCTATGGAATGTCCCAGAAACATATTTTGCTGTGAGAATGCTGGAGCTGGAGAATGAGGTGCAAAAGTAGCCACTTGATTTTATCATTGCCGTTCAAGTCCAGCAAGGGTAGAACTGGGAGATGTCAGCTATGGTCACTGCTGTGGGTTAAATTTCTCAATTGAATTTTTTCCCATTTGTTGCATGCTGGAGAAGTGGAAAGAGGGTGTTTTTCAAAGTGATTGAGAAACAAAACAGTTACCCAAGCACTCTCACATGCCAGTGTAATGGCTTGGCCAGGAGAACCAGAGTTTGGGAGTGTTGCCTGGGGAATGGGCTCTCCCACAGCTTCAGGAGGTGGTGCGATACCACAAGAGGTATTGTGGCTGATTCAGAGACTTTTGCCTTCGAGGTGGGGTCAAGTTTTGGACCCCTTTTTCAGCTGGGTGGCTAAGGAGAACAGTCCTGTGTGCTACAGAGAGCATTTGGTTGTTTGTGGGGATCCTTCCAGAGTTTAGCTTGTCACCAGGATTGGGACCCAGACCAGCTGCTGCCTGGGAGTTTTGCAAAAGAACCCACCTGCCCCTCTCACCCAAGCTCCCACCACCACCTCAGGGGGTTGCCGAGCCCACACTGGAGCATCCTTGAAGCCACCAGGGAACCATGTCAGCCACTTTTTTTGGGTAGTGAATAATTTTTAAATATCAAAGTCCCTATAACCATCTCTGTTGATGCCACCAGTGGGAGCTCAGAGAGTATCTGTCACTTCAATAAAGGATACATCTAAACTTTACTAGAAATATAAAATAATTTTTTTAATTTATAACTATTTGATCAATTTAATTCTGTATCTAGGAATTTGCAATCTTAAATGCTTACATTTCATTTTAAGTTGTATGTCCAACTTAATTCTGTTATCTTGTGTGTAATGTGTCGCATGCTCCTTAACTGTATGATGATTATTATTTTATATCCCTCAAGATCACAGGCCACACACCAAAATGTGCATGGATTTCTAATAACATGGCATTTTTTACCTTTTTTCGCTAATCTATTCTCCAATATTTCAGGAGGATTATTTCTTCCATGAAGAAAATCCAGAAGGATCAGTATTAATACTGGAACTTGGGGAAACTCACAGCAGTCCACAGGGTTAAAAAGGCTGGATGGAGAGAGGATTTCTGTAGCATCAAAAAGGACAGTCACAATGAAGAGAGTGAGGGGAAGTGGAAGGTTTCATGGGATCATCCAATTTCCTTGAGAGATTGAGAAGATTCTGTCTGAAATCACAAAGTTCTCAGGAGGAATGAAACCATTCAGACTGCAATTCAGACTGAGGTACAGATAAAGGTGTCTTTCCTCTCTCTCTCTAACCTCTATCAACCTTGTTCCAGCTGCAGAACTTAATTATGGGTTTGGAGTTTTATTCTACAAGGTCTGTGCAGTCATTTGATACAGCTATCAAACATCTCTGAGTAGTGATAGAAAGCCATATGTCCACAAAGGGAGACTGGACAGTCTGATTTACATATCTGAGTTAATGAGCTGAGAATTAGCCCTTGGTTCTTAAAGCAGAGAGGTCCCGTTTCAGTTTAGCAGCAGCATTCAATTCCTGAACGCTGAGGGTCTGCCAAGGTAAATCCAGTCAGGCCCAGGGAGAGGTCAAATGTGTCTGGATTACACATGTTGGAAAGCAACACAGCTGTGCATAGAGATGAGACACAGCAACCCATGGCTGTGTAACAGTCTGGTCCTCCGGTTGGTACTTCTGCCTGTTTCTTGTACCACTGACTAATATTCGAGCCATGAGATGCTAATAATTATTTTTCTCTTGCTTGCAGTACCACGAATTGTTTAGTATGTCACATCTATATTCAAATGTATTCACCACATCATACACAGGTATAACACAAATGTAGTTCTTGAAAATAAAATGTAGTCATGAAAATGAATAAAGAATTTATTGTATGTACCACAGAAACACATTAGATCATTCAATTCCTATAATTGCTCCAGAAATTAAATAAGGTATTTTTAATTATTAAAATACACTGTAGACATATATTAGCATGATTTGTGTGTCAATTTTCTTTAATTAGTGTACAATGGCAAAGCCTTGGGGGTTGAGAATAACAATTAGTCTTCACTGCTATATATTTTCCAAGAAAGTAGAGGATTTTCTTCAAATCAAAGGGAAAATAAAGTATCATCTGTAGCAATGAGTTATGTGCTGAGCTTTATTTTATCACAGAAATTAAGAAAACTGAGGCACCTCACTCAGAGGGTGGAAATTAGATTCTGTTTTTCCAAGCTGATTAGAGGAATGGAGGTAATATAACAGTTAAATGTGGTAGAGGAAAAGTCTTATTAGACTTTACAATGTGGATTACAGTGCCCAGTGCTTGGACTGACCACCTCAAATCCAGAGGTAATGTTTTAATTTCAAGGTGACAGGGCTAGCTACATTAATGATATCCCCTCTGGACCGAGTACATCCTATCTAGTCATGGACCCTTTGCTGGAGCTGGGTCGCACAGCTCTTCTCTGGGTCAGAGACAAAAATTCACTACAGAGACTATCCAGGAAAATCCCATCACACTTTATTACTTGCACTTCTTACCTCACACCCTGTGAGTGAATGGATCTCATGATGTCATACTGTATTAAATCAAGCATGTCTTTTTCCCAGTAGAATATTTTGTGTTTAGAGCAGAAGAGGGAATTCCCTTCTGGTGAATGATTTCCACAAGCATCTGGGGCTGGTAAAGTGCAGAGGTAGCTCTGCATGTACAGAGGGAGAGTCTGGTACAACCTTTGCACTTCCTGCATAATTTCTGAAGCCACACATTCAAGTGTACAGAGGAGACACATGGTTTGGATGGATGGACCACTCAGTGGAGAAGGAATTGGTTGTATCATAGAATCACAGAATTAGAGTATATGCTGAGTTTGAAGGGACCCATCAGGATCATCAATTTGATGGTCACATGCAAAGAGTTGTGGTAACCCCTTGATGTCCCACTGGAAATCAGTGGCAAGGGATATCCGTCGGGGGTGGTGTTGGAACCAGCACTGTTTAACATCTTTGTTGGAGACAAGGACAGTGGGATCGAGTGCGCCCTCAGGATTGCTGATGTCACTGAGCCCTGTGGTGCAGTCACACAATGGAGGGAAGAGATGGATGCAGAGGGTCCTGGACAGGTTGGAGAAGTGGGTCTGTGTGACCCTTATGAAGTTCAGTAGGGCCATGTGGAAGGTCCTGCATGTGCCAGGTCAGTCCCAAGCACAAATATAGGCTGGACAGAGAATGGATTGGGAGAAGCACCTGAGGAGAAGGATTTGTTGGTTGATGAGGTGCTCAACATGTCCTGCATGTGCACTCACAGCCCAGAAAGCCAATCACACCCTGGGCTACACCACAAAAAGTACAGGCAGCTGATCAAGGGAGGGAATTCTGACCATCTGCTCCAACCTTGTGAGACCCACCTGCAGCTCTGCATCAAGCTCTGTGGTCTCCAGCACAGGGCATGGACCTGTTGAAGTGAGTCCAGAGCAAGCCACAGAAATGACAAGAGTGCTAGAGCACCTCTACCTAAGAAGACATGTTGAGAGAGAAAGAGATGGGGTTGTTAAGTCTGGAGAAGAAAAGAGCTTGGGGAGACCTTCCTGTGGACTTCCAGACTGTAAAGGGGGCCTACAAGAAAGCTGAATGGAGATTTTTGTTCAATGGAAATTAGTGACAGGACAAGGGGGAATGGCTTCCATGTGGAAAAGGTAGATTTAGATAAGGTATCAGGAAGAAATTCTTCCCTGTGAGGGTGGTGAGGCACTGGCACAGGTTGCCCAGAGAAGCTGTGGCTGCCCCATCCCTGGAAGTGTTCAAGGTCAGGTTGGATGGGGCTCGGAGCAATCTGGTCTAGCAGAAGGTTCCTTGCCTATGGCAAGGGGTTGGAACAAGATGATCTTTAAGGTCCCTTCAAACCCAGATCATTCTATGATAGAATGACATAACCCTATACAAAAATAAATTACTGTAGAGGGCCACAGTGGAGAGTTGCACAGTCACAGAAAACAAATACAAAATCTTAGAGAAATTTGTTGACACAATGTGTTTAATTGAACAACTAGAAAAAAATTGAAATAATCCTAAAAACCCAAGCAAGTAAAATGAACATTTTGAAATATAGTGAGTGAAATATTTAATGAAAAAGACATGTCTGGCATGTAGTGACTTTACCCAAATTTTAAAAAAAGCTAACAGAACAACCCGCTCTTGAAGGGTCATACACCTCCCATTTGATTCAAAAATAATTAGCACTTGGTTGCCCATGATCCTCTTCCATCTGATGATATGTGTTAATAGCCTGTCGTTGCTAAGGAATGTTGCTAAGAAAGGCAAGGCATAGAGGAGGTCAGCCATCTCCTCTCTGACAACTGCTAGCATCAATTATTTTTGTGAACTAAGGATTTTAATTTTTTTTTCTGAGTGTTCTGCATCCTTGTTTGAGACAAAAGATTTATCACTATAGAAAAATCCAAGCATGTAAAGACTGAAATGTTCTGATGGAATTATCTCTTTTTCATTAACATCTAATTTGTGTTTCTCAGCATTGCTATGCACTCATCGGAAGGTAAAAATCAAAGCCTGACCTAGTTGTTTACAATTCTGATAAATTACATGAAAAATTTGAGTATTCTTGCTATAGAAACATTTTTGTGTTGATTTAAGCTATTTTACCATTCATTAATGTTTTTATTTAGAAGATGTTAATTTCAAATGGAAAAAGTAGAAAAACCAATTATTGCCTTTTAACAAAACAGAATATCAAGAGCAATAAAACAGTTGTAAAAGGAAAACATATGCAAAGTAACATTACAATGAAAGGCTAAACAGTTTCTTAAATTTAATCTGTTCTTAATCTATGGCTTATTGGCTTTCAGGTTCAAAATGAAAGTTTTTATGTTATATCATTTCAAATTAGTGTCTCAGGCAGCAGGATATATCACTGTGTAACCAAAATGAGATAATACTGTTTTTAAAAAGCATATCATTAATACAGAGATTTTTTTCTCACTAAGTTATGTAATGGCGACTGGAATGTTTCATGCTGCCAATTCCTATTTAATGAATGGAAGTCAATAGGAGAGAGGCTCCCAAATAATTTTAAAGAGAGGAAAAAATCCACATTCTAAAATTCTCCTTGCTTTTTGTTGTTGTTGTAGTTGTTGATTGCTACAAGTTATTTGAAGCCTGATATGAAGTGTGTAGTGTCACTTCATCATCATTAAAGTGGTTTCTGAGCAGTTCCAACAGCAACCACTTTCCCATACCATTATAAGCCTTCCTGTTCTGTGAAGGGTAGATGAGTTTAATGTACACTTATCTCCACCAAGTAATAAAACTTGGTTTTTCTCCCTTTTAGTTTTTAACAAAACTATTTGAATAACAACCTCACAGGCTTTTTTCAAATCAAAGTCTATATGTTGATTTTGGACTTTTCTTGGTAATTTCTCTCACGGTCTAAAGTAGAAATGATAGTTTGGGTCAACTTGCACTGAAGACACCTTCCGAGAGACCAGGGGGAGTTTTGCCTGGTAGAATGCAGGGAAACAATTTTTTTAAAATAGCGCATTTTTTTACTTCGAGTGGTTTAACAAAATATGCATGGGAAAACCTTCATTTCTATGGGTTGTAATTAGGAAAAATTACTTAGAATAGGTCATTAGTTTGCTAAGTGGTTCAGGTGAACAGTTAGGTGTTTGCAGCTTGAAAGGCTCAATGTACTTAATCCTTTACAGGAACAAGTGAGAAAACACCTCTCTCAAATTCCTGTGACAAGATTTTTTAGCTGAATTTTCTAAAATATTTTAAATACAATTTCAACTCCATCACCTTTTTAACTCTCCATTCTTCATAAACAGACACAGGCATGATGCTGGGAATCCTGTTAGCACAACTACTGTTACATTCATATTCATATTAGTGTTAACTTTCCTGCCTAAAGAACACCACAAATTGATTTTGCTCAGGTAGAACACGTCAGGAATCCAAATGGTACCGCTCAAGTATCGAAGTATTTGAACTACGCTACAACATGCCCCAGAAAGCATTTGTTATTAGTTTTATCCAAAGGAAAAATTCAAATGATGCTTATGGTGATGATCTACAAGTCTTTAAAAGATTTCATAGTTTTATATATCTTAAATTCATCTTAACTTTCACATAGGATGAATTGAATATCTTCAGAGAGATCAACAAGCTGGATTTAACTCCCAAAAGATAAGTGAAATTATTTCTCTAAATAGGACCTATATATTTTAAAAATTAAGACCAGTTATCATTTAAATCACAAACTTACTCAGTTCTTTTCCCAAGGAACAAGTAGAGGTAAACTCCTGCCAAGGCAATCAGTACAAATTTTAAAGAACCCATCTCTTTTTCCCCCTTAAATTGGTTAAATTTCAGACTGCCTTTCTTTTTATTATTGTACCATAAAGAATTAACATACATTAGAGCATATGTGAGAACATCCTCTTAATATTCAATGTCTATTGCATAAATTAAAATGCAATATCATATTTGCCCGATTTTCAACCACATGAACAGGTACTGTGTTGCATATCTAATATTCTCTAACATCTTTACTCTTTTTATATGATACTTACAAAGTACACAAAAGGCTGGTAGTTGTATGTAATATATGGGTGAAATCAACTCCTTTATGTGTATCTGAACCATTGCAGTTGGTTAAATACATTATACTACAGTCCTCAATATGACTGTAGTAAATGTAGCACTTCTAGAGTTATACTGTTTGGTAGCTGTTTATCTCAGGCTTTTATTTTTAAATTTTCAATATGCACTGCAATGGGACAGTAATTTATTCCTATGCTAAGCTGTCTTGGTTTGAAAGACAGGTGTCTGCCAAGGAAGGCGGGAACCTTCCTTGGAATAGAGAATATGATCCCCCTTCCCTCCGAATTAATGTAACTTTGAAATTAAGGGCTTTCAGGCAAAGATATGGGAAAAGGAATAACAGTTCTTTTCTAGTATTTATAACAAGGCAAACAGACAACAACAACAGCAGCAACAAATAAAACAGAAACTCAGTGACAGCCTTCCCCTTTGGTGCAGTCACGGTCACTGCCGGCAGGGGCGCTGTTGGCTCCTGGTGGGGAAGGGCAGGTGTAATGATTCCTCCATGCCTGCAGGCAGCGCTGTGGCGCGGGGTCAGTCGCGCCTCTCCCTCATGCGGCAATGGCGGATGTGCTGCATGGTGGAATGGGCTGATGGTGGAACGGGCTGCAGCAGGAACCTTGAGCGTGCGGCCGGCGCAGCAGGGGCTGGCTCACCCGGGGCAGCAAGCAAGAGTTAGCAGGAACTCTGCAGCTGTTGCAGGAGCCGTGGGCATCCCGGCTGGGGATGGCGGGGGTGGTTTACAGTGTAGCCAAAAAAAAAAAACCCGGGAGCAGTGGCAGAAAAACTGCGGCCCTGGGTAGCAGCAGACCGACTCCCAAACCAGGAGATGCTCCCTCACAGAGGGAGGGGCTCGGGGTCCTGGGTTTTCCCTCATGGCACCCGAGTAGCTGGTGAGAGTCCTTTCCAGGGAGGTCGAGTGTTCATAAGGCCTCATTTCAATGGCCGCTCTTATGAGATGAGCCTCACTCACGATAGAAGAAAAGTAGGAAATGGAACTCCGCAGTGGTTGCAGATTCCTCCCACAGTGACAGCAACCTGTGTCCCCCTGGAATGCCAAAGCACTAGGGGTTGTTCCCAGCCCCTTTCACCCAGCCCAAATCTCACAGTATCTCTGCCCCTCCAAGAGAAACCCCCCAGACAAGGGAGTAGCCAGCTGCACCCTTCCCCTGGAGCTTGGCTACTTCTTTTGTCTTTTCTGAAATACTGGTCATTTTATTGTGACCTAGCAACAAATGGGACAAAATTCCCTAAGAGAAAGAAAACAAAGGGAAAAATCCTAACCTCCTATATAAGCCAAAAATTGAATAGTCTATTCCCTTTGCTCTCCTACAGTAATTAGCAGAGTGAGAGGATTTTTAAAAAAAAGGAAAAAGAAATATTTCTCTGAGTTTGTTTGGATATATTTTACCTGATAAGTCAAAATGTCTAAAGCAGATGATTAAAACTATTCTATTGCTATAGACCATGACATAAACAGACAACAACCTCTGAGAATATATTCACTTATAAAAACTTTAATAATATGCTAAATTTCTGTAATGTCAATTATCATCAGACTTTGAAAAAAACACAAAGTTCACTACAATTTAGGATAAACATAAGCTCTCATCAAAGGTTTTTTTTACAAGATGATGCAACAAAGGAAAAATATAGAAATCAAACTTGGTTACAGAGAAATTAATATATCAAAGAGTACAAATATGTAACATATTCATATTTTGTATTACATATAGGTCCTGTTCCCATTTCCAAACTATAGGTCCTGTTCCCAGTTTCATGTACGCAGATGTTCTTTATGCATTAAGCTAAATGTTACCATCCACTGATGACATGATTAGGCTACTTGGGCTGTAGAATAGGCGATCTGGCATAAGAATATTTAAAAATGTGGTTAAAAACACTGGTGTGCTCAATGAAGGAAATTTCACTTGAAATGTGATGATGGTCAGAATATGTTACTGCATGTTATGGTGTGTGTGAGTGTCTGAACCAAAACACAGCACAGGCATTGAGGCTGCTCCATTACTCAAAGTTAAAGACATTTTGAAGTACTTACTGTAAGTTACAATGTAAACGAGAAAGAGCAACTCATAAATATATACCTTTCCAGGTAATAGCTCCTTAGATTGCAAGATGTTTAGATTGTAAGAATCCTGTGTTTTCAGTAGGACAGAATGGTCAATATTGTCAGAAGTGACCATTTCCACTGACACTGTGATTATACTCAGTTGTTGAAATACTCTGGAACGTAAAAATCAGATAAATTATTTGTTTATTTATGCACATGCATACATAGTAAAGAGTAAAATGGGGCATCTAGTCCTCTGACCTTGGTGTTCTCTACATTGCTCCCCTTTCCCTTTTGTCTTTCCTTACCCATTATCATGCCTGTGGAGCTCAGAGAATCCCCAGCAGTCTCTTGCAGCCCTTGAGCACCTGCACCTGTAAGAATAAAAACTATATATATGTCTTTTTATTGTCCTTTGACATATATAGATACAGAGAGTATTTTCTTCACAGAAATATAGGCAATTATAAAAAAAGAAAAAAGGAAATCAGCACAAAATGCACACATCAGGAGACTTATCCTACAGAAATATACAGAGACATTTAAAACTTGGAACCAAAATTGTGAAAAATATGTATATTCACTGAACCTGTTTCATTTCATAGCCCTAGAAGTGACACCTGTGAGCCAAACTGACACAACTTTACCTTTTTATAGTCTGATTCTCTATCATACTTATTTGGGCACAGCAATAGGTGTTTAGGTGCCTTGGCAGAAAAAGTTGCTGTTCGCTGTCAACAGTATGCCTTTAGTAAAGGTTTATTTCAAAATTAACAAGGTGTGAAATTAAGAGTTCTGTTGAAAGAGATCACTCCAGGTGATTACCTCCATAAATTCCCTTTTTAACAGAATATATTTCATTCCACCCAAAGTCAGAACTAAGCTAAAATCTCCTACCAAAATGCCTCACTGGTATTTTGCACTTTATGAACTGTCAGTGTGATATAATGTAAAATCAGAAAAACATCATAACTATATCACAATCCAGTGGGATGGAAAATCTGCAGAGAAAGCATGGAAAAAAATTAGAGACAATGACAGGAAACGTAAAATTGAATGAACTATGTTGCTAGTAATTTTTGCTGTTGCTCCAAACCTATTTCTGCTGGCTTTCTCTCCCTTCCTCTAAAATTAAAAGTGCAGCTGTTATTGATAATAATTTCGCATTCCACATAGCTCATTGCTGGATGTTAAAAACCAGCATGAGACAACATATCTGAGCTCTCAGGAAGCAAGTGCACTGACAACAGAAAGCCAGGAATCTGCTCCCTCTCTCTCCATTAGTGGCTCCTCATGGCCCAAGGGCTTTCCATCCCAGTAAAATCAGATGCAAAAGGCTCTTCTGGGCTCTTTCTGGGGCTGTGCTGGGGACAGCTCAGAGCACGGGCAAAGCACCACCTGCATATTGGGAGATGGCTCCAGCTCATGCACAGCATTCCTTGCTTTAAACTCTGCCAAAATCTCTCCATAACTCACTCCTCCACATTCCTGCTCTGCTGCACCCAGCAGGTACCAGGTGATGTAAAAAATCTGTCCCCCACATTTAGGAAGTATAGTGATCATGTCAGTAGGCTGAAGGATTTCCTGGAATACAGTAAACTTTTTATTCTAATGGCAGGGTTAAACATACTCCTGTACAAATCCCCTGAAATAAAAATTCATATAGCCTTCTTTCTAAAAAAGACTAAAAGTTAAAACCTAAATAGTTTAAGGAAATTGTTCATTTAAAGGGTTAATTTTGTCCTTGGAAAAAAATTGTCAACCTGTTATTAAATAACATTTTTAAGATCCTTTTTTAAGGATTTTCAACCTGACATATAAGTATTACAGTAACTAAAATAGATATTTTAATATGAGAACATTTGGACAAAATTTGCCAAAAACACATAGAGAGTTACAGATAAGTCTTACCAAAAAATCTCCAGACTTGAAATTGTTGTATTTTAGCTGAACTGAAGGACTGAAAAATTGCTCATCTCTCTTCCAACTTACTTACAAATGTACAAAAGAACTTTTACAGCTGTACAAGTTATGAAAGTAATTTGCAAATCCTTATTTGTGTTTTAGAAAAGTCAAATGAGAACCAAATCTCAGATTTGTTTTATAATGTAATTATAGCTCTACATGTGTCAAACTGAATTATATCATGAAGAAAGCACATCTTATTTCTCTAATTGACACCTGATCCAATCTGGCACTGATTTCAATATGCTTATCTATTTAGATATCATGTGTAAGAGTTCATTTTTTTTTAATTGTGTAGATGTATTTTCAATCCAGAATATTTATGGAGAACTTCAATAAACATTGAAATATATGCACAACTTATTATTTCCTTTCATTTGATTTTTTTCCTCCCATATGATTCAAAATCAAACACTTAACAGGTGTTTAAATCAAGGCTAGGTCTTTTTTAAGCTTTCGTCACATGCAGCGAACAAATATTTATTACATGTCCAGATACCAAAGCAAGATGAGTTCCCTACTGAAAAAAACCCCTCAAATCTTCTAGAAGTTACCTGCAGTGCATGGCTTTAATCCATTACCTCACTTAAACACAACTTTCCTTGAAATGATAAGTGTCTGGATCAAAGAAGAGAAATTCCAAAGTCTTCCTATGACCTTGGAAGTTTTTGAACTTCTTCTCCTTAGTGAGGGAAACAGCAATGACCCACTAATCCTTGTCTTTAAGGCCCGGAACTGAGCAAGACTTCTTAATTCCACTAAAAAAAACAGCATGGAAGTCAGAAAACAACGGCAAATACTAGCTGAAAATCAGAGTTTTCCTAGCAAAAGAACAATTAATCATTTCTTTCAGATTCCTTTTTCCACTTTAAACATGCAGAGGGCTGAATTTATATGCCTGTACATAGTAATAGCTGAGAAACAATTGTACAACAACACAGAAAGTGAACAGCATTCCCAGATATAAGCACTAAAAGTAGGAATGAATCATGGGGAGAAGTCTAGTGAAATGGTTTGTACATACAGCGACATTATTAAATGCCCTGCTCTACTTCCAGGAGTCCCTTCTTGCTTTCCCAGAGTCAGCTGTCTTGAGTTGCGAATCTTTTAGCTCTTCACACCTCCTCAATTCCTTTTTATCTTCATCTGTTCCCTCTCTTGTTGGGACTTGGCATTTTTATAACCTTGTAGTTGTTTCATAATAAAGAAATACGATTTGAGTTTCCAGCATTCCTTTCAGTTTTATAGAGCAGTTTTGACTCCATCTTCAAATTAATATTTAAGAGGTCTCATTTCAGTGCATTGAATTGCTTACCTGCCGGCTGAATAAGAACCTCAGGCTCTTAACTTTCCTGTTCCAGCTATAAGGATTTCAGATGCTGAAATTGGCTAAAATTTATACAATTAGAACTTCCTGTTCCTGTTCCTCAGAAACATCAGTATTCAAATGCTGCTAAAGACATGCATGATATTCAATTAGGGTCTTCATATCAACACAGAAATTCAAATATCAATAGGCATAAATGTGAAAAAACATGCCTTTTACCCTCCAATATAAAAAGCATTTTTTTAGTATTGCTAATTGTGAAGGAAGTTCATGGGGCTGAAGAAATGAGAGTGTTCCTAAGGAGCTAAACCCAGCAATGTCTGCAAGAATTAAAACACAGTTTTCAGTACTTATTATGTCAAATTTAGAACTTTTGGTATACTTCTTAACATTAATAAGGATCTATCACTCTTAACTCTTTTTAAGATAGCAAATTGCTATTTTTTTGCTTAACTTAACTAACTCTATTCTGATCTTCATTCCCATCCTTTATGCTATAGAGCTTCAAGAGACAGTTATATTGAAAAGGTTTTTCTAAGGCTCTCATACTCACTTCCTCTTGTAATTTAAATATCAATGTCAGATTGTATTTCCATCTTTCTACGTGGACTTCTGCTGAAAAATCAGGGATAAAATATGAAGTATAAGTGAATAAGTGATCTCATTAAAAGCCTTCATATTGTGTGTTTTGTTGACTTATTTTGCTTCAAATGTCTATATCTTGGAATAATTTATTTTGCACCATCACTACACGACAAAAAAAAATACAGAATAAGAAATCTGGTCTGTAGTGTTTGCAATGCTAAGTAAAATTGCCTACATGATATTCTTATAAATCTCAACTCCACACTATTTCATGCTATTATTAGAGTGGTTGTTAGATGGCAGTGATTATTATGAAAGACACTGTCATTTCTCTATGCCACTGCGATACCTAACTCTCCAAATATGAAAGTAGAAAAAAACACTGATTTGCGAACTTGACATTTTGACTTGTCACGCTCAGACCAAAAAGTAGAATATTTCTGAAGCTGAGTGACATTTCTTTTCACCTTAAATAGTCAGGCCTTTCTATTTTCCACAACACTAGTGAAATCCCAGATCAGTCTGGGTGGAGAAGGGATTGACAAAACCCTTGAGGAGAAAACTTGAAGGCATTTGAGGATGAGAAGTTCAACATGACCCTGCAGTGAGCCCTTTAAGCCCAGAGCCCCCCGAGTGCTGGGCTGCAGCCAAAGCCCCGTGGGCAGCAGGGCAGGGAGGGGATTGTGCCCCTCTGCCCTGCTCTGCTGAGACCCCACCTGCAGTGCTGCAGCAGCTCTGGGCTCCCAGCACAGCAAGGACAGGGACCTGCTGCAGCCAGGCCAGAGGAGGCACCAAGATGTTGTCCACAAGTGGACTGTAGCATCTCTGCTATGAAGACAAGGTCAGAGAGTTGCGGTTTCCCAGCCTGGAGAAGAATACTCTGGGGAGAACTTATAGTACCTAAAGGGTGTCTACAACAAGACCGACTTTATTGCAAGGACACATAGTGACAGAATAAGGGAAAGTGGCTTCGAAGTGGAAGAGAATAGGTTTAGACTGGATAACAGAAAGAAGTTCTTTACAATGAGGGGACTGAGGCCCTGGCACAGGTTGCCCAGAGAAACTCTGACTACCTCATCCCTGGAAGTGTTCAAAGCCAGGTTAGACAGGGTTGGAGCAACCTTGTCTAGTAGAAGGTGTCCCTGCACATGACAGGGAGTTGGACCTAAATGATTTGTAGTTCCCATCCAATCCAAACCATTCTACAATGCTATAATTTCATACACGGTAAAATGCATTGATTTTATTCTTGTTGGAGTGGGGCTACATCACTGGAATAGGAAGAACAGAAAACCTTAACTTGCTGAAAGTGGCGATAACATTAACTATAAAGGAAGCAGACCGGGATTTTGAAGTGTGATAAATCGTGACCCTATGTTGTTCAAGCACAATGAAATCTCTCAAAAAAACTCCCACTTTTTTTTTTCTTCTACATGCTCTTGAACAAAGAACTGAAAAGTCCTGAAGATGAGCTCCAGACATAAAGATGCAGAAGTTGTTGGAAGTTCCTTCCTAAACCTTATACTCAGTGATGCTTTCTTCTCTTTTACAGAAATGTTCAAAATAATTGAGTGATAATGCATGTAATATTTCTCCCCTTCTTCCTGTGTTTTATGACAGTTATGCAATGCTTAATTTACTCAAGACTGTATTTGAAAGTCTGCCTGAGAAGGATAAAACCTTTACTTCTTTTAAGGCTTTCTAGTGTTCCTAGAACACAAATGTCCTAAATAAACCTTGACCACCTATTTAAGAATTTTACATGCAGATATGGAAATCTCCAGTTGCTATACAATCTGTAGTTTTAGTGCCAGAACTTTGCCTGGTTCCCAATAGTGTGCCAGCCTTGCTGAAACAGTCCGACATGAGTGATGAATGTTTGTGGTCAATGGCTGAACATTCCTGCAAGATTTTTCCAGTACCACATTTCAGACTATGAACATTATGATATCCCATCATTACATTTATGTAGGAAACCTTATAAAAACCACCAATTCTGCTTTAGTGTTTTAATAGGTGTGATCAATGTCATTCAGTGTTCCATGAGCATAGTTTGTCACATTTACAGTCTTTTAGACCTTTGCAAAGAATGTTGTCTAAAGTGTCACTCTTAATAGACAGCTGAGGGGGAGAGAAAAATGAAAGAACAAATAATGTCATTCATTTTCAGGCTCTGTGACGATACCTTCTGTACACATTTTCAAAATTTTCACCCCTCCAGTGAATTTTCACTGTTGCTACAGTTAAACCTGTCCTTTGGGGATATTTTGGCAGCAGCTGATTTACAGTTAACAGAAGTAGGAACTGTTTTCCAAAGCTTTTCCAAATATTACGGTGAAAGTATTTTACTTACTACTGCAGTTTTCCTTCCAGGCAGGTTAACACGAAGCTTAGTCAAAGCTAATTTAATTTCATGTGCTCAGTCTAGAGGGGTTGGGAGGTGATCCCAGTGTGGATTCATGACAACATGTTAAGAAAGAGTAAACTGATTGTGAACATAAAACAGGTTTCAATGACAAGTAGTCAAATTGTCATGGGAAAGAAAATTTCAAGGCCACATTTTGCTACCTTTTTTTTTTTAATCCTAGTCTTAAATACAATGTAAAAGAAACACAAAAATAAACATCAAGCACTTTCAGTTAACACAGACCTTCTGCTAACATGGAAAGTACTGTTTCCAGTTCCCCAGTGCAAGAGTGGCATGGACATACTGGCGAGAGTACAAAAAAAGGGCTACAAAGGTGACTGAGGGTCTGGACCACGTCTTTTGTGAGGAGAGGCTGAGACAGCTGGGACTGTTGAGCCTGTAGAAGAGAAATCTTCGGGGAAGCTCAGCAATATATGGAAATCCCTGTAGAGGGTGTAAAGAAGATTGATCCAGGTTCTTCTTAGTGACAGGGCAAGTCACACTGGCACAAATTGAAATACAGAGGGCTCCACCTAAATGCAAAGAAACACTCTCAACACTGTGAGAGAGTTTCAGCGCTAGCACAGGTTGCCCACAGAGGTTGTGGAGACCCCAGCTTTGGAGATATTCAAATGCCATCTGGGCCTGGGTAATTTTAAACACTACTTGGAAAAGGGTGTTTGGACCAGAGGATTTCCTGAATCCTATCCAACCTCAATCATTTTTTTATTCTTTAATTGTGTAAAATGTTTTGGAATCAAACTAGACTATGCTAATTCCAGGTGATGGCATTTTTCCTTTATTTTAGAGAACTTAGAAGTAACACATTGCCTGTTGACTAAAGAGTTGTCATGTTAATACACTGCTCAAAATTCCTTCTTCACTTTCCAAAGAGAACAATTAGGAAAGAAGAAAAACATGCCTTTGGCCCTAGTGACATATAAGCTTGGCAATACAATCTTTTGACTTTCTCTGTAGTCCTACAGAAACAAAGGTCTTTTTTTTTTGGTACCAATCTCACTGTGAGGCTTCTTACCTCACTTACCTGAAGCTCCTAAGTTTTGATACTCATGGCTTGACTTGAAGTAGGCAATCAAGCAGAAAACTAGCTGAAGAGAACTTTTATGCTTCCCTGTCAGATCCTGTCTTGGTTTGAAAGACAGGTGTCTGCCAAGGAAGGTGGGAACCTCCCTTGGAATAGAGAATATGACCCCCCTTCTCTCTGAATTATTGTAACTTTGAAATTAAGGGGTTTTCAGAGAAAGATATGGGAAAAGGAATAACAGTTCTTTACTAGTATTTATAACAAGGCAAATCAACAACAACAGCAGCAACAACAAACAAAACAGAGCCCCAGTGACAGCCTTCCCCTTTGGTGCAGTTACGGTCACTGCCGGCAGGGGCGCTGGTGGCTCCCGGCTGGGCAGGGCAGGTGCGATGATTCCTCCGCGCCTGTAGGGGGCGCTGTGGCGCGGGGGTCAATCACATCTCTCTCACGTGGGTAATGGCAGGCAGGCTTATTGTCGTGGGTTTGACCCTGGCTAAATGCCAGGCACCTACAACGTTTGCTTTCTATGCTCTCTCCTGCTGCAGCTATGCAGAGGAGAGGAAAAACTAACACAAAACACTGGACTTATGAGTTGAGATTAGATCACTGATAAGGGGCCGCACGAGATTCAGGGCAAGAGCAGGCGAGAAACTTAAAGTTGCAAAAAAAAGTGATTTATTAATCTAACAGAGTCAGAGGATAAATTGGAGAGAAAAAGAAGCTCTTAAGACACCATTTCTTCACTCACCCCCCTTTCCCTCTTTTAAGGCACCGCTTCTCAGCTCACCCCCTCCCTCCTTTCCAATTATCCAACAACTCCCAGGCAGGGGCAGGCTGTGGGGTTTTTCTCTTAGGTCAGTCCATCGCAATTCTTCCACTGCAGACACTGTTTCTCTAGTTGCCCTCTCTCTCTATTCAACCAACAGATCTGGGCTAGGGCAAGGCATGTGGCTTTTCTTAATCAATCAATCCAAGGCCACAATTCTTCTGCTCCAAACACTGTTTCTCTACGCACCCCTCTCCCTATTAAGGCCATTTCTCAGCTCACCCCCTCCCTCCTTCCTTCTAACCAACAGCTCCGGGGTGGGGGCAGGGTGTGGGGGTTTCCTTTGGTCAGGGTCAGTCCATCAGGGGGAAGAATCCTCTACTTAGCCATGGGGGTCCCTCCCACGAGAGACAGTCCTGTGCGAACTTCTTTGGCGTGGGTCCAATCTCACGAGCAGCCCCGCCCGATTGCTGCTGTCCGAGATTCTCTCCAGGCTGCAGAATTGCAGGCCGAGGCCAGGCTGGTTCCATCCCGGGAGCAAGGCCTTTCTCTCTCCTGCAAGGCCTTTGCAACTCTCAGTCTCTGGGACTCCCACTGGATCACAGCTTCCTGCAGGCATCATCTGCTCCGCTGGTGTGGGCACCTCCCCACAGGCTGTGGGGGTTTCTCTGCATCCCCTGGACTCCATGGGCTGCAGGGGGACCACCTGCTCCCCCATGGTCTTCACCACGGCTGGCAGAGGGTTTTCAGCTCCGGCGCCTAGAGCACCTCCTCCCCCGCCTTTCCACTGACCTTGGTGCCTCCATGCTGTTCTCCCTCACATATTTTTACCTCCTCCTCCTCCTTCCCTGGCTAAAAAGAAGTGCGTGCTCACATTGTTTTGATTTCTTCTTAAATATGTTTTCACAGAGGCGTAACTAACATCTCTAATTGGCCCAGGTTTTACCAGCAGCATGTCCATCATTTTACAGCCATCAGAGACTGGCTCTGCTGGACATGGTGGAAAATTTCCAGAATCTTTACTCAGGACATGCAGGAGCCATCTTTGTACCCCACCCTGTTCACTGGCAAAAACTGGGCCAGGCAAAACTACCACACTTATTCATATCTCTTCTTTTCATTTTGAAAGTTGGATAAAATTGTCAAAAGTTCTCAAGTCCCTAAAGGATTTTTTTTTTGTTTACAAATTTCTTTTTTTTATTGACTCTTAATTTGAAAGTAATCATTGACTTATCACTGTGTTTCCCAGATTTTAAACAGTGCCATGAAAAATAATGCTATACTACTTTCAAAACAAACAAGAAAATGAAAATACATCTTCATTGTTTTTCCATATCTAAAGTGTAAGTGTTAAAAATAAGGAGATTACAGAGTTATCTAAGGATGTGCAATTAACCATCAAACATCCTTAATCCTCTTTTACTATTCTGAGCTTTAAGACTAGAAATCCTTTTGAAATTTTCCATATGACTGGCACGATAATAGTATATTTGCATATGGTTTACATATGAATTAAAAAACAGGATTTACACACAGATAAAGCTCTGAACACTGCAGAGGAAAATTTTCAGGTTTAATGTTGTTCCACAATTAACATTAGAAGTGAATATGTATAAAGTCAAGCCCCAGTACCAGTAAGTGAGGTGAACATGCCAACATTGCTAAACTTTTAGTTGCAAAACATCATTACATCTATTTGCCAACTCTAAAATGGTAAACAAATATGCTAAATCACTCATTGAATTACTATAATGTAAGTCTTGACTAACATTTGTTAATGACTCAGAAAACTGCTCATTTTTCTGTACAAAAGATAAACTATATTCAGCACCACAAGGCCTGATTTCTATACCACACATGCTACTGTAAATTGGTGATTCTTATAAATCAGAGAAATAAGGCTGATGCAAATCTGATGTTGGTTATGCCAACAAGTTTAACAGGGCTTTCTAAGCATAAAAGGGTTGTCCATTGTTTCAGTACAAGCAGAGTTAAAAAAAGACAAATGAAGAGCAGAACTAGACTGTTTGGTGAGATGATGATTATTCATCTATGTTCTGGCTGAAAGATCAGGGACCTCAGTTTTACTATTGAGAATTATCTGAGGTTTGGATGAGGAATATCCTCTACAGTTATCACATTTTAAAACTATTAACTTGGTGATGGAGACTTCCGCTGTACACATATACGTTGCAATGGAAATAACCGTAATAAATAACAGCCTGTGCAATAGATTTTTGATTCATCTTCATTTGACCTCTGCAATCTCACAAAAATCCAACCACTGAACAGTATCAAATTCAACATTATCTACCACTGAGACAGAACCACAACATGGATGATAGTTGAGAAGTGTTCCTTTGCTCCTCTGCTTTTTAAAGGGTTTAACACAAACTGCTGGTCTTCTCCCTCCCCTCATTTCAAGCTATTTAAGTTAACAAAAAATAAGGTCAGACTGGACCCACAAGTGCCATCTTATCCAGCCCTGTGTTGCAGAGAGTTCACGATTACATTTCGTTACTCCTGAAACACTTACCTGGTAGGTTTTTAAAGTCGGAGAGTGAGGTTGACTTTGCATCTTCTTTCTCTTGCAGCATTTAATTATCAGTAAAAGATTTTCAGTCCTCTAAATTTTTTTTACTAATTTTCAAGGCCACTACTTCTTGTCCTATCCTCCATTGACATAGAAATAATTTTGTTTTTACAGCTGTCTTTACAGATGTTTGAATATGACTATGACAGAACACCCCTCTCTCTTCAAAACCTCTTTTTCAACTTAATTGGCCTTATTCTCTGTAACTTTGACCATTTTGGATTTTATTTGGGTGTTATTCAATTTTTCCATGTATCTTTCTTGAAGTGAGCTCAAAGATAAACAATGTTCTGGGCCCCCAGACTGAAAGATTACTTTGTACATACGCAGAGTATATTCCATTTCTTCTATCCCAGAAAGTCTGCCTTGTTAGAACACCATCAAACAGTTAACTCAAACTCAGCTTGTTATCCTCTATCATTTGTCTATATCTTTTTTTTCCTGTGACATCCATAACTTTTCATAGTGATTTTTAATTCTGTGACCTCTAGTGTATTTGCAGTTCCTCCTGATTTTGGGTCATTTGAAGAGATAATAAATGTATTCTGAAAAGGTCCAGTTAATTTCCTCTTCTAGAATGAGCCATTGATAAGTGCTTCCCAAAGTAATATTTTCTTACTAGTTTTACCAAGACTGTTTCATGTATTTCCATTCCTCAGTTACGAATGTATCATTTAAAACATTAAATAAGTTATAATATAAGTCTATATAGTACAGAAATACATGACAGCTGCTGTTTCTCTCCTAAAAAGAGCCTGATCCTTATCCTGTCAGAAAGGAAACCTGGAATTAATCTAGAGCCTTCTGTATGTTTCTTAAAAACCTCTTTATCACTTTTCAAGTGCCTACAATTATACAGTTCCAAGAATTTTGAATGGGGACAGAGGGATGGAATTTTTTCAATAATTGAAAGGCAAGCTAAGATATCTAATTTTGTCCATATTGCCTGTCCCCTTTTTAAGACACACATTGCATTCTGGCTTTTCAATTTTTTCTTCTCTTTCTCACTTGTCTACAGTGTTAAATTACTAGCAGTTCCAGATTGCTTCAATCACATTTTTAAGTAGCTTAGGATGAAGTTTTCTAAACTCAGCAATCTGAAACATTGAATTTCCTTAAACCCCTCACCTGATCTCGTGTTTCAGGGGGAGCATGACCCATTACTGCACAAATGCACCGATCTTTTTTTACAAGGACTGATACAAGAGGTATTAGACATTTCAGAGTTGGCAGTATCAGTTTTATCTTATTGTTCAGCTGCAGACCAGCTCCTTGGTTCTAGTCTTGGTAATACCATAAATATTTCCTGACATGCTTAGTAATAGCTTCATTTCAGTCTTAGCTTTTGTATTTTGTTTCCCAGTGGTTTTTTTCCTTAGTTCTTTATATTCATCCTTTGTAACCTGACCTGATTTCTGTTTGCTGACATCATCTTCTTATATCTGAGCATGATACAGAGCTCTTGGTATCCTTAAATTGATTCCTTAATACATATTTTTCCGTTCCTCTCCATTAAAATGATTTGTGATTATGTCCTCATTATGATTTTTTGAGGAACACTCAGATCTATAAAATTCTTCTTCTTCTTAGAGGAACTTCACCTTCCTTCTTTGATTTTATTAGGATGATGTAGTCCAATCCTTTTCACAGTTATAAACTAAGCAGAGAACAAAATCTGTATTCCTACCACACCAGAAAATCTTGCTTGATCATGATTAAACTCA
Organism: Origma solitaria; assembly: GCA_013397895.1. NCBI lineage: Eukaryota > Metazoa > Chordata > Aves > Passeriformes > Acanthizidae > Origma > Origma solitaria. Next base: position 524,902 of record VZRL01006448.1, on the reverse strand, counting down.
GATTCAACTCACAGAGCCAGCATGTCCCACATTTCAAAAATAAGCTCGATTTCAATTATCACAGTGTCTTTCACCATTTTACAATGAGCTCTTTAAATTCTGCAGTATTTTGCCACAGGGTAGATGCTCCATTGTGAAGCACAATGTCTATTTCCTTCCCTTCACAACACAGGAAGTATTTTCTTAAATTCAATTTAGAGTGCTTCAACATATGATAAATATTCTTTGTTCTAGAAAACTTCATTCTTTTATTATCGATAGGTTTTGTGACTTTAGTGAAATGCTTTACGTTCAGATCAACTTTCTTTCTTTATGCCCAATGAAGAAAATATAGAACTATGACTGATATAATTTTTAAGCTAAATAAACTTCAACTGAATTGAAGAGAAACCCGTTAGTTGCCACTGACAGATGAAACAATTCACATTCACACACAACTCTAGAATATTAAGTTGGAATTTAAAATGTGGTTTGCTTCCCTTAATTGCATTTTATGAAAATTTACTGGGAATAAACTAAGTTTGCTTATCATTCAAACATAATAGCAAGAAAAACAAAACTTCAGTATTGTTTGTTAACATAAAGAGTACAGAGTAAAGGATATGCCTTACAGATTCTTTTTGACATGCAAGTATTACAGTCATCGAGAACAAATAATTTTTTTTAAGTGAATTTACTATTGTGGCATACTTAGAACACTACCTCCAAATACATTTCTTTTGCCTCTGCCTTTGAACCAGTTCTTGTGTTTACCTTTTTTTATTATAAATCCAAAGCCAAAGAAACACTTCAGGCATGTAGAATGAGCTTCAGCATGCATGTGCTTAAATTCCCTTTCTTAAGTGGAAGTACTTTTCTGATCTGAAACCACAGTGAAAGCTGAGAATTGTGATGTAACTCAGATAAATTCTGTATAAATATTTGATGATTTTTTAGGACCAGTGAGAAAATTATCCTTCAGAGTAAGTAATAAAATAGTAATTGGCAGAAAGTCTGAAGGCTATAAAAATATCAAGTAAATAGAGCTGCTGGTGAACAAAATATTACCCCCAGCATGTGTCCCTGCTTAAAGACCATCAATAACTCAAGAAAATAAAGAATATACACCCCATCCAGCACATTCACTATCCTTTGTACATTATATCACTGCTGATCTCTATATTTTTCTTCACTCCTGAGGAATGGTAGAGTAACTCATGAATATTGTTGACCCAAGAGAGTTATTTCTCCGTTCCTGTCCAGCATAGGTAAATGTCATCACAGAGATCAGCTACTGTTTGTATTCGCGGAGCAATGGGAACAGACTTTTGGCTATTTGTACCTTGTATTTTAGAGAGCTGCCACTGAAATAAAATCTTAATATTAATGCAGATCATAATAGTCCCTTTACCTGTGGGTTGGCAGGTCTTCACAGGCATGCCATACCCTAAGAGCATGAACAGTCTCTTGCTGGGTAAGGAGTTACACTAATTCTCTGATCCTTCACACCATGTAGCAGCCTGCCTTTCTTTGAGCCCTGCATTAGCACCTGATTATGCTGGTTTGAGAAACAACAGACATCACCTCTGGAGAGTTTGAGATCATTTTGTTTAGTTTTGATCGAGCTTCTTACCCAAACAGTAAGAAGAGCATCACAGTCCAGCAGCAAATTTCCCTACTGGACCAAACATGCTATCCGATATCAATTTGCCTACTCAACAAGAAATACCTCCATACTATTTTTGGAAAAAAGCAGCTTTGATGTTGCGTTTTAAAACATCCAGACAATACTCTAAGAGGCCCGGGTGGACTGTACAACACTGTTTTCTCAGGAGCCTGCAGAAGAGCCTATCCAGCCCCTTAAGGCTGCGAGAAGAGATTCTCAGGTACTACCACAGCCAGGAGGCTGCCTCAGGCTGCATTTGCCACAAAACTAGGGCAAGATGAATGATTTTTCTGTTGCCTTTTCCCATTATCTGACTTTCTGGTTCTCTGCCACGCATATGTGTGATAACACATACCATGTTATCAAATGGAAAATTTCCTGCTGTTTGGCTACCAAGGAGGCAGTCCTTACAACTCAGACTGCTGAATGGACATAGGAATGTTTTCACGTCATGATTCAATTTCAGACATCTCATGAATCACATGAATACCTTTTTTTAATTAAGGTCCTGAACTAACCATTTTTATTATATACTTCCACATCAACGCTGCTTCACACAGCTTAATGCAACACTATCAGCTCATTCTGCAGTTTAATGACAGACACGGTGAGATCTTGTATCATCAGTCAACATTTTATAGGAATGATTAATTGAAATATTGACAGACCAATCACACTGCTGTAAATAGTTCATGGTCTTATCTGTGGGGAAATGTCAGAGTTACTTCTCTGCTTGCTGTATCTTCTACACTTCTCATTTCTGACAGTTAAAAAAAAAAACCCCAACAAACCAAGCCAAACTGCATTCTTGACCTCACTTCAGCTGATTTGCACAGTTCTGAAGATAAATAAAGTGCAAAATGCTAACAGTGGTGAGATGTGATTTTACAAAAGAATAAAGAAGGTAAGAAAGAGACCAAGTCATAGCAAAGCCTGAAGAAAGGAGAACTAGAGTGATGGTGCAATCCTGAGGACTGCTATAGAAAGACACATGCTAGAGAAAGTGCTTAGATTGTGTAGGTGGGGAGAATTCAGAAAGACAAAAAAGAAATTGTGACAAAGACATATCTCTTGCATTTCAATCCCATGCCTTAATAAAGCTTCTAGGTCAACCACCATGCTACCTGATGTTGAGGATCAGTAACATGCTTTTGAAAGTGTTATTGCTAAGGGGTTAAGGTGTGAGATCTTCTGTGAGCATTGCAATTTTACTGAAACCAGTGAAGTTACATGAGGGATGAGTTATAGGGATAATTTGCAATTCAATGTACCGTGTAATTCACAATTTTTTTAAGATGGATTTAGTGAGTTCATGTAATCCTGCTAAGGATTCCACAGTATCTGAAATGTCTCATTATTCTCTTCAATTCTAAAAATAAGCCCAAACAGCTGTATCCAATTAGGTACCAAACCATTTTTCTTCCATAAGTAGAGATCAATTCCCAATGCCAATTGCACGATAATTGTGCAATTATTAAAAAGAATGAAAACTTGATTATCTACTGGGGGTTCTTTTTCAAATTTAAAGAATAACTTAAATGAATCTTTAAACCTTTCAAAAGCATAGTGAATGTTTTAACTCTACCTTTTCCCTAGAAAATATGAGTTCCAGTCTATGATGAGATTTCCAAGTCTGGGTAAATGGAAAGGCATGATACAATATTCTTAAACTTCATTTCTCTTAAATCCCCTTACAGTCCTGTACAGCCCTTGCAAAAACCTCAACTGGGATTCAAATATTTATTCTTTGAGGTCCATATATTCCATACCATATAATTTATTCTTAAGTGAAAGATAGTCCAGAGCTGTGAATTAAAAAACAGTAGGTATCTGCTATGGGAATTTCCTCTGCATCTTCCACAGGGACAAAACTTGCTCATCTTACAAGTGAAAATCTGCATAATGCAATTCATCTATGGATTTCTTGAGATTTACCAAATATAAATGAGCAATGACCATATGTGCAGTTAATTAATGTTATCTGACTGAAGGCAATGGAGGTACAAGGAGAGACTCTACTGAAAACTCAAACTATGATGAGTTTTCTATTGGATCTGAACATGAAGTGATTCAAATTTGCTTCCCAAATACACACCAGGCTGATGTAAACTCAGACTCAATATTTTGTTTCAAAAGCAGCAATACATTGCAAATAAAATACATTCTGTGTGTGCCATTTAATTTCTGGTAGGATTCTGAAAAGCTCACTTGCACTTTCCTTCTTCTTTTCAAAGGATCCATGATTTGACTGTTTTAGGGATTACAAAAACGATGGTGCAAAATATTTGTTTGTATTTTCTCCTTCAAATAAACGTGTAAAAATTGTGCAACTTTAGTTTTCATGTAAAGCAAACTAATGATCACAGAATCACAGAATTAGCTAGGTTGGAAAAGACCTGTGAAATCATCAACTACAACCTATGACCTAACACCATCTTATCAACTAAATCATTGCACTGAGTGCCACATCTGGTCTTTCTTTAAACACCTCCAGGGACGGTGACCCCAGCACCTCCCTGTACAGCCCATTCCAGTGCCCAATCACTCTTTCAGTGAAGAATCTTTTCCTAATGTCTGGCTTAAACTTCCACTTATGCAGCTTAAGGCTGTGTCCTCTTGTACTGACAGTGGTTGCCTGGAGATGAGACTGAACCCCACCTGGCTAAAACCTCCTTTCAGGGAGTTGTAAAGAGTGATAAGGTCTCACCTGAGCCTCCTTTTCTCCAGGATAAACAGCCCCAGCTCCCTCAGCTGCTCTTGACTGGGCTTTTGTTCCAGACCCTTCACCCACCTTGTTGCTCTCCTCTGGATGCATTCCAGCATCTCAACGTCCTTCCTAAACTGAGGGGCCCAGAACTGGACACAGCACTCAAGGTGCAGCCTCACCAGTGTCGAGTACATGAGAAGAATCAGTTCCCTAGTCCTGCTGGCCACACTGCTCCTGATACAGGCCAGGGCACACTGCTGGCTCATGTTCAGCCTGCCATCAGTCAGCACCCCCAGGCCCCTTTCTGCCTGGCCACTGTCCAGCCACTCTGTCCCCAGTCTGTAGCAGTTGCTAGGGCTGAAGTGGACGCAGCACTTGGACTTGTTAAACCTCATGTTGTTGGACTCAGCCCTTCTATCCAGCCTGTCCAAGTCCCTCCCAGAACCCTCCTACCAGCTGGCAGATCGACACTCACTCCCAGCTTGGTGTCATTTGCAAATTTACTGATGGAGGACTCAATCCCCTCATCCAGATCATCAATAAAGATATTAAACAGGACTGGCCACAATACCAATCCCTGGGGCTCACCCCTGGTGACTGGCCCCCAACTGGACGTGCCACCATTCACCACCTCTCTCTGGGCCCGGGCACCCCGCCAGTTCTCAGTCCAGTGAAGGGTGCACCTGCCCAAGCTGTGGGCTTCCAGGTTTTCCAGGAGTAAGTGGTGGGAGACGATGTCAAAAGCTTTGCTGATGAACAAGCACAGTCTACCTGTTAGCTTGTCACAACCAAAACTACTCATACATGCCAAGAGCACACAGAATATTCATTATAATTCCAACTACAAATCAGATATATCCTTCATCTTTTTTAAGAATGACATATAAAAAGAATTTCCTAAAACTGATTCAAAAATATTTTAAATAAATGATCACAAAAAACCACTCAGAGATATTAAAAATCCCCCAACTCTGCAAATTATCATGAACTAGAAAATAAAAGTCTCTGTCTAGACTGTGCCATGGGTATCATATAAAAGTTTATCCAGAGTGAGGCAGGGTAGTCATTTTGAAATTCTCAGCTGGTGACAACACTCTTCCTTAGAATGTACCCACCTAGTGCTATGTCAAATTAGCTCAAGAGAGGTTCTACAGTAATTAAGAGATAAACATTTAGCAGCTCTTTAATTATAAATCTATTTCTTGTTATTTCTATTGATTTATGTTTCTGCTTTTTACAAATCATTGCAACTCACTTGTGAAAAAGCAGCCCAGTGAAGGTGTATCACGGTTTGACGCTGGCCAAACACCATGCATCCACAAAAGCCATTCATTCACCATCCCCTGCTAAAGCTGGACAGAGGAGAAAAATTTTAACAAAGGGTTCAGCAGTTGAGATGAGGACCAGGAAAAAACAGTTCCAGGGCAAAACAGGCTCAATTTAGAGGTACAAAGTGACTCTATTACTAACAAAATCAAAGCAGAATAATGAGAAGTAAAATAATCCCTTAAAAACACCTTTTCTTTCCCCAACCCCTCCCTCCTTCCCACCGACAGCACAGGGAGACAGCGGGATGCGGGTTTTGGTCAGTTCACCCTAGGTTTTCTTCCACTGCGCAGGGAGAGTTGTTCCCCTGTGAGACCATGGGGGCCCTTCCCACAGGATTCAGTTCTCCGTGAACCTCTCCAACATGGTTCCAATCTCATGAGCAGAACTCCTGCCAAAACTGCTGCAGTATGAGTCTCTCCCATGGGCAAACAGTCCTCCCAAAACTGCTATGGTGTGGGTCACTGTTCCATGGGTGCAATCCTCCAAGGACAGGCTGCTCCAGCCTGGAAGCAGGGGGCCCTCTCTGTCCACTGGGTCTCCCTCCAGATCACAGCCTCCTCCAGACATCCACCCACTCCAGCATGGGCACCTTCCCCATGGGCTGAGAGTGGATCTCTCCATCCCCCTGGGACCCCATGGGCTGCAGAAGGACAGCTACTCCATCATGGTCATCACCATGGCCTGCAGGGGAATCTTGGCTCTGGCACCTGGAGCACCTCCTCCCCCTCCTCCTTGGTGTCTCCATGTTGTTTCCCTCACATGTTCTCACCTCCTCCACTTCTCTAGCTGGAATTAAAAGTGCTCTCCCACCATTTCCATGAAAATTCTGCTATCCCTATTCTGCAACAGATTCTAGGAGTTGACCGCCTTTCTGTCACAGATGTAGTCATGCAAACAGATATTCCATCTTCAGGTTAAGCAGCTTTCAACACAGAACTAAGTAATATTCTACCAACCTGACAAAAGTTTCGTTTAAAAATTATCAATGCTGCAGATCACAAGTGAATCAAAATTGTTGTGGACTGCTGGCTGAAAGAAATCAATAATTATTTACAATGCAAAAGATGTCTGCTAGCCCAGGGCTACAGATCTTACACTACCAGCCCTTGTTTCCCTTGGATTTATAAAATTGCTTTACAATTACCTCTCTCATAAAAAAAATGCTTTCTACTTTAAGTTATACAGAAATAATCTGACCTTTGTAAGCACCCTGTATTATCAAGTAGTTAAAGGATGCAGGAGCTGTTTCCAAGTCCTATAAAAAAGGTGCTGGTAGCTCTTAATCAGCTTTTAAGAAACATTTCAAATATTGCAGGCGAATGAGCTCCTTCAGAGCAGTTTCTCCTTAGACCTTTATTCTACAAGAGAGGGAAGCAAAAACAGTAAATAAGAGACTGTTCCAAACACAAAATAAAGAACCTCAGGTATAGAGGTGGTTCAAATAGTCTTAGAGTAGGAATAAAAAATAACAAAATAACTATGGATAAATGGAAATAAAGGTTGGGGAATGGGATTACATTAGCCTATTGCCACTGTCAAGTACATGGAAATGTTAAGCTGTGAAAGGAATAAGTAAAATATGGTTTCAGACTGTGCTGATTGCTATGTACAATCAAGCACTAAAAGTCTGTAGTGTGTGTGCCTCACTTGTGTAAGAAAATGTAGGAGGTTTATTATTTTAAAATGTATCAAAGTGTTTTCCTTCTCTTCTTGCCTCAGGTCAGGTGTTTGCAATACAAAAATAAATTAGATTTGCATATTCATTGTTTTCTAATGATCCACTGTTATGCTAATATTACCCTCCCATTCCTAAGAAATACCTTTCAGGAGGGAAAATCTTAATAAGTTACTACAAAATAATAATTTTGTGAGTGACCAAAATGGAAAAGAAATCTCCGCCAAAAAGAATACACTTTGTAAACAATAACTACTAAATGGACCAGCTTAGAGATGTTTCCATGGTTATCTCAAGGTTGATATTGTGTCTAGAATCATAAAAAGAACCGTAAAAAGAAGAGGATAAATTTTCAAGGATTTATTATTTATCTCAGTGGGGTTCTGATGATTATGTAGAATTCCAAGTGACACAAGCTACATAAAGCTGATAGAGCAGAATTGAAGAGAAAAATGGGCTTTAAGGTAGATTCTGAGGGAAGATATGTGCAAGAACATTGCAGGGAGAAATGCAAAAGTGTTGCTTCTGGACATGAACCTTTTAAAGCAGGACAGATATCCCAACTAATGTAAAATTAGATATAAGATTAGCACAAGTGAAAACTATGAATGAAATAGAACACTTTGTCACAATTGCTATAATTAAATGTAAAAGTGCAATTTAACTAAAATATCAAGAATGTAGAAGGGAGAAGGTGTTTTTACAAAAGCATTAAAGAAGCCCTTGTTAATGGTGCCTGAAGCCAGCTAGCACTTGAAAGCAGAACGCTGGCAATTTTAGTAGTGTCAGGTCACTTAATTTCTGCTGAACATCTCCATTTTTTTGTTGTTTCAAGCATGTCTCTTCCTCTCCATTGCCTGAGCATCGCCTGACAATATGGGGATTTCTTTATTCTTGAACTGAATGGCAAGATACTACATGGAATGTGGTGGAAAACCTCAGAATTTCTAAAAAGACATCATCATGGGTCATGCTTTCTGCTTTGCTATGAGATACCTAAGGCAGAGCAATCATATTAAAAATTAAAAAAAAAAAAATCACTGAGAACAGCAAAAAGCACTGGTCAAGCAAAAGAACTCCTATACATATCATATACCTCTAAGTGCCCTGTGCAGCTGTGCCCATTATACATAAAAAACAAAGACTCAGTCATACCAGCAAGAAAAGGCAAAACTGAGCCCTGAATCCTTCCAACCTCACAAGTCTACAGCACCATCCACATAAACAGTGCAGATTTTCCAGGTGGCAAGACATGGAGGGGATGCACCAGCTCACTCTGTGGGAGAGGGCTAGTTAGGATCTTGGAAGACGATGCCTCTTTTCACAGGAAAGGCTTTCAGCACATATTTATTGATTTCTGCAGCAAGGCCTTTCTTCTTCTTACTAGACGTCAGATCCATAAACCCAGAATATATTGATTGCCCAGACTTATAACATTTTCAGATGATCTACAATGCTGTAGATCTACTTGCAAAGCAGTACCAGCATGTTGGAACAACTCCAGTAAAAAAAAAATGTATAAACATCGATAGACGTACAAATTTATTTCTGTACTTGCGTAAGAAATTGTACATAAACCTAGAATTTTAAATATGCTACTTTAGGTGAGAGTGTGTTGCTTAAATGTAAACTAAAAAAAAACCCCAACAAAATTCACACCATTCCCTTCTACTCTATTACTCCACTTTCATCTTTGTAAATATTTATAAATCCTAAAGGGAAGGTGTCTTTCTTTTAAATTCAATGAAGGTCCTAATCTTAGCTATGAAATCCTTGTATTTTTGTAATACATAAACACCCAAAGTGTGAAAATATTGCAAATAACATCTGTAAAACACCATTTATTATCAATTAAACAATATAAACTTTTTCTAGCATGACACATAAAATGTAAAGTAGAGAAGAAACAGAGAACAGCTGAGGAAGAGTCAAATTAAATCTGCGGGTTTTTCCCATCTCATAAAAATAATTTTTTTAAAACAGCAGATGATAGCAGTTTTTTTGTTGAAACATTTTAAAACTTTTGACAGGTTTAAAATTCATGAAGCAGTACAAAATCTCAGTGTGAGGTGGAGAACTATGACAAACTATTTTTATTGTTCATCAGTCTTTTACTGCTAAGAACAGTAATGAAACACAAACCTTATGTGAGCACAGGAACACATGCCCTCGAAGCCTCAGTAGGCAGACTAATCACTCCTGTATCAATCCATTATATAATTTTAAAGTAATCAAAGGAAAAAAATGCCTTCAAAAAGGATTTTCAACTGAGTGACTGTGGAAAAAAAAAATTTCCACATTTCTTTCCTCCAATAAAGGCCAGATGAGTGAATCCCTCCATGGGCAGCAGAACTCTCTCTGCAACTGAGTGCTAGCCATCATTCCTTGTGCAGCCACCGCCTCCTTAAAATTCACGTTTTACTCCTACTATTCTAACTTCAGTATTTTCATTTTTCATACTCATACACAGCATGCCAGAATAAACATCAGATACAATTTTATTGCACACATACATATAATACAAACAACTGTGTCACTGATGTAACTAAAAGTTAAAAAATTTTAAAATCCGTGTTTTGCCAGTGTTACAGTCTTTTTCTGAAATAAAGCTCTAATGGAAATCTGCAGCCAGGTAAATTGAACACCAAAATAAACCTTTGCATCTGATTTATAGAAGCGGACATAAATTAAATTTTTATCTGCCTATACACACCTAAAAAATTCATTTAGAGGTAATCTCTTGCTTCCAGAAATAATAGTCTGACAGATGTCCATTATACAAAAATAGATAAATCTGTAGCATAATGGTTTCCCCATCTTTTCCTAAAGCCTCTTTCAACAATATTTAACTTAATCAAAACCAACACCACAAGAGATTCACTGTTGAAGAGATTGACTCTTAGATAAGGAAACAACAGCTTTCAGATAACCTTGTGGCATTTGACACAACAGAATTTCTGTTGAAATATGGCATCTTAACGCTTCTCGAATGGCAGTAAATAGTACTTAGCATCTCAAAGTAAAAAAATTATTTCATAAGAGTGATGAAAATGGATTTGTTATAATTGACACACTGATTTGTTTAAACATTAAAATTTAAAATCCGCATATGAACTTCCCTTGTAGTCCAATGACAGCAACAACAAAAATTAGATAAGACTAAAACTATATATATATGCATTGAAAAAACTTGATTCATTTTTTTAATTTAGATTTTCTATGTAGCATGAGGCATCTTTTAAATACAAGCCACTTAGAGAAAAAAAGTTTACTATTTTGTTTGACCCTTATTCAATATGATTTCCTGCTTTTACAAAAATCTTTCCCAAAATAACCAGATCATTCTTTCTTACAAATGAAAATTTGTCTTTTAATGGGTTTTTTTTTAAATTATTGGAGTCCAGCTAATACAGTTTTCGATCATAGTCTACATATATTTAACCTAATATGTTACAGTAACCCTTAAAATGCTGGCTATTTGTCACTATGCTGAGCTGTTCTACCTCTAGCAGACAAAAGAACCTCATCTAACCAACCCACCCACATCTCTCATATGAAATTTCTCATGAAATATAGTCAAGTACCATCTTATACTGCAGGAAAATCACCACAGAAGAGAGAATTGTGGGATTAAGTCCATCTATTTTTTAGATAATCTATATTTATGAAACTCCCATTTAACTGATGTACAGGTTTGCTAATCACAGCTTATCTATATACAACTGAAGCTTCAAAATCAGCTGTCGAATAAAAAAGTTATCATTCTGCCCTTTTTTAACTTAAGTGATGAAGAAAAATTTTCTGGCAGATAAAGTAGTCCGAAATCCAATGTTTCCTTTAATCTGAAATCCTGTAGGATGAGAAATGGAAATTGGGATGATGCTGTACTGGTAATAAAACCAATTTTATTTGTTAAGTTTGGATAACCTCTCTTTGGCCAGTGTATGCAGTGGTTTGTTTAAACTTAAACCAATATCCGTTCTATTTGACAACTCATGGCAGTCTGGTGAACACTATCATTTGATTTATATTTAAGAGTGACGTGTGCATTTTCCTTTTCTCACGGAATTCCTGAAACACAAAGGTATGTAAACAAATATATACTTGAAGTCTCCCAAAATTAGTGCTGGCACGCTAAGATAATACAAAGGGACTTTGAAGGACATGCAATGATGATATTGCATCTCATAGATGTCTCAGTAAATTACTTATCTACAACAGTGAGAGAGAAATTTTAGAATGCTATTATTCTAGCCATAAAAAGTGCTTCTTGCTCAGCTTTATGAATCAAAGGTCTTAGGGAGTACTGCAAGCAGCTTGTTAAATTAAACTGTTCCTCAAAGAAATGCTCAAGGCAAAAATATGTGATTGATTACAAAATAAACAGGTTTTAAATTGTAGTGGTTTTTTCTATTATAAGGTGTGAAGTAGTAAGAGGACACTGCTGATTTGAGCTCCAGTACAAAAGCAAAAATCTTTTCCAGGACCAATAATAATAATAATAATAATAATAATAATAATAATGCAAAATACTCCTTCTTTCATATAATTACAGATTCAAAATAGAAGGTCTCTCAGAATGCTTTAATCATGTTATCAAGATTACATTTAGTGCGGCAGGTTTTCTGAGGAACTCTAGCAGTCACTGAATAACAATACTTATCTGCCATCAGGCTGACATCGGTCCTTGATGCTTCCACCACATAGTCTGCAAAACATAAAACTTGAGTATAGGGACTGGGGTGGTACCAAAACTTTCACAATACCTCATGTAGAAAAGAAGACAGATAAATAATGGATGATCAAGAAACATCTAACTTATTGTCTCATCAATGCAAGAAATCCTGCTGCTCTGGCTGCTGACACTGTCCAAATTCTTGAAAATAAATCAGTGTAATTCTTCCCATATCAACACTACGTTCAAAGGCAGATTTTCAGAATTAGCAGCTGGAATCAGCTCTCTATCCTTTTGAAGTGTTTTTGTTCTTGGCAAATGTCCGAAATCTCAAAGTGACATTTTAGCTTTGATGTTAGATATTTACTAGTCTACAGCTGATGTTCGAATGTCTAAAGGTTGCAGAAGAAGAAAAACGATGGAAGGAGAAAATTACCAATCAACATATGGCCAAGAGATCCAAATTCTAAAACCCATTTTCCAGTCCTTTCTTAAAGCTCCATAGGAAGGGCAGTGATTTGTGAGAAGTGATGGACCTATTGAACTGCATTTAAATGGAATTTATGGTACAGAAAGGAAACACAGATACTGAAGTAGTATGAAGAGGGACATATTGATATCACCTCTCAATAAATCTTCACACAAACCTCCATGTGAAGTTGCTGGAGAGGATCAGGAAACTAATTACCATAGGCAGGATGATCATCTAGTTGTAACAAAGATATTCAACTTACAGCATGATCTTGTTACGAGAAAGACAATTTTAATCATAGGTTTGTTGCAAGAAGTTTTAAATTAAGCCATCACGCATGTATCTAACATAAAACCAAATTCTGGGGTTTATTCTAAAATTAAAGTGACATCCAGAAAATACACTTACAAATGGTACTTAGTAGTTAAACACACAGTAGCAACTTTCTGCAGCACTGAAGTGAAACTGTGCCATGTGATTTGTCTGACGTGACTTTTAAACAAGACATGAGGCACAAAAGGGAGCAAAGGAAGAAAAGTGCTAGGCAGTAATTTTTTTCTACTTTTCTGCCAAAAAAGATGTTTTCCACATGGATTAATGGGGCACGAGGCTGGAAATATTGGTGATATTTTCACATTAAACCACTATCAAAATTAATAGCTCCAAATATTTCTTTGAAAAATATTCAGCTTCAACTACATTTCCAAACAGTGGTCGTACTATTTAATAAAGTTTTCCCATTATGAAGTTTTCAGATACAATACATAGCCTTCTGAATTGACTGATTACATTTTTCCTTATATATAACTTCATGGAACAGAAATTAAGACATTTTATAGCCAGAGGAGCAAAAGCATGCACAGCAGCACTTATGCACTGACATAGGTGTAGATGCATATTAAAATATGGCACTATCTTACAGAATGTTCCGTATGTTAGAAATTATCCTCTCTGTCCTGGAAAGCAGATGACCATTTATCATTCCAGTTTTCTTCTGTTTCTTGAAAAAAATTAGGAAGGATTTCTGCTTTTGCTAAACAGCTATGAAAAAGTTGAAACTTTTTGCCAGATTTATTAATATGATGCCTGAGACAGACAGCAATATCAAAACAATCAGGCAGCAAAGCTCCCCTGTGGATATTTCTCTCTTTTTTCTTCAAAATTGTTAAACTCCATCTCTTAAGGAAATGCCTATAGGTCCCATGTGCATCAGTCCAGTCCCACTGCTGCTTCTTGTTAAGACTTTTTTACCTGTTGGACCAGAAACTCACAGAGAGGTAGAAAGAGAAGAACTTTCCCTTTAGGTTCTGCTTATAAACTGATGGCACTGGTGGTTCACACTGTAATATAATTAAAGAAAATTGGTTTTTTCTACTTGAGTTAAAATTGTATAATAATTATCTCATAGCTCATTGGTCTGTTTCTATTTAAAATGACATTATCTGTCATAAATACCCTAAGAAAAAAGTATGAACATCATGAAAAACAATGAACATCAGCAAAAAAGGAAGATCGAAATAATGATATTGAATGTTGCAAATGCACAAGCTCCCTTTTAAAGTGTTGGGAATTGTTGACTTCAGATGTTGCTACTCGAAAGTAAGTATTTTGCTGAATTAGTCTAACTGTACAGAAGTACTATATCTGCATGTATTATGTAAATTAGATTTTGAAACACTTTTGGTTTTTCTCCACTAAAAAATTGGGAGTTTATTGCCATTATGTAAATTATGCGTGGTAGAAATAGTCTGGTTTTTTTTTCTTCCAGAGAAATTTATAAAACTCAAAAAAATCCATCAAGTCCCAAGTATGTATGTTTCCACAAATTGCAGCAAGAAAATATTTAAGACATCATTCTTCTTTTTTCCATTTTAGAAAAGAAATATCATGGTAAATAAACATTCCGCGCGACAATTTTTGTCAAGGCCAAAGGCTGAATCCAGAGTTACAGAGAGCAATTGTACTTATAAGGCAATTTCTTCTTAAGTGAATAGTAATAAAATTCTCCTAAGTGGATATATGGTTTTATAATCCAGTATAATATATCATTATATAATATATATATTATAATAATAAATTTTATAATCAGAGCATTGCAGTGCTCTGACTGAAGTTACAACCATTTTAGTATCTCTGTAATTGCTACAAGATTAAGGAAAATGGGAAATGTTCACTTTAACTGTAAATTAAAAATCTGTTGATACACTGAACTATTGCTATGTATGACTACCGTACATAAATATGGTATTAAGATCTGAAGTAATTGCTTTCATAGTCTTCAGGAGTTCAGAGAACATCTTAAAAAGCCACCCTTTGGAATTTTCTATAACTGTCCAATAACTATTCAGAGACAACCTGGACAAGTACACGTATTAAAATTTGGTTGGCTAAAAGACGATAAAATAAATCCACATCTTGGAGATCTGTAGACACCTCTCAAATTCAAACAGAAGTCTTTTTAATCACCATGTTCAAGCCAAGATAAGCACAATAGTCATTATTGTGACATTAGTCAACAATAAATGGTGAAGAACACAGAAAACTTTCAAGAGGTGTGTGTGGGGAAATTTAAAAAATTAAAATTTCTGTATCTTGTCTGATTTGCACCAGATTTTTCTGCCTTTGTCTGTAGTGACTTGTCAACTAGATTTCTAAGACTTCTGTGTGTTTATAGTGCAGTTTTATAGCACATCCAATAATTAAATGCCAATGCATAATTTACATTTTCTTCCTTTTCCGAGACTGTTCTTCAAAGAAAAAGAAAACTGTTCACCAAAATAAAATAAGAGAATTTAAGCTACAATGATTCAACCCCCTTAACCAGACACGGCTATTTGCAAAACGTGGATTTTTAAGAATAAACAATTTAGAAAGTGAAGAAACCTTAATTCCCCTGAGTTTTCCCACCAAAACTAAAACACACTCTCTTAAGAGGTTCTTGATCAAACATGGACTATTGAGCTTAACAAAGCAATGGGTGGATGCAAGTCAAAGACTTGTTTTATACATTCAAACTCAAGTGATCTAGTTTGGACTAAAGTGAGCTGGTTTGTTAATTTGTGTTTTTTTTCAGAGAGCGCCCTTACAGAACAAGGTACACAATAGTTTTCCTTAACTGAATTACCTTACCCCATGTCTTCACAGTGCATCAGCATCCCCTTCTATTAAATTTCAAAGAGAAGAGGTATGAAGAGATGTGTTATGCAATTTTGTCATGTTTTAACACAAAATGGCAACTCAGCACAGCACAGCTGCTCACTTGCCCCTTCCCTCGGTGAGACGGGGAAAAAATACAGAAAAACAAAGGTAAAATCCATCGAGATAGGAACAGTATAATAATGGAAATATATTAATTTTAATAATAATACCATAATTGTAATTTCATTTTCATTGATGTCATGTACCTTTGACAAATGTCTACAGACACTCTTATTTGAAACATCATAGTTAAACAAGGAATTTCTGGATTAAATATTTGGCTCATTTAGCAGCTACTAGATGAACAGGTTATTCCTTTCTGTATTTAATGTATGAACATATATTGACTCCAAAGGCAGAGAGACCTTGCACAGAGAGCTCAACAAATTAGAAAGATGGCAATCACTAACCTTGCTGAACTTCATCCACTTTGTGAAGTTCAGCAAGGGAAAGGGCTGTATCCTGCACCTGGGATGGGGCAGCCCTGGATGTGTGCACAGACTGGGGAACAGTCAGAGAAGTGCTGCAGAAAGGGACAGGGGGGTCCTGATCCATGGCCAGCTGAACATGAGACAGCAGTGCCCTGCCAGCCAGGAGGGACGTCCATGTCCTGGGAGGCATCAGGCACAGCATGGCCAGCCAGGCAAGGGAGGGGATTTATTCCACTCTGCTCTGCACTGGAGCAGCCTCACCTTGAGTCCTGGGGGTAGTTTTGGACACCACGATAAAAGCAAAACATAAAATTATTAGCAAGTGCCCAAAAGAGGGCAATGAAGATGGTGAAGAGCCTTGAGGGGCCATATGAGGAGCAGCTGAAGTCACTTGGTCTGTGCAGACTGGAGCAGAGGAGACAGGGGAGACCTCATTGTGGTCTCATGAGCGGAAGAGGAGGGGCAGGCACTGATCTCTTCTCTGTGGTGAACAGGGACAGTCCCGAGGGAATGGCCTGAAGTTGTGTCGGGGGAGGATTAGGATGGATATCAGGAACAGATTCTTCACCCAGTGGGTGGTCAGGCACTGGAACAGGCTCCCCAGGGAAGTGTTGTTCACAGCACCAAACCTGGCTGAGTTCAAGGAGCATCTGGACAATGCTCTTCAGCACATGGTGGGATTTTTGGGGCTGTTCTGTGTGAAGCCAGGAGCTGACCTTGAAGATTCTTGGGGGTCCCTTCCAATTCTGAATATTCTGTGATTCTCTGAATCAAAGGAGCTCATGTTGTCAAGGGTGTAACTCTACTGAGAGGAAAACCTCTCTCGCAATGCTGCCAACTACAGTAAATGCAATGGAGTTCTACTTCACGTATAAAGGGTTGTTTCATAAGTAATCCGTTGAGAAAAAAAATTACCATTAAGACAGATCATAAAATAGCATTCCTTCCCTTAGAAATTCCGACATTTTGAAATTTGGTGTGAGACTGTGAGGAGCCATTTTAGTTTTGATTTTTGCCTCAACACTGATGGTCAGAGGCATGGTGGGGGAATAGCTGCACATGTGCCACCTGCAGGGAAGCCTTGTCCCTGGGGAGGCTTCGCCTGGCAATACCTCACAGAGGACACTGTGCTTTTTCATTTTCATTCCTTCTTTTTTGTCTTTTCCAGCCCTCTTTAGTGGGACAGTTACTTCTTTCCCTTTGCTTTTCGTTACCAATTAACTGTTCTCAGTTACAAAACTTGTCTCACTTGACTTCACTTTGTTCTTGTCCATCTAATTCTAAAGAACTCCTTGAAGTTTCCCCCAGCGGAATGTGATAGAGACCAAGCAGACAAAAAGTTCAGATTTTCTAAACAGAAATGAAAGAGAATACTTAGGATTATAAATATAATTTTAATGAATTAGATCACATTTTATAAATCAAAAATATATTAAATATTGTTTCCATTCAAAATTAAAGCAATAAGGTTGAAATTAACAATGTACATCTAAGTACTTTAAATTTTTACTGCTAAAAATTTGTTAGAATCAGCACTTTATTGGTGTTTAGATTTGAGGGAAAGGGACAATTCCACAGGGAAACCACTTTAATGCAGGCTTTCACAGCCTTTCCTATAAGCTATACCACCTGCGGCACTGTTAAAGAAATTATTACATTTGGGAAATCAAATCTCTCCATCTCAGAATCCATTCTAATAACAATTAAAATAAAACAAAAAGGCTTTCAAAATAATCTCTTTCAGTGTCAGCTGTTACCTCTGGAGGTAAAGGGCCAAGATGACCCTTCGCATTGCTTATCTTAACCTCTAAGCTTAATTCAGTATAAAACATCAGATATTGCGGCTCTGTTTGAAATCCAGCTTTGTCCATATGCTCTATATTAAGTTATCAAAGAGCTTATTATTTTTTCTGAGCCTTAACCTGTCTCAAAGGAAAATTTTATAAGGTCTTGTGACAGTTTTTAATTTAAATATTGAGAAGACAGTGTTGTTATGATCTTGTATTTAAAAGCATGGCAATAATTTAGCAGGAAAAGTTTTAAGGACATTAATTCTTGGTGTGACTTGGGAACATAATAGCTATCGTACATGCCACCCAGCCCTGTGTCTAGTTTCCAAAGCCAGACTGGTTTTGTGAAACACCACCATCACTGGCTGGAGAAGGGCCAGGACAGAAAGAGCTGCAGGTGACCCCTCTCTTTAGTGCCCTTCCTATCTCAAAGCTTTTTCAGTTCTGGGGCTGCCTTAGTGGAATGTGATTCCTGAGAAGTAACGTCCAAGAAATTTTCATTCTATAAGTTTTCCCACTGAGAACTTTATTGAGATAAAGAAAATCTTCCATTTTCAGAAAATATTTTCATGGATTTTGCTTTTTTATTTTTTCAGACTTCCTGCACCTGTAAACCTGTACACATCAAATTTAGCAATATTAACAGTTTAATTGCAGCTATGCCATGGGCTGAGGGATCATGGAACAGTGTGCAAATCCCCTAGTTTATCTGATGAAGACAACCCTAAAATTCCTGGTAGAAATATTATTACAGTACATTGTTCCAGCCAAGTTCTTCTGAGAAGATGAATGCACTCAATTCTCACAAACTTCATGACACCAAGAAACTGCCTATCATTAGAAATAGGCTCGTTTGATCACAGAAGTAAGATTTTTTTGGACCTAATGCAAAGAAAATTGAAATCAATGGCATTTGTTTTATTGGCTTCAGCTTGGTTTAGCTTAAATCCTTAGGCTCTGTTCCAGGTGTCAATTCATTTCCAGAAGTGAACTTAAGCATGTGCTTTAGTGATTTAGCTTTCCTGAAGAGGGATGCATTTAAGTATATGCTTAATTGATGTGTTGAATTGGGATTTTAAAAGCTGAATGGGACCAAATTACCCAATATGCTATAATAAATTCTAAAGAAGTATATTTGGGCATGTAAATTTAGACAAGAGTTAAAACAATGAGGGATGATAACGACTCTCTTATGATACATTGAATAATTCAACAAACGCTTCTCTCTTTTTAGAAGTTAATTTTTTGAAAATAACAATACAAAGTTTAATGGTCAAGAACACACTGACAGTTACAAGAGAAAATAACCCCTCACATTGTTTTTAAGCAATTCATTCAAAACAAGGCAAGTCATTAAAATAAAATATCACTAATTGCAAGAGTGGGTGATAATCCAAAGCTAAACAGTTTTCAGTATACAAACCTGCCATCATTTTAATTTTATATGGAAAGTGGTTTTATATCTTTTTAAAGGACTCAAAGTCCCAAAATAGAAGCAGACGATGATCCAGATGATCCAGTTTCATCTAGCCACTCCTAACTGAATATTCAGAGATTGCGAAACAATCTCTGGTACATAAGAAGCTGATACCACACTATTAAAAAGACATATGTACATACCTGTTAGAAAACCTCTGCATTTAAAAAAAAAAAGTCTATGATTAATTGTGTAGCCTTATTTGTAATACCATTTTAATATTAAATAGGGGCAAACATTTTAATTTGTGGTTGAATCTAACATGTCTAAGCCTGAGCCAGTAAATTTGAGTGCTAAATGAATATTAATTCAATATTTTTGTGTTCTGACAATATCCAACTGTTCCAGGCCTGAATGAATACTGTATCATGCTATAAACCCAAGAAATAGTACCTGTTCCAAATGACTAAATGTTGCACCTTCATTTCTCACTACTGTCTAAGAATGCAATCATTCAGGTCTTAGGAGAATTAAATAAAGGATATACTCAGCCCTGGAGACCTACACCTTCTGTCCTTCCTTACGGATGTGTTTTGACCTAGTTCCAGGTTACATATGGGGAAAATGTTAAAAGTATATAATTTGTAATTGCATGTATTGACTGATACTGAAGACAACAATCAAAAACTTCCTTTCAGTTACCAATATGTGACTTAGATTTTGAAACTATTTTTGACTGCTCAGTATGACTGCACTTCTGATAGATGGTTTATTCTTTCTGCATCAAACTCTGCTCTTGATTACCATGGTGTTGATGAGTTACTTTCATTGTCTTTCAAGGGTTCCCCAGAAAGGTGGGTGAAGGTCACAATTTGGCTTCATATTACCTGAAAAATACAGTCCTGTAGAAATTATCAAGAAAGTCTTCAAACCTGTGGTATGTTACTTAAAGGTCAAAATTATTTTGGAAGTTGAATCTTTAGGGATTGTTACCACCTCAAATCAAAAACATATTTTTTTCTCTGAGCACCCTGATTAGGATATGCAAAAAATGGATCTTGCTATTTAGAAATGTGTTTATTCACTTCCAATATTTCTATTAATTCTCTCTGCAAAGGTGTTTCATTCTAAGGAGGACTGCTGGATGTTGCCTAGAATAACCATTCAGAGTACACACAGTCCAGGCTGGACTACCAGCCGCTGCTTACTCAGTTCTGCTCAGATCTTGACCAAAATAGTTCCTCTATTTCAAAGACATAAACCTTCTATTTCCCTTTCCACATCCAGATCTTGCCTTCGTAGTATCTTGTCTTTTTTAATGTTGCATATTCTCTTGAGGCTCACCCCTGAATACACATGGACACTTAACACTTTCACATGCACCGCTTTCCTGTTGTGCAAGTGGTGAATGTCTGGGCCTTTGTTGCTAACGACACTGCTCCTTTTTCCAAAAGGGAAAGGACCTATGAGGTCCTTTCCATTATCTCATTGAACATATCTCTCTCTCAACACCATTGGTGTTTCAATTTTTATTAAAGGTGAACTCCAGCATTATTTCTCCTTGCTCTTCCTCTGTCACTCTGTGATATTCCCACATTTGTCGGATTCAGTTTATGACTTGCTAAACTGTGACTGAGCAAGTTCGAGACTTTACACAACACCTTTCAAGTCCTTTTTGAATGCAGACTTCTGCCATGCTTATCAGTCCCATTAACCTGTACAAAATTTTTGTTGTTTTCCTTCTGCCCTTAGAATGTTGACTCTGAGGTCAGGAACCATTCCTTTGGAAATACATTCCTGCCCCAAAGTCAATGCTGCCAAAAATAAACAGCTGCCAAAAAGTACAGCTCTTATAGAATTCCTCAAACAAACGTCTACACATAAAAGTAATTCTGCAGGCATATTTATAAACAACCACAGATAGTTGTCTGATTCACAGCTACCTACCTAATGGATTGATTTAGCATTAGGGGTACTTAATTTTCATGTAGATTCTCTACTAGTTTCACCAGAGAAACCAGCTTTGTTTTATGGCTATCAAAATTATTCAATTTAGAATAGCATAAGTGACATCTTACTTACCAGTCTCAAAGCCCTTAAGTACCTCTGTGAAACCAACAGAATTATTGGTTTTCTTTTACGCTAACACATAAATGTGATGAACTGGTCACAATAAGAGTTCAGAGGTTTTTGTGTTACCACAATAACTATGTTATTTTTATTGAGGGATGTATTTTGAATTGGTACTTCAGACTGTCCTTGAACCAATATATTAAATTAAAGAGCAGTTTAGAAAAGTAACTGCTGATATTGATTATAATTTTTTCATGGGATTTTAAAGTCCATGATAGACATTAAGAGATGAAAAACAATAAAAGTGTTTTAAAGCAACTCTTTCCTATTTTGTAAACTAGCAAAGTCAGATATCTAAGTATTTAAGTTTTGTACACCATCCATAGAACCAATGAAGATACGATCAAGTTGTTTTGTTCAATCAGAAACATTTCTCTGTAACAGAGCCTTCAAAATTACAAGGGCCACACTGCAAAAAGAATTACTGGGGGTAATAGATCACTTGGCCATTCACTACCATTCATCAGATGTAGATAAGCTCCTAAGGGGCTCTTAACTCCACCACATATGAAATTTTGCAGTGTAGGTGATTTATCAATAAAACTGAATGCCTTTTAGCAGTCCAGCAGTACAAGTGTAACATTTGAATTTAATTCACAGCTTTGCTATGTAAGCAAGTTTTCAGGGCACAATTTAGTGTCCTAAAAGCCCTCTTCTTGAAATTATTATTCACTGTTTAGGTGAAACCATGAAAATGTTCATGGTGGTTTCAGTCAGAATATGGTCTTCACTCTTTCCTCTGTGTCTTTCACAGAATCACAGAATATGCAGAGTTGAAGGGACCCATCAGGATCATCATGTCCAACTCTTTTCACACACTCAGCCTTAATCTTGTTTTTCTGTGGTTGGATATGTCTTCAGCACTGCTGCTAACTTCCAACAATACAGCAAATAAAATACTCAACAGTTAAATAAGATTTCCCAGCCTTGAGGACAATTGGAAAATTTAATTTGATACTTTTTACTACATCACGACAACATCCCACTTCTCCCGGTACTTATAACAGTGGGACTGAATATTCTCCTCTGACATGTTGACCTTCCTGGGAATTTCTCTTGCTGCAGAAAGGTCATTTAACTGCCTCTGCAAAAATTGGCTGGTCAATTTTAGAGGGAATTATGGCCATGCCCAACACCTCACACTGCAGAAAATACACATGGGATAAAATCCATCAAAACCCTATTTGATGCCAAGATCTTTTTATAGGTGTTTTTTCTGTCACATGAAAGTTCTAGCCACATATGATTTCTCTAAAACTTGGAATTAAAGCTTTCCATCGATTTCTGTCTGTACAGAAATCTGTGCCAGATTTTCAGGTGTAAATAAGGGATGGCCTGCTAAATGTCAAATGCCCTGGAACATAGTTGTTCATTAAAGATATACCGTCTATAAAGGAACATGAAGAGTCAAGGATTTTCTTGCAACTTCCATAACCATCAAACAAAGTTTGGACAAGACAATAAATCAATCTTATGGCATCCATCAATTTAATCAGGCACCTACTTAGAAAAGCTTAGAGGTTCTGAAGCCTGCGAAATAGCATTTTTCCACAATACTTCATTCTGTTCTCAGTCATGTAGATAGTGGTATTTCAAAAGTTTGCTTTAGTGACAAAAGGAAGAGAATAAAAATTAAGAATTAAAAGAGGGGTCAATAGTCTTACAGTCATATTGGAAGAAGACACTAAGTTAAACAGGAATTGTCGTCGTCCGCTGGATAATGTAAAGGTCTAAAGCTACAAATAAGCAAAATATTTTGGGTGGCCTTGAAGTAGGATTTACTGTTTTCTGATAGTGCCCCTGAGTATTCTTTTAACATGCAATGCAAAGCTTTTTTCATCAACAGGCATTCAGGGTACTTTCCTAAACGTCAAGAATGCTTAAACATCACTGACACTTGACAATGCAAGGTAGAATTGTAATCCTGCTGTGTGAAAGGAATGTAGTAAAATCACATTAAATATTTAAAGTGTAAGACAGAAGATATGTTGTCATTAAGTTCTGTTAATTGTGACAAAAAGGCTACTTAGCTTGCAGAACTTATTAAAAAATACAGATCTCACAGAAAAATCTGCTTAAATCAAAATCCACAATTTCACAGGATTGAATTGATCTGAATGAAATTTTCAGCAGAAAAAATTGAAAGTATTTGGGTCTTTTTTTCTGATGCATGATTTCACCTTTTAGTATCTTCTTTCTTTTTCTCTATTTCCTATTTAATTAATTATAATTTGGATACCACATAAACATTCTGTTGTTACCAAATAAATATTACATATATTTTATTTTGGAAAATACAGATAATCTGCTAAAATAGAAGATGAAAATAAAATTTTTCAAACTGATAATATTCCAAGCAAACAAAACCCTGACCTCCATTTCCTATTGGCATCTGTGTACACATAAGAAAATTAATTTGTGAAATGACCATTCTCTCCCACCATTTTATCTGAAGTTGTTGAAGCAACCTTACTGACCACTCTAATGTACAAGAAATATACAATAATGAGGATGGAGATAGTGCTATAGTGCCTAAGAGTGTCGTCCAAGAGAAAATCTCTTGTTCAGAGACTACACAAAAAGAGGATAAAAACATATTTTCTTTTTCTAAAGTGTGTTTAATCTGAAGTAAGAGACAGACTGATAAAAAGATAAGACAGAAAGCAATAAAAGTGAACAGCGATACAGCATTCATCAGGCAGGCAGAAAGGATTTGTGTGTAATGAATCACAGAAATAGAAAACTGAAAGGCTAAGCTCAAAGACAGCTACACTTGTGGTTTCACATACAGTTCAGGAAAGCTCTTTTCCAACAATAAGAACAGGCAGGAGGATAATGCAGAAATGTTTGACTGAAAATTAACAAATGGATGGTTGAGTCTCTAGGTGATTAGTCAGCCCAGGGACCAAAAAAAGTGAATAAATTTAGCCTTGAAAACAAAGGTAAGTGACTGAGATACGGCATGAGAGAGCTGAAAGAGAGCAACACTTGCAGGGTCAAATTCAGCAATGGGAGACAGTCTGGCTTGCGTTCTTTAACCCTCAGATACAGCTGGTAAACGACTAATGGAAGTAAAGTAGCATTATTTATCTCCTGTTGGCATAGAACCAGCATCAGCGGAATTAATAATTACATATATGCTACAGAAAAAAGTCCTTATTTTTCCTCTGATACTGTAGCTGTACAAACTTTAAATGTACCTAAAAATAAAAATACAGGAGCTAAGCAAATCTAATTAGGGAAAGTAAGGTCCACTTTCATAATGGAAAATAAGTTTGAGTAAATTTTGTTAGCTTCTCAAATCTAAACCATAATTTAGAAGAAACTTAAAGTAGAATCATAGAATATCCTAAATTGGAAGGGTACCACAAGGGTCATCAAATTCCAAGGACCTTCAGAACTGTAAAATTGAAGGGATAGCATCTGTCTGTATCAGAGAACAGGAAATATAGTTTCTGCTACTACTGGGGGCATAAATAGGAGAAAACCTCAGGATGCTGCTAACACATTCTGATTTGAAATAGCAGGTGAACCAATCTTGAGAAGCCTTGTGTTAAGAATAAACACTACCCATGAGTAAAAGGGTGATATGGTAAGCCATCACAAGTGGAAGATTTTACATTTAGTTTATTGTTTCATCATCCTCTCATAAGACAGCTACAATAGTGTCACTATATTTATACTATTGGAAGATTTCCATCCTGTCATGGAC
The DNA here is from genome assembly GCA_013397895.1 of Origma solitaria. Classification (NCBI taxonomy): domain Eukaryota; kingdom Metazoa; phylum Chordata; class Aves; order Passeriformes; family Acanthizidae; genus Origma; species Origma solitaria. The sequence goes on along the minus strand of VZRL01006448.1, from coordinate 499,718 downwards.
TTTCTGTATTTGACAGGGGGAACAAAAGAGACTGGGAACTACTGAATTGACAGTGAAAATTGCTAATTGCACCTGTATTAAGGGAATGTAGACATCTAAAATGTAGACATTTAGACATTTTAGACATTATAACTGATTTCTGCTCAACTCAGAAAAGCTGACCCTTTTGCCATTCAGTTCCTGCTTCATGTTACTCAGTATCCATCATAGCACTGATAATGAGCTTGGCAATTGTAGTTTATCCAGTATCACAGAGAAAATGACATGTCCCTCAGAACAAAATTACAGCCTTCATGAATGATCAGTCAAGCACATCTCTTGTTTGACTGAATGCACTCTACCTGCATAGCTCTCTCATGGCAGAGCCACTTATTTTTGAACTGCTGTGTTTGTAGTACATACTGGAGGCCAGAGATTGGCAAGCTAGTGCTGGTTAAGAGGAGGAGGAAGAGGGTTTTTTAGACTGGCACAGTGCAAATGCAGCCATTTTCCTTCTAGGGTCATGCTGCCTTTGCTAGAGTTGCTTGGACAAAGACAGACTGAACTGGAATGCAAGACTCTCGCCCGATAATACCTTGCAGCAGTGCCAGATATTTTTAATTATATCAATATGCCATTATAACATCATCAAATTCTACCTACCTCATGGTAGGTAAGCCTTAGTCACAGCTGAAATATTCCATGAGTTTTGTGAAGTTCTAGAGGTCTATCAGCATAAGCTATTTCTTCAACAAGAAACGAGCAAGTCAGTCATTTTGAAAGTAAGTATCATAGAAGTTTTCAGACGGAAAGATAGGAAAGAGAAGGAAGTAAGAGGAAGAAGTAAAGAAAGATAAGAAAAATATGTAAAGCAAGAAAAGGAAGGTAGAATAATTTTATTTAGCTTATGAACTGAAAAAATATAACAGTCTATTTTGAAGAACTATCAAAAAAATAACTATTGTAATCTAATTTGTTTTAAGGAAGAACAGAAAAAGTATATCTTGATAACGCTACTGGCAGGATTCCTTCTGTTAGTTAGCATGCTCGTCATAAATAACCCAAAGACATTTTGCCAGTGCTTCCATTTACACAAAACCTTGCAGGATTAGTCTTTTACATATGACAAATACTAGAAATTTGGGGGAAGTTGATGAAAACTTTTATTAGAGAAAAACATAATTCTCCTTGAGAGTGTAGGAAGTCTGGACAATGACTCAATTATCATTGACTCAAAGCAATACTTTGACCTGTGATATTATTAGGTGAGTAAAATTTCTTCAGTGTTTTGAGCTATGCTCTCCAACTGCTCACCATCCCGGAGGTGTTCAAGGAATGAATGGACGTGTCATTTAGTGATATAGTGTAGTTGATAAGGTGGTATCAGTCAAAAGCTGAACTCAGTGATCCTGGAAGTCTTTTCCCATTTTAATGATTCTGTGATTCTAACTCTACATGGAAAGGTTTGGATTTTACCTGAGAGGAGATAGGAAATACAGAAAAGTCAAACTCTTACAAGATGAAAAGTATTTTCCACTCAGTTCATTTGCAGCACACTGGAGGATATGTATGTCACATCTGTGCCATCTGGAAGTGACAAATCTCACATTGCCTCTATAAAACCAGTTGGTTCCTCTCCTGTGAACCTCTATTTCATAAGGGTGGAGAATCTGCAACAGATTTTAGTGGGAAGTTTTACCTCAAGAAAATAAATGAAGTATTTCCTGGTGGGTCATAATATTATTCTTCCTCTAGTAAGTACAAAAAACCCCAAACAACCAAAACCAAAACCAAACCAACCAAAAAAAAAAAAACCCTAAAATCAAATGCCAAACCAGACAAAGATCTGACAACAGAGATGTAATTAAATTTTCACCCCCCCCAAAAAAAAATCACAGAAGACTGAGTGATGATGCATATTTTATTTCACAAAAGAAAGTTAAATTTCCTCTGTGATTATTCAGGGAAAGACCGGAATAAAACTTCAGTGACTTCAGTGACTTCAGTGAGCCTTGGTGACTTCAACACTTAAAAAAGTGTGTAATTATTCATGACAATTAGAAACTGTCTGATTAAAGAAAAAGGAATTTTTCTTTGAAGAGCAAGAAAGGACAGTAGTACTTTGAGCAAGTTGTGGATCATATATCTATTCATTCTAGACCTAATCTACCATCATTTATGTTGATGAAAAGGAAGTAAATACAGGAAGCTCTTACTCATCACATTACAGAACTATGGACAACACACCAGAGAATTACAATCTTAGAAGGTAAAAGACCTTACCCAGTGAAAGACTTCTGCTCTTCTTAGCATGAATGCAGTGTCTACATAAACAACAAAAAACCATTTGAATAAGAATTATGATTAGTGTTGCTAAAAATTTAGAGGACAGAATGAAAGTCTACAGAAAATAATTCATGTTTGATCAGTGTGCATCATTATCTCCAAGAAAAGAAAGAGTAGAAAAGAATCCAGGGGACAATCCTTCAAGCTGTCGATCGAGCTTTTAGGAATGAGTTAGTTCTGCCATTTGTAGATGTATCTGAAGTATCCAGAATAAAGACCTAGAGCTGTTTGAGATCATTTACCTTCAGTTTAAGAAGGTTATCTCCTATCACAGCATCAGAAGTTTTCAGTATGTCTAAACTGAGAGAAGAACCAGTTATTCACTTTTATTGACCTGTAAACTTTTACCTGCTAAACCTCCTTCTGTTAACAAAAGAATATAAACATTGCACAAAACACAAGACAGCTAAGCTCGATGATGCTCAGTGAAGCATTAGAGCTGCATAATCTGATTCATTTGATGCTTTAATAATGCAAAACACAGTTTCTGCTTTATTACATAGCTGTTAATGCAGAAATGACATGCTTACAAAAGATTTACTATATCACTATTTGCATACAGGCCTCCTTAATAGATGAATATTGTTTACTGCTCCTTTGAAATCAAAATATTTAGTCTAGGCATTCTAGACTGAATAAAGACTGCCATCTTCTGCTGCAACTGCAGCAGATAGAGATACCAAGGTCAGCCTCATAACAAGACCATATGTCTTCTCTTTATCCACTATGGAGTATTTCCTTTCCCAGTAATGTAGTAAGAGATATGACTAGAGATGTTTACAAAATAGTTCGGGTTTTTACAATATGCTTTTTGGAGCTACGTATCTTTATGTTTTTGTCCCCTTTCTGAAGAACAGAGAGGGAGCAACCTGGAAACGCATTTAATTGAAACATAGATTATCCTGACTTGGAAGGAACCCATAAGGATCCAGGAGTCCAACTCCTGGCTCTGCACAAAGCAGTCCCAACAATCCCACCATGTGCCAGAGAATGTTGTCCAAACACTTCTTGAGCTCTGTCAGGCTTGGTGCTTTGACGACTTTCCCAGGGAACCTGTTTCAGTGCCTGACCACCCTCTAACCAAAATTTTTTTCCTCATATCCTATACCTACCCTGAAAAAACTTCATGCCATTCTCTCTCACACTTTTGCTGGCCACCAGATTTAATGGATTACAAAATACATTAACCCAACCAATTATGAAGAACTAAAACAGATTACAACTTCACTGCCAGTCTTCCTCTCTACCCTGGCAGCATTACTGCCAGTACAAATGCCCATTCAAAATTAAAATTGCTTAACTTAGCAACAGTTAATTTGCATGTAGTTTAAAAACTTCTGTTGACTTTTCTCAACTTTCACATACTCCAGGCACAACATGCGGAAGAGCAGGCCAGAATCCAAAGGGACAATTTAGAATTTTGAGAAAATTATTTGTGTTTCAGCCCATAATTTATCAAGAACCTATGAACTCCAGGTAATAATTTATTTTAAAAAATAGGCCAAAGAAATGAGATCCAAAACTAAAAGAAATTTCAACATTAATTGTCATCTAATATAAAATATTAAACAAAAATTATTCCATGTGTCAAGGATACAGCTGATGAACTTTTCTGAAGAAATCTTTTGTTATAAAATATTCTTTTATTCACACAGAAATACTTCTAATGAATGTATGACCTAATTTTGAAAGGATAGTTTGTTTTTAAAATCAGATACTGCGGTGTACATTAGTCGTGGTTCAAATGGGCAAGGGGAGAAAACAGGCAAACATATCTGTGTCCCACGGTGGAAAAACTCACAGCACAGAGCTGCTGGTGATGTCTCCTCCATGCTAACCATGTCTGTAGCCAAGTATGTGTGAGACATCCCAAGACACCCCCTCCAGAAAGGATGTTCATAGATTGTGAGTAAGAACTTAAATAGCCTTTACATGTCTAAGTCCAGACTCTGACCTCCATATTGTTTCATTTATTTCATTCAGTGAATGATTATCTTTTACAAAACAGAACAGCTCCAGTGAGAGGCAAAAACATATTCATTACAGAACAACTATTTATTTAGAGTGCAAATCTAGTGCCCAAGGAGACGCAGTAGTGCAAACTCCCTGTTATGGATTAGGTAGAACAGCAATTTGAAACAGCCTAGAGGTTTATAGCTGGAACAGGGGTCCCTGGTGTCAGCAGCAAGTGCTCTGATAAAAAAGCTACTGGATATTCTGGGAGTGGGGAAAGGTGATGAACATTGTTCTTCAAATTGGTTTTTTTCCTTTTTTTCTTCTCTTTAACTGGGTAGAAAGGAAAAGCATTTTGAAAAACCTCAAAGCTCCCACAGAACAAACTTCTGTATAGAGAGATCTAACATTACTGGCCTTTGTGATCTTTGGAACAGCGATACGAGGAGGGCTGGCAATGGCATCAAAATCAGGGAGAAAGGCAACAAAAGAGTAGCACTGACATGAAGGAAGCAGAAGGCCATGAAGAAAGAAAATTTCCTTGACCTTCAAGAGGCAGAGCTGGAAAAATATGCAGGAGGGAAGAAAAAGAAGCAACAACAAGAACAAAAAATCACTATCCCTTATTTGATGCAGTGACAATTTCGCCTCAAAGGCATTCATAGCTTCACTGACATTCCTAACATTTGTCCCTCTGTTTACCTTAAGAGGCAGATAAGTGCACTCCAGAGGAAAAAACCAAATGCTCCAAACAGACTGAATGAGCTGTTTGCTTTGTCCTTAAGAATGTCTACAGACAGTATCTATTCATCTGACCATCTGTGCTCATTTTTCTCACATATAACAGGGCTCTTCTTCACTAGACAACCTCATTCTTGCAACTAAGCAAATAATAAACTGGCTCCAGAAGAAAGCATCCCAGCCTTGAGAAACAAGCAAAGGACAAAGCAATCAAACTCTAACACTGACAGGTACAACTTCTATTTCATTTCTGGATTAACATGCAGGCAACAGGCAATATCATAAAGTATTTTTACCGTAAGAATACTGAACCTGCCAATATTGTTCCTCCCAAGTGACAAAAAAGAGAAGAAGCTGGGACCTGCAGAACATGTGCTTCCTCTCTTGTCACAGTCCAGCTGTAAGCACAGAATTTACTGCACAACTTTTCTTTGAATTCCCCTCTTGCCAATTATTACCAAAAGAAGATCGTTTGAGAAAGAGTAAGATTTCTATAGCTTTGGGTTTGTTCTTTAATTTTATTCTTCAGAACTACTTGCATGGAAGACACTTCATCTAAACATAACCACACCTAAGCTATTGTCGGAGACTGAAATGTTATAATTTATGGCTTAATCATTTTTATGAAGGACTTTTGCGTATTATAGCAAAACTATATTACAAAAGCTGCAGAGAAGACCACCGGCCCCTCCACATTTGGTTTTAATCATGATTTTTGGGCATATTTTGAACCTTTTGGGTTTGATCCACTTTATTCGCAGAGACTTAGTTTCCTCTGCTCTTCTGTGTTGAAACCGTAGCCTTCATAGAAGCCTTCCTTAAAATGATCTTATATCATCCTGATTGCAACATTCCTTTCATGGTGGAGAGAGGGAGTGCTTTTCCTTTGGGGGAGACGTTCATTTCAGGGTGCTTCCTCCTAAACTTGTCTCTAACCTGAAACAACTAGCATTATATCTCCTGTTAAATTGTTGTCATAATCTCAGAATCATAGAGATGTTCTTGGGAAAAAGTTTCACAATTTAGCTAAACATTAATAAAAAGTTGAGTAATAGTATTGAATAGCTCTTTGCAGGTTTTGTAGCAATAAGAGTTGAAAATAAAACCTTTGATGCCAGGAAAAAACCTGTGTTTTCTGTTTGCAGTGGCTTCAAAATGGTTGAAGATCTTATCTGCAACAGTGTGGTGGATGGAGATGCTAAAAAGCATTATTTTATATCTTTATCAGCTTTATCCTTTGCATCACCAGAGTTAATAACAGAATATCCAAGTTGGAAGGCACTTACAAGGATCACAACAATCACATCATGTGCCTGAGAGTGTCGTATTCAAGTCAAGTTTCTATTTAAGAATAAGAAAAAAACCACTTGTTTTACAACTTATTGAAATAGCCCCATTTCAAACTGAACTATTCACTGTGGATTTTGTATTGTTCCATAATGATACAAAGTATTAATTGTCATGTAAAGACAATTATCAGGCATCTTTCCTTTGGTGACAGACAAGATCATTCACCTGTCAAGGGACTCTCTTCACCTTGCATGATTGGCATATTTCTTTTGATTGATGCTAAAAGCTTACTACATCCCAGCAGGAACCACTATAAACCAGGGCCACACGTCCTGTCTTTGGCCACACATTTTATAACCAATATTTGAAAATATTCTTTGAAAATTACTTTGAATAAAACTTCAAAGTATCTATCCTATGCCTAGGGATAGACAGAAAACATAAGTAATATACTTCTGTAATGACTCTTCTCTGTAGTGATAAAATGATGTCCAATGAAAATGTTCCAAATTTCTCAGCATTTATTATTTCATTGAAATATTCATAGGAAGAATTAAAATAATCCTTAGGCCCACAGTATGTTATTTTATGACATTTCAGTTTTTTGCAGGAATGCCTTTAATTGTAGTATTTCTTTGCAGTAGTATGCTTTCTTCAGGAAAAAAATATTTTTAACAATTGCTAGGCTGTAAAAAAGTCATAGTAATAATAGGACAATCTCAGAATTATAATATTCCTATGCAAAGGATTCCTATCCAAAGCTTTTGCATGAGTCAAGAATAATGGACTTCAAAAAACCCCAAACCTCAATATATTAAGGTAAGTGGCTAAGTTAGAATTCCTGGAGGAAATCATTTGCCTCTTTTCCTAACTCGAAAAATAACAGAAGAATGGATGGTTATTGGAAAACATAGTACTGCAAGGAAAGCTATCCCAACATGCAGCAGAAGTAAGAAACAATAAGAGAACAGTAGGACTACAAGAAATATGACAAAAAATCTGAGCTATCATAAACATGAAAATTGGAATTAGTGATATAATTAAGCATAAGTTTAAAGAGATGACACAAACTGAATAAAATAAGCAAGGAAAACACAAGACCCACTCTAATTGTCAAGAGATGTAAAGGAAAAAGAAAATATTTTGCAAACAATTTAAAAGAAATCAACAGAAACAAAATTAAAACCTGCTGTTTAAATATGAACCAAAAATAACAAGCAGTGAAGATACACTAAAAGCTGATGTTTTATTTTTTGTTTTTTTGTTTTTCCAACCACTTTTCTGAGAGAAGTCAATTTAAGTGAGATTTGGAACATTGTTTCAAAATTATTTGGCCTGATTTTTAAGGATACTCCAGAGAAATCCAGTGGATCTTTGGGAACATTTTTAAGTATCTAAACACTGTGCAATCTATTCCCCTTTTCTTCCCAGACAATTCATTGCTATCTTGAAGCACAAATCAGAGGACAAGGCTAAAAAAAAACCCATAATATTTTACCTTATCTTCTACTGGATCAGAAAAGACAGAGATAGGCAAAGAAACACTAATCAGTCTATTTTCAGAAAATGGAACTATGATGACTGAAGTTATTAAGCATTTTATTAACACCTAGAAAATACAACTGTGGCATAGATTTGCCGAGGACAAAAATACCAAACCAGTGGTTTTTTTCCTTATCTAAACATATGGCCAAATGTACACGATACATATTTCCAAAGATTTTTATGCTTTCCACACACAAACACTTCGTAAATTAAGGAAACTGTCTAAATAAACAAACAAATAAGAAATAAATGAAAAATTCTCACAGCAATGGGGACAAGCTTATACATCATTACACTCTTAAGGCACTGCAGGTGGTTCTCAATTGAGATCTCCTCTGGAGTCTATTCTACTCAGTTGCCCTTGCATAATGAAACAATTTATGAGAAAATGGAAAATGGAGTAACAAAAATTATATACAATAGCAGTCTAGGCAGGGCTGTGAATATTTTAGGGGAGAGGATGCACATTCAGAATTGTCATGACAAACAGGGAAGAATCTTTACAGGAAGTAATATGAAAATCCAGGTGGATACCATATGATTGTATTTCAGAAGAGAAAGTAAATTGTACTAACAAGAAATAATTGGCTATGAAGAAACATGGAGATTTTTAGACAAGTATCTGGGAGGATTTGGGGTCTAAAAGCCACAAAAATGCCAAAGTAATTGTCTTACATATGGCCAAGAATGTCAGGTGTAAGAGGTACAAGGAAACTATTCCTCTCAATAACTTTCTAGTAAGGTCTCAGATGCTATTCAGCATGCTAATTTAAATGCCCAAAGAGAGACTCAGCTTATCGGGAAACACTGAAGAAGTGTGGTTTGTTTAATTTAGAAAAGAGGAAGGTAAAAAAAATGTAGATAAGAAGGAACAGTATTATAGTATTTCATTTTTTCCCCTAAAGCACTAGGAGCAATTATGAACTGCAAAAACATTTTCAGGAAGAAACATTTAAATTAGGTTTTAAAGAAAATGTCTAATCTCTAAGCTCAGAGGAATTTAAGCATTTTAAATACCCTATGCCAGAGGTATCCAGCACAGTAAAAGAATGTTTCTGAAGAAATTCTCAACTGCTTTTAAATGTATTTTTCTTAATCTCATGGCTTGATACATCAATAAGATCTGCTATTCATGATTGTGCTTTTCAGGATGGGAAGCCTAAAAATTGGTTTGCCATAAAGGTGCTAAAGAGGTCCACTAGTACAATTTATTGCTCATCTTGTTAAAGCCTGCTGATGATTTACAGTGTGTTAAATCTGTTAATGCCTTTTTCCAAACTCCATGAAATCAAGCTACTTTCAAGACTGAAAAATCAAAACCATAGTACTTTTAACCCAAAATTTATACATTTTTAGCAGCCCTGAGTAATGATTAAAAAAACCCACAAAATAGATTAAACATTATTTAGGTGATTGTGAAATTGATAACTGTTGAAAAGGGTGATCTATATTTTCAATAACACCTACAGTAATTGGTTTGCAACAGTAGAGCATTTCAAGAAATCCACTATTTAATCTGCCTGAAGAACACTGTAACTGTCAGGCCTGCTCAGAAAATCATTTGAAAAAGAGCATATATTTAAATCACTTTGATTTTAGAATATTTTCTCTCCACATTCCTGGAAATATTCAGAAATATCAATAATGGGTATTTTTTAAGTATTAAAGAATGCATTAACAAGCAAAGATTCTGCATTAAAGATGAAAAAAAGCCAACCTTAAAAGGTATTGTGGGTTTTTTTGTTCAAGGATATCTATCTTTAAATTTTCTTGCTTTTTCATTCAAAATTCAAATGCAAGTAAAACCCAGCAGTTCACATTACTATTTGTTCTTCCACCTGCTATCCTTCACTCTCTTGCTCTGAAATGTAAAAGCCCATAAGGGTTATTTCAATGCTGATAGGAAGAAAACCATCCTTTTTGGGCAGGTCTCCAGTATTCCATAGGTTGTCCTCATTCCCAACAAGTCAACACACTTCTCTATGCATTTTTTCTCCCATTTTTAATCAAGTTTTACTTGGTTGTCTCTCCAACATGACTCATGAGTGAGGAATGCTCCAGAGACGGCTATGGAGTAGAGACAAACTACGTGACCTGTGGTTCTGTGGGAATGTCTGGGCATGCTCACACTATCACTGTAAACTCAGATATTCCACTAGGAAAGCCAGAGTCCCTTGTCTGGTGAGTATTTTCTATTTACCTTTATCTTTAATCATTAATGAGATCAGTAATTCTCATCATCATCCTTAATAATAACAATGGGCTTTTTCCCCTTCAGAAGAGAACTGCTGTCCCTAGAGGCATCACTTAGGAATTTTCCAGTCTATCCAATTTCTTCCAGTTTGGTAATCTTAGCCTCAGAAGAACTGTTATTTCTTACAATGACATGAAAACCTCAAAAGAATACCTACAGTAAGAATAATTTATTTTAATATATATTAATAAAAAAGTTCTCCACACAATTGCCTTACTGAAAGAATGATTTTTTAAAAATACTGCTCTCAGAAGACAATTTTCATTTTATGACATGCCATTTTGTTTTAAATCAATCATGTCATGTCATCTAATTCTGATGCAACAAGACAAAAGAAAAAATTGAAATATGATTAAGTCTGACAAGTGAAACAAGAAAAACCAAAGAAGCAAATTATTTGTACTTTTCAAGACCTTATTTAATCATAATTAACTCCTTCAATAAATGCAGTAGAATGAGAATAAGTTTATTTTTTAATATTTTATCTGTATTAAGACTAGAAAACTACAGACCTTTGCTAAAATAGCTGATTGAAAGTTGTGATGACAATACCACAAAATAATATTGTTTGATTTACTCATTTGAATGAATAATGAAGCTATTCAGAGTATTTTAAGCTGTCATAGTTGCTGGTTTGTCAAGTATGGTGAAGATGGGTTATATTACTACTTGAATCTTTGTATTCTTTATATGTATCATATTCTCAGTCAAATCCAAGTCTTTCCAGTTTGTGCAGCTCTATATATAACCAAAAGAAGAAATTATCAACTCATCCAAAAGAATTGTTAATGGAGCAAAGAAAAGGATAGTTCCACAAAACAAAAGAAAAAAAATGCCAGCATCTGTATCTTCTAAGGTCTGAGGATTAAGTTCTTACCATTTTCCTTTAGGTATAACCTTATCTTTCTCTTACCAACATTATCATTCCCCAACATATGGTTTTTATTGATTTCACTGGACATTTGGCTGGTCTAAGTCAAGAAGTAATTATTATATAAACTGTGGTTTGGTCACTGCAGTGAGGCTGCCTATCGGCTCATCTAATGAGGGTTTTAAAGAAATGGGCAACTGAACAAGAGGAAAAAATTACAAAATTCACTTAACCATTAAAGGCTATCCTGTAACCTACAAAGTTTTTCCAGTTTCTTGCCAAATTCTACTGCAATCCTATTCCCAATGTTCAAAGTAACTGTGAAAACTCCATTCCTCAACTAACAAAAGATTTTGATAAGAATATGCAAAAAAAAAAATTAAAGTGTTCAGGTTTTTTTATGCACAAGGTGAGAAAACTAGAAAATCCATGGAAGAGGATCCAAGTATCTCCCTCAGGTTTAGCTTTGTTACAAAGAACCTTTGGCCAAAGCCAGATTTTTATTTGGCCAAAGAAAAACTCCACTGTTGTCATTACAGAGACTTGCCTCAGTTAAATAAAGAATATTAGAAACTAATTTTTGTCAGGATATTTTTGAAGCAATTAGCCGTGTGAAAATCTACTTTTTTGTCACTCTGGAAGCAGGCAGCAAATCTGCAATGTCGCCAGGTGTCAGGGAGCAGGGCAGGGACAGCAGGGGAAAGGGGCAAACATCAAGGACAGCAGTTTGCCAGAGCTGCCTGTGCCAGAGGAGGCAGAGATTGGCCTTCCCAGAACAGCAGCCAATACAACAGGCACAGCTTCTGCCACAAATGGACACCTCTCTCCCATCCAGTCCCACCTTTCCCTACACGAAAAAGAAGTCTCAGCCCTCATCCCTTCCCAGCAGTCCATGAGACACCATGCTTGTGGCAAGGAAAGATGACATGAGAAAAGAAGATCTCCCATATCCTTGGGTAAAAGAAACACTAAATACCCAATTGCATATATTCTTTAGCGCTATTGCACTAGCTCTGGATTAAAAATAAAATGTCTGTTTTGGAGGGGTTTTTGTTATTGAGTATTAAAGTGATGCACAGAAAGAGTGATCTCCCTGCTACTAAAAAGATTTCCTTTGCAAATCTCTTTTCTCTAGATTTCTGATTGTTACTTGATATTTTTATACTGCTTTTAGGTTTCAAAGTGTGCAGTGCTGAAAGACCACTTTAACACTGACAGGTAAAACAAAAGATAATTGATGTACTGTCCTCCCAAACAATAAAAGACAGCTTTCTTTCCTGAGGTGCTACACTTGTAAAATAAAGGTGGTTGTACTTCCTCCAGCTTGTTTGCTTCCAAGGAGAGCAACATTTCGAAGTAACCAGCAACCATCCCTCTTACCTTGCCCCTTCACATAGGGAGGCAGCTTCTTTGCTAATACCGGTGTCATAAATGTACACCCAACAAGTTAATCTAGTCCATTAACAGGAAATTAAGAAGGGGAAGAGGCCCTGAAACTCCTGCCACCATACATTTATTTCATCTGTTTACTCACAGCAGTAGCCAAACAGAAAGGGCTGTGAAGCTTTGCCACACATAGTATCTCCCTTCTCTAAGTGAGATGGAAACACAACATATAATTTTAAATAATGGGAGATTTTAATGGCTTGAAGTCATGGATGAGTTAATTTGTTTATAAAAACAAGCTTATTTCCCCTCCAGTTCTAAAATATCAATCTGTTCCTTTCTTTTTGGTATTGAAAAGCTCCCAGCCCAATTGCATGCATCATTATGAGTTTCAATACCTCCTGTGTAAAGGTTTAGCCTTACAGCATGTGTATCTATAAATTAACATAAATTGCCATGTGGAAAGTCACTAAAGCAGCTGTTCTGCTTAGTTAAGATTGATAATTGGACTCTGAGCTATTCAGAATTTCATGAGTGAAGTATATTGAGCTAATCCCAACCATTATACAAAGACTGAAAATCAAAATGTGAATTTTTCATGTTAACAACTTACCACATATTTTGAATTAAACTGTGTCACCTTGTTTAAAAATACCTATTACTGTGCTGAAAGAAGTGTTAAGTCTCATTAGACTTTTCAGAAACCACATTTTCCAACAAAAAATGTATATGCTGTTTTAAAAGTAATTTCCAGTCTTGAAAAACAGTCACTGTTACCTTTTCCAGCTATCCTTTCCCATTCAGAAAAGGCTCAACACTTCAGTCTATATAGAAAAAAAGGCAATACTAAGTGTCATCTGGGAAAACACATCTACAGAAAGCCCTAACAAATAAATTTGTGCATAAGAAAGCACCTCTGTTTTGACAGAGAAAAAAAAAATCTTGGAAAACTGGTATCCTGGTTCATAGCAACACCTTGGGATATTCTACAGAGTATTCTGGTTTCCCCTCATAGTTTTAACTCACCTTTCTTTGCAGAAAATATATACTTTTTATTCATTCATATGACAATCTTGTGGACTTGTCTTGAAATTGGGATCAACCAAGATCACACAGAGAGCAGACAAGGTGGGGACTGTTTTTGCAAAATCACATATTTTGGAGTCTCTTGAAACATATAGAAACAGTTTAGTTAACAAAGTGATTATTCACAAAAAAATCTCCAGGGTATTTACAAAAATTGCTGCTATCTCTAACCTATCACTATTTCATAAGGTATTCCCCATACAAAGTGACTTTCAAGCTCCACTCTTCTGCTTGGGAAAAATGCAAGACCTTCTTTTTGCTCCTTTCCTTGTATGCAAGAAGCAGTGAATAATAGAAGTGTGGGTTCACCTCTGAGAGTTCATGTCACCCAGGGAACTGGAGAACAGCAAAATTAATTAAGGGCCCTAAGAAAGCTGAACTGCTAAAACCAGTATGAGAAATGTGCAAGCCATCAATTGTTGGAGTCAAAGACAAACAAATGCTGCAATGGATGAGGACAATTAATGCATTCATTTTTCAAGGATCAGAGTAATCTGAAGCTGCAGTTTCAGTCAAGAAAACCCAATGTTCTGCAAGTGAAGAGATGAAAAAATGTATTATGAGGAAAGAATGTATTGATAATATTGCAGTTGCATGACAGGAGGCTTCAGGAGGCAGTACACCTATAAGTGGAGACAAAGCCAAATGATTTTTTTCTTAGGCATTAATCTGATACCTTTTAAGAACTTTGTGCTTCAGATGTTGAGATTATCAACACTGAATGTTCACAGCGCTTTCCTTATAGATCAGCTTTCTAAATCCTAGTTCCAGGCAGCTTGTTGACATTCTGCTCAGTCTCTCCAGAAGAGAAAAAAAACCACCAGTCAGAGGAAACAGGTGTGAGGAGAAAACTAAATAATATTACAGGAGCTGGTGGGATCTATTTCTACATTTTTTTCTCAAAATTATTTTTGAACCAGTGTGCCTACAAAGAAACCTATAAAAAGATGGAGTAAGAGATAAAGCATTCTCCGATTTTTGCCCATTTCTGCAGTCAGACAGGGCAGAAGAAGTGAAAAATTACAGCCACCAACAAGGCTTTAAGGAAGGAAATCAGAATATGTGATTTGGTTTGGGGTTCTTTTTTGCTTGGTTGTTATTTTCATTTTCTCACTAGGTGTCAGTTTGACTAACGCTGACATGAGGTCTAGGACATTATGATTTAATACTTAGAGATGCTCTGTAGCTTAAAGATGGCTCTCCTTTTACAATGAGAATAGAAGATTTTACTGTCTTTCACATTCCTTACAGTGGAAAACCAAGAAAAGATAAATACATGAGCAGAACTCGCAGTCAATCAGGCCTTTTTTTCACTCATCTAACATTTGACTTTGAAGTCAGAAAGAAAGAACTAACAAAGTCTTGTACACAGGCACCATTTTGGGTTTCTAGCAGTGTCAGAACCCTTTTCAGAGTTCAGCAACTTTTCAGCAACTACACCTGTGAGTGAGCTACTTGCTTCAAAATGTATTATTGGGACTTAGTTGTACCTAATCTATGTTCCTTCTCATAGGGTATTTCAAAAGGGTGAGTCTGCCTTGGAAACAGGGTCAATTACTGTGAGAACAGAATAAAAGGGGATGCTGTATCTTAGTCATTCAGCATTCAAAATAAAGATTTGATTTAGAATGCTGAGCCTTTTAGATTTTCTCTCCAAAATGTGACCCTGTCTGTTCTGTCAGTTTGCCACATGTAGAGTTGAAATAGATGGTGAAACATTTTTAAAATGACAGTTTTAAAGATCCTCAAGGCTGTCAAGAAAACCTCCGTTTTACACATGAAGGCAGACCATGCACAATAACGGTAATACCAAGCACAAAGTTCAACCATCAAAACAGGAAGAATAGCAGCAGGTTTGGGTTCAGAAACTGTTCATTAATTTTTCCCAAAACCTTCCTCATTATGAGAAAAGGAACAAGAAAGGAACAACAGGAACAACAGGAGTCATGAAGGGGAAATAGACACAAACAGAAATTCTATTATGTAAGAAATGTGTACCAAAGCAATTCTTCCCAGAGGAAATAACATCATCACATAATTCAGCTAAATACAAATGATAATTTATCAGTATTGACATCTATTGTGAAGAGAGAAAGAAAAATCAAACTTAGTGCTTTAGCACACAGAATGACCTATTCCTCCCTTTCAACTTTGATTCTTTTCTGCCAAGTTTCAACCACTGCAAAAAAGCTTTGAAAATATCAGTCATTTAGAAAAAGTAATTTATCAAGAATGCATTGTACCACTCTGCTTGATGTAAAACAGTGCCTTTCCCCTCTGAAACACATATTTTTCTTGGAATTTACAAGAAAATAAGTTTGGTCATGGAAAGGGTAATTTTTAATAATTATGTATTATTTGCTGGAGAAGCAGTTTTAAAACTGTATTCTGTGAGTTTTTTAGGTAGAAACATAATCTCACAAATATTGAAGTGCCACAGTGGTTTGTTCCAAGGGGAGAGCAAAAGAATTTCCCTCCCCCTATCTAATAAAGTGAATTCTGGTAAGAGAGAACACGAATCTCCATAAATGTACCAGGGAGGAAAACACAAATCCCACCCAGACTGTGTGGACACTGGAAGCAAGTAGTTTAAATCTCAGCAGAAGTTCAAGAGGAAAACAATCCCTTTAATCTTATGTTATAAGCTGATTGTTATATATAATCTTATGTTTTCAGCGAAACTTGGTGGATTTCATGCCCATGATGCTTCTGGAAGGAAAAGACAGAATGGTGTGAGCCAAGAAAATCCTTGCAACCCGTTTGGCAATATCTAGCTTTGTTCTGCGCTCCCCAAAAAGTGTTTTCTCTATGTACCTACAGAGAGTGGGTTTTCTTCTGTGTTTTCTCCCAAGCTGTGCAATTTTTCCTTTAAAAAAATAGAGTATTGGGAGAGCTTGGGGTGAAGGTATAGGGGTAAGAAACACATAGATTCTTTGAACAATTCTTTAACTCCCAATAATGAAACTCATCTGAAATGAGGTGAAAGACAAATCTCCCATTTGTATTCCCAAGGAATTCTGAATGCTTCTTTAAACCCCCATTACTTTTCCTAAAAAATACAGTAAACATAACTAAATAAACCAAAGGAATTCCTTCCCCTTGTTACGTATCTTGGTGACCAAAAACTAATGTTCTTTTCCCATACATATTTTAAATACTCCAAAAATGTCTTTGTCACTAGTTTGATTTACAGACAGAAAAAGTATTAACTACTTCAGCATGCTGTATTACTGAATTAAAATTTCTGGCAAAAAGATATAAATTTCTGTGCAGACAATCTTCATCAAGTTACAAATGTTTCTGGGGGCTCCTAAGTATGTTTTCTGAACCTAAATGTCTGTCTTTCTTTTAAATATCAATAGTAACAAAAGTATTTTTTTCTTTCATGCAACTCTTAAAAAACTGAAGGCGCTAATGATAATAAAGATTTTCCCATATTATGTTAGGATATACACTAAGATCAAGCTCCCATGTATTCCCAACCTCCTCACCAGTGAGGCAGTTCAAAAAGCAGGAACGGCCTTGGATCTGTGCAATACCTGTTCAGCAATAACAAAAACATCTCTGTATCAACCCTGTGTTCAGCACAAACCCAAAAGACAGCTCCACACCAGCCACGGAGAAGAAAATTAACTCTGCCCCAACCAAAATCACCACAACCAAAATGCACATTGTTAAAAAGCCTGCTGCTGCAATAAAACAACACTTTATGAATTGCAGTTCACTGCTCCCTTTGCAGGTAAAATTCAATTGCCTTTCAGTCAGATATTATTCATGGTCAATCTTAATCCAGAAATAGGAAACTCACAGGGGAAAGTTGTAGCTGTGGATATTGCATTTTTCTTCCCCTTCATTCCTCCATTATCTGAAAAAAAGACCTGTATTTGTTATGTGTACAGCTAAACAAATTACTTTTGTATTTCAACAGACTAAGATAGTATCCATGACTTTGCTCTAAATGTGACTTGATTTACAGATTTTTCATATATATGTATATAAAAGACACATGTGAAAGCATGCATGTTGTACATATATATTCACAGGGAGAGCTATAACAAAGCAGCAGAACTCCTTTTAAGTACCGACATTCTACATCTGTATTTGGCAAAGCAGATATAAGTTACAGTCGGTACAAACCACTTTTATTTCACGAGGCATGTCATATCCTCAATTCAAGTATTCTTTCATGGGTTTGTTTTATTGTGCCTATGGTACATAATACAGCCCATTCCAGTTTCACATTAAATAGGCAATATACAACAAGCTCAACCAAATTAGTAGCTCTCATAAAAGCAATCATGAATGACATCTGTCTTTATATACGCCATTATATTAGTAAAAACTCAAATTAAGAACATTAAACATCATAAATTTCCATTGTACAGAAATCATTATATATTCTCCCAAAGAAAGTAAATACTAGGAGTTGTTTGCACTTAACTGCTTCAATATTTGCAGAAATACCTGTTGTGCAATTTTAACATCGTTATGGATGCTCTTCAGGGCTTAACAGAGCAGGCTGTTCTTCCTTCTGTGCAACTACTAATATAATATGACTACTGTTACATTTTTTACTGCTGTGTGCTGATTTAAATTTCTTCAATAAGCTTTAAAAATGGGCATTTCGTTGAATGCACCACACTATGAATTTACACTTGATGATACAGAGTATAAATCCAGAAATCATACTCACTGGCTTTCCAAAAACATCAGCTGTGCAATATTGTCTAGATACACGCTCTCATGATACACACAAGTTTCAGAGTTGCAAGAATGCAGCAAAATGGTAAAAGAATTACAGATGTAGAACACTATTTATTCCTTAAAACATCCTCTTCCATGTGAGGGGTGTGATAGAATAGACAGTAGGGGTTAGAACCTATAGAAATAGATAAAGGTGTGAAGAAATAAAGGCAGAACAGCTGAGCCAGCAAAAATGTAATTAGAGAGTATTATTGTTTAGAAAGCCTCGTATCACAATCTGGTATCACATAACTACCGCAGCCTTGCTAGTGCTTTCATATCCACCAAAGAACAGCCAGGACTGTTTTAATGGGAGCAGAAAGAAGAGTCTGGGTGAGACAGTGGCAATTATTTCCCCTGCAGAAACCTATTGACTGACCTGACAGTGTGGTTTACATGTTTGAGGTCCCCGTTTTATAATCCCACTAATGAAAATGAGGGAGATCATAAGCTACTCGTTATGCCACAGGCCTAAAAATATGAGAATATTTTAATCAGAATATTTATATGAGAATATAAAAATATGAGAAAAATATGTTTCTCTGGAGCACCTGCTTTTAAGTCCTTGTATTTGAACTTATAGAATACTTGAATTTCATAGAATCATCAAAGGTTTTGGATTGGAAGAGACATTAGAGATCATTCAGTTACATCCCCCCTGCCACGTTCAGGGACACCTTCCATCAGATCAGGCTGTCCAGAGCTCCACCCAGCCTGGTCTTGGACATTTCCAGTGATGGGATATTCACAGCTTCTCTGGGAAACTTGTTCCAGTGCCTCACCATCCTCACAGGAAAGAATTGTTTCCTCATATCTGTTCTAAACCTGTCCTCTTTCAGTTTGAAGCCATCCCCCCTTGTCCTGCGCTCCAGGCCTTTGTAAATAGGAATTGCTTCCCCTCTTTCCATGTTTCTTGTAGGCTCCCTTCAGGTACTGGAAGGCCACAATTAGGTCAACCCAAAGCCTTCTCTTCTCCAGGCTGAACAATCCCAATTCTCTCAGACCATTTTCATAGGAGAGGACTCCCATCCCCGTGATCGCTTTTGTGGCCCTCCTTTGGCCTGGCTCCAGCAGGTCCCTGTCCTTGCTGTGCTGGGAGCCCAGAGCTGCTGCAGCACTGCAGGTGGGGTCTCAGCAGAGCGGGGCAGAGGGGCACAATCCCCTCCCTGCCCTGCTGCCCACGGGGCTTTGGCTGCAGCCCAGCACACGGGGGGTTTTGGGATGCCAGTGCACATTTCTTGGTTTTTGCACTGCAAAACATCTCATCCACGTTTCCCCTTCACCCTGCATCTCCCCCTACCCCTGCCAAGCAGAGGATGTGATGGTTTCTTTTAATTCAATCCACTTGAGGAAGTCTTAAGAGCATGGTGATATTTGCTCCAACTCCACATCAGAATCATCACAGAGCTGAGAGATTAGCATTAATTCGTGGTTTTCAGCATAAATAACAAGATTTCAGAATTCAACAATCCCAACCATAGTAGTAAAAATGGTTATTACTTTTTAAAAGCACACAACTACATCTACAGGATCATGTAATCAGCTGGTCCTACTCTAGCTTAAACATACATGATCCCATGAAAATTTTAATCAAAAATACTAATGCTACAAAAAACACATCAGCCAGCAGAGCCACCCTATAAATCAAGCTCGATTCAAAATTGCTCAGTTAAACCACCTTCAAGGATAACCTCTCCACTGTTTCTCTCTGTATCTTCCTGGACGAATTCATGAAATAGAAACAACTTTGATCTAACCACACTTCAAAATCACATCAGACTTGTGTTCTTTTTCCCATTTAAGGCATTACAAATTATTCCTGATGTAAAATACCTGACGCATTATATGATTCAACAATCCACTTTACAAAGTATGAAAATGAATAAGAAAACTTAGGGTAAAATTAAATTATTAAAATGTATTTTACTCTGAAATGTTACACAAATTATCCTGTATGATTCTCCTGTATGAGAAGTTTGGAGTTTCACTCCTGTGGTGAGTTACCAGCTGGGTGGTAGGTAGATTCTGAAGAGTTAAAACCGATTTGAGGGGCCTCCATGCTAAGACACATGTGAACTATTTGTTTAAAAAGATATAATTTTCAGATCTTTGACTGTAAAGAATCAGACTGAGAATGTATTTCAACTTCAACCTCAAAATTATTCTTCTGGTTTGAAAAGAGGTAAAAGAAGATGAAATCTATCAAGCATTTAAAATGTAACTTTTCACAGGAACAAATGCAGTGGCACCAAAATTTTCCTAAGACTTGGAGGACAAAAAGAGAAAAAGAAAATACTGACATGTAAAAACCTACCCTATCTTTTTTCCCAAGACATGCCAAATGAGAATCAAATAAGACAAATAGATAAAATATAAATCCTAGTAAAGGCAAATAAATTTAGTGAGCTATTTCTTTTAGCTGGAGTGGTTTGGGTATTCAAATACCATGTTAGACAAAATTGCATACTTTCTAGCCATCCTCAAAACAATGAAAAGTCAACTTTCGCTCCTGCCTTGTACTGCACACACTTAGTCCTTTCCATTGAACAGTGTATTATGAAATTAGAACAAACATCCATTTTTCAAAGCAAAGAACACAACCCCTGGGGAAAAGCCATGTGTATCCTGCCAGTATTTGAGCAATTAGTATTAAATTAACTGCTTGCATCACAAATTAATATCTTGACCTTCTACTGATATGAGAAGCTCAAGCATAAAAGCAAAAGAGGAAGTCAAACTGTATTCACTCTCCTCTGAACATTTGAAATAATTATTCTTAATAAAGTGGTTAAATCCTGTCATACCATTCATACAGAGATAGAATTTGTCAGACACTGTTGTTGGTTAGGCCTAAGGAAATACCTCACTAATAGACACTCTGCATTCAACATAATCTGAACTCATTGAAGGAAGGGTCTACAATCTAATTTATTTAAGAGGAATCATTTCCACAAGCTCCTACAATTTTAAACAAAAATATTCATGTCCATATAATCTGAGAACTATTCTTCCCACATTATATGCTTGGGAAATGCCAATCCAAATGACCTGGATGTCTGTGCACCACTTCTTATGGCCACATCATCCCTGGCAGCTCCCATTCCCTTCACACCTCTTGAACCTGGTGATGCCAAAGGCACCATGGACATCAGAGTGACCAAGGCCCTCAGAACTGCACAGACAAGGACCATGCCCCACAGAGCAGAGAGTGAGCAGACTGACAGAATAGAGCTCGCTTGCTTTTATGAGCACTTAATGTCACAATTTGTTCAGACATGACACAGAAAAGTCTAAATCATTCACATCTTAATTCCATTGTAAGGGACTCCTTGATTTTGAGTTAGAGTGTCATTCATCTTTAACATATCAATCTGGGAACACAAATTCAAATATACTAAAGGACTGATACAACAGCCACTGCAAAGACTTGTCCAGCACTTTATATTATATGGATTTATATATATACCCCCTACTGTTCAGAAAAGTGATGCTTAGTTTTCTGATGCCAGAAGCTGGGACTTCCAGGAACGAAATTCTATTAAAATTATATTAATGAAATTAAGATTAATGCCTCTATTGGCCATCACTATGTGCATAGGAAGAGCTGACTATTGCCTGCAGAGCCCATAGCACTGTCTCTTTCCTACCAGGTACATGAAAGTTCTGCAAGGTTCCCTTTTGAGTTCAGAGAACAAGAGATTTCTCTGGTAATCAGACCCAATCTCATGCTCTGGAAGGCAACCAGGTCATGTAGCTCTGTTTAGAAATGTATCAAGCTTAAAATCAATTACATTGTTGGCCCCAATGCTTTAATGGAAGGCAGCTTCAGCACACAATTTTGAATTATTCAGAAACTCCAAGACAGTGAGCCACAAGAGGCAATGAAAACATGAGAATCACCCTTGTGACAGAAGTCATAATAATGATAGCTAACAGTACAAACTCATGTTCCTTCTCTCCGGCACACACCTGTACTACCAGCACCCCTTGAATAAATGGTGTTCATCAGATAACAGAAACAAAAATATTTCAGAAAGCTGAATGGAAAAGAATAGTCACATGACTTAAGGAAGAGACTAATTAGTTTTTAAAAAAACCCAAAACACACAAACCACAGTGTGCTAACAGCTTTCTGAATAATTATTTTCTGGTTGACACGTCAGTGGAATACATGTCAAAAATGGCAGAATCATTCTGATTCAAGCAGAATTTCCTCAAAAATAATTTTCCCTGGGTAAGGGTTACAGGATCCGGTACCATTTAAACAGCCTTGGTAAAACACCAAGCTCTGTTTACATGTGCTCACAAGTGTATGCCATTAATAGTAGCCATTATTCATCAAAATATTGGTCCAAAGAGGAAGAAATCACAAGCAGGTCTGAAGGCAAGATTCAACACTAACAAGGTCTTCGTGGAGTTACTGGTCCTGTCCCTTCCTCCCACCACAGCTGGCTCCAAGCACATTCTCCCACTGGTGGAGAGCAGCGGAGTCACTGCACCGCTCTGTTGCAAATGTCAGATCAAATACTGATCCATCGAAGGGGCAAGAAATCCCACCATTTCCTTCTTCATTTTCAAAAGCATTTGACCCCAAGCTTGCTTCATACCACAGTTGTGTCAGCACAACAGAGGAGCCAAATGGGGCACAAGCAAGAAACAGAGGAAGGAAGCATTTAAGCTGATGCTGCAGCCAGGTAAAGCCACAGGCTCACTGTGTGGCCACTGTGATCATTATATAAATTAAATGCAGTGTCCTAGTCTGTTGACCTCTTATCCACTTCCTCTCATTTTTCTTAAAGACATTTACAGTGTGCTACGGGCCTGATCTTTAGCTAATATAAATCTACTGAAATCAGAATCCTGTGTTGCTTCACATCATGTCATCAATACTTTCACCAGCCTGGAGTAAAGCACCTCAGAATAGATGCACATCATCAAGAGCCCTAACATGCTGCAATAGGTCCATTATGTTTATTTCATCATGCCTAAATATATTTCAGACAGCTTCATTTTCTCCAGAGAATAGTTTTCTTCTGTGCTTGGAAGGTAAATTTAAATATATTAAAAGCTTTGCCTTCAGCAAAGATGCTTTCAGAACAGGAATACTCATCATTCAAATAAATGATAATGTTTTTTTCCATCAGCCTGTTCATTTATCCATGCCACTATTTTTATTGATGCATTTCTCCTTCTAAGCAAGGTTGAGTAGAAATCTACATTCTAATTAACATTTTCATATGACTGTGCTCTGATTAAAACTAAATGGCAACAGAGAAATTACCATCGATCACTCAAAACTAAGGTATGATTGCTCTACAGTGATTAGGAAAAGCTTTATCCAAAAAAAATTTGGGTTTCTTTAACAATGGTTACATCTACTCAATAAAAGAAGGGTTCATTCCAGAAAGGCTATTCCTTTTTAGATATTTTAATCTGATAAGAATTTACAAACCTAGCATGGTATTGTGTGACATTCACTGCCTTGAATATATTGTCTCTTTTGTTTTGTTCTGTTTTGTTTCATTGTATAAGAAATATTTGTTATTCCTCATCATGTTCCAGTACAAGACTTGTACACATGAGTGTCCTGACCCTTAATATATGAAGGAGGGGCTCCTCTTAATCCATCTGGGCAAAGCAGTTGCAACAGCATTTGCCCTTCTCAGCTATATGCACTCAGGTAAAAGCGTAACTCAGCAGTAGGAATGATGGATATCCGCTACAGTGGCTCAGAGAAGTGTTAGTTACCAATGCAATTGGTTATCATCCAACGGAATTTAACTTTGAGGAGCAAAGGTAATCCATTGTTGCTGTCTTTCTTACAGCAAAGAAATATCATCCATTCTAGATTTTATTCTCAGAGCAGGCTTGCTGCAATGCACAGTTTACATCAAGGCTTATGCTGGCCAAATCCAGAGCAAATCCTGAGAGTTCTGATTTTGTGAGTTATGCTGACAATCTAGAACAAGGATGCAAGAAATATGACTGCGCTTTGTAGTAATTATTGGACCATATTCCTTTAAGAAGTGGTTGCTGTACCACTTAAGATTACAGCACTAATGTGACCCACTAGGACATCTAAGCATTTGAGCATTAACATTCTCAGTACCACACAACATTATTTGATTGTTTTATATTTGAAATGTCAGTTTCTGACAAGGTATTTATGAAGTATTACCATCGGTATATTTTATTATTTGATGAAGTGGATGTTCAAAACATAAGAATAACTACGAGTACACCCATATGAATATATTAGTTTGGGTCAGGAGTGTACTTTTGGAAGGAACCACCTGATCATCCCAGCTTCTAACATTTTCTGTTCACATTATGGTGTCATCTTTGAGTATGCAAACTGTCTAACTTTCAGATGAAACTGTACCAGAAGCTCATCTATGTCAAATGAAAGACATTTAGTCCACAGGCTCATATGAAACCAGATGCAAATTAAAATCCCTGAAATCAGTATAAAATTATGTCAAATCCTTAATATTAACCTGCATCCTCTATAGATCTGCTCCTACTTCACGGTGGTAAAATGTACTGAGACAGTGATATAACTAGTCTATTTTCCCTTCACTTTTGCTACTTCAGTGAAGTAGTAAAGTTGGCAGAGTAAGAAAAATGTATCCATATTGGAACATTCCATTAGTTTAATATGTAAGTTAAAATTACAGAAATGGAAATATTTCACCAACAGAAATGCACACAACTTGCCAGAACTGGATAAGCAAGGGCATTAAATCACTGGATATTTTGGAAGGATTCTAGTATAATTCAGATTGAAAAGGATTCCAGGAGGTCTATAGTCTGACCTCTGGATCAAAGCAAGGTCAGCTCTGACCTCAGGCAAGGTTTCCAAGGGTTTATCCAGTCTAGTCCCAAAATCCTCCAAGGATAGAAACTGCAAGACCTCTCTGGACAACCTACTCTACTCCCTGCCTGTCCCCACATAGAAGTTTTCTTCTGAAACCCTTCCGTTTCAGTTAAAGCCCATTGTGTCACATTTTCCCACCACGTACTGATGTGAAAAGCCAGCTCTGTCTTTTTGACCTCCTTGTAGGTACAGGAAGGAGCTATTAAGTCTTTCTCCAGGACGAATAAGCTCAGATCCCTAGCCTCTTCTCCCAGGGAAAATACTCCAGCATGACCAGCTTGGCTACCTTCTGCTAAGTTGGATGATCTGTCTGTATGTTTCATGCGCTGGATGGCGCAGAGCAGGGAATGTGGTCTCCATGCCTTCTGATGAGTGCACAGTAAAAGATAATTAGTTCCCTCAATCTACTGGCTGTGCTGCTGTTAAAAGAGCTCAGGATGCTCTTGGCCTTTATTGCTGCCAAGGCACACTGCAGACTTCTGCTCAGCTTGCCATCATCCCAGAGCCCCAGGTCCTTCCACAGAGATGTTCCTTCCCATTGTGTCAGTCTCCAGCCTGTGCCACTGCCAGCAGTTTTTCCTTTCCATGACAGGACTCTGTTCTTTTCTCTGTTGAATTTAACATTCACACAGAATATTGCAAGCACAGAGGAATCCATTCTTCTGCATACTGAGGAGGGCAGAAAGGTTTCTAAAGCACTCATTACCTTTGTCTTTGCCTTTGTAGTTTAGAAAGGATCCTCTTTATATTTGGGAAACAAGCGGTAGCAACTGGCCTTGCCTAGCATTTTAAAAAAAGGGACATGAGCACCTGGCAGGAAACTCTTACTTTTCTCATGCTGTTTGCCATTTGGAATGTGATTCTGACTGAACAAACAGACCCAGTGATAAAGAGGACGTTACATATACTTCTTCTACACACTTCTTCCACACAGTTCAGAGTAGTTTAAAACACCACCATGGAATGGCTGTCCCAGGTAGACAGGGGTTTAAAAAGAAAATAAGAATGGCTTTTATGTTTAGCCATGTCAGGCCCTCAAGTGCATCTACATAAACAGATGTTTGCACAGATGCTGAAACTCAGCCACCCAGTCTTGGTTTTGGTGTGATTTTTGTATGCTTCCAGAAAAAGCCAAATTGTTTTGATTCCCCATTTATACAGATCACAATGCCCTAACAAAGGTGGATAAGCCAGATCTGATAGCTGCAATGATGATTAGACAGGCAGATACATGATAAATACTCCCTGGTGCAAAATGTAAAGCATTGCTCAGTGTGAGTTAAATTGCTGCTTATGTTTTAGGTCAGTTACTCTTGTACAATATTTCTATTTGAGAAGCTTCTACCTTTCCACATATCACCATTCTTTTGCTGTCTTTCAAATTTATCATTTGAAGGTCATGAGAGTTGGTCAAACTTGTGTGCAGTCACTGGGTATCTTTGAAGACCCAATATTTTAGTAAACATGGAAAGGTCCAGGCAGACCCACAAGTCCTCTGGACCACTGAAACTGGGCCTTTGGTTTTAATTCCTTAATGGACAGACAGCCATAATTCTGCTCGGATTGTGAAGGGATTGTACTACTTGAAGTGGAGTACCTGCTAAATGCAGCTAGATGGACCTTCACAGCTGAAAAATGTTATCCACACATTACCATAGCAACCACAATAGGCTCATACCTCATACTCCTTGGCTGCTTCTACACATGATATAGTAAGGAACATCTCCAATTGCCTTCAGCCACCACTAAGATTCAGGCCTTCTTGCCCACCTGGACACACACAGGGTCATGTTCAGCTGTAAGCAGCACCCCCTTTTTCTCTGGGCAGTTTTCCAGACATTCTTCCCCCACCCTGTAGCCCTGTCATGATACAGTTATTAAAATGATTAGAAATGCCTCTGCCCACATTAAGGTGCAAACGAGACCATATGCCAAATTCAATAGTATGGGGTTTTTTTTAATTGTAAGTATGAGAGAGAGAGAGAGAGAGAGAGAAAGAAATAAGAAAGGGGTGGGGGGAAAGAAAGAGAGTGACAGAGACAGAATGAAGAAAATATCACCATCCGTGGGTCCCAACAATGTCCCATTGATCCTCTCCAGCTGTTCCTCTTGGTGGTGAAGGTCCCCACAAGAAAGCATAGAATCCCATGGACTAATGTACGTTCAGGCTAGGCAGGAAAACCCAAGCACCTCCGTGCGTGTGGGAGGGGGTTGCCACTGTCTCTTATAACAGGCTCTGGATTTGTTGCATCACGTGCAGTCCTGTGGTTCAAGGCCCCAGAAATTACTCTGGGGGACACTTCTGGGGGGGTGTTTGATGAATTAAGGCACCCCCTCAGTTGCTCCTCACATGAATGTCCCGTGGATATGGCCTTCCCAGGGCTGGGGGTTCCATAGCCAGTTCGTGTGAGAGAGGATGGGCTCACTGCCCCTGAGCAGTGGTTATGACACACCAAAACTTCCTCCCCCCACCTCGGCTGGGGGGGCAATCTGTGCAAAGCTGCTCCCAGCAAATGGGTCTGTGGGCTACGGCCTCCCCCACCCTGAAACAAGCCAGAGATGATTCTTAGCACGACTGCTGGGTTTTGCTCTCATTCTTTTCCTTGTTTACTTATTTCCTTCTCCCTGAGTCTGAGATGATTGAAGAACGCCTTTCCCTTTATCTAATCTCAGCAGTTTGACTTTCAGTCCAAAGCTCCAGTCAGGCATCTTTATACAGTTTTGCTGTAATGAGCAAAACTTTACATCAATGTTTGAGGCAGGAACTATTTCAGTCTCTGACAAGCTCTGCATGGCGAACATGGGAAATGCTTTTGAATTCTGCCAATGAACATTAACTTTTTAACAATGACAAGTTTCATTCTGTTTGTGTAAAGATAAGTGATCCAACATATGGCTTGTCTTACAAAATATTGTAATTTTGTGAGTTACTCACCAAAGCAATAAAGTTATCCAACAATTAGTCTCTGATCAACCTTTGAATTCTTTTTCATCAATTTGTTATATAGACTTCAATCTAGATAAAATAAGTTAATACCATCAGCATCTTTCAAGCTGTGGATAGCCATATTTGAAGCTGTTGCATTAAACAAAACAAAGAAGAAAGGCTTTGAGGAGCATCCTTTTTTCGTCCTCAGCCATCATAAACAAAAAATTGAAATTCACTGATCTTTGCTCTCATACACATCCCATGCTGTACCTGTCTCAAAATTTTCATTAAGCTGCATGGGAAATCATTTCACATGATTAAAAAACTCAGATGAGCTAGCATAACAAAAGCTGCACTGAGGTAAATTGTCAATATTGTTCACATCCAGATTTTCTAAGAAGTAAAATGCACTTTTTTGCAGACTTGTGACTAAAACCTTTAAGAATTATGTGAATTATGTATAACTAGGAACATGTTATGTTAATGACAGCACAAGAAGAAATGGCACTAATAAGGAACAAAGAGCAGGTGTCAGATGGTGCTAAAATCACCAGGCCTTCATACATTATGGCACATCTCTACATGCAACTTCAAGATGCTCAGAGCAGGAAAACAAAAGGCAGACTACAACCAGAGAGAGAAACAAAGCCTGTAAGCAGATCTTAAGAATTTCCTGATGGAGGGACAGGAGGAAAGGGAAAAAGATAAAAATCGCCATCAGCTACTTGAAGGCACAAGGGGCACGTGCAAAGAATAGGCACATGATTTCTAAATGAAAACAGTGTGGCAGGTATGAGACCCTTCATGGTTGGAGACCCTTTTTCTCTGTGATATCACAGGTAATCCTGCCCAGACTCGCTGCACAAACATTGCGTTACATGTAAGCAGGAAGAAAGGAGCATACATATGAGTGAATAGCCCCTGCTCTGTTTAAAATAAATGATTTTTTTTTCCTTTCCTTCTTGTGCAGCCTGAAATGAGATTTGTTACACTAACTGTAATGTTTCTTTGCCTCTTAAACACCCACAGCTCTTGGAAATGTATTGTACATAGTGTAGCAGCAAGTATTTGAAGGAAGTTGTCAATTAATGTGGATATCTTCTATAAAACTAAATTTTTTAAAGACATGTTATGTTTCATTTCTCTTCCTTGCTACCATTTATGATTATTTGCATGCAAATATTTGAAAATTCACAAAGTGACAATATATTTTTCTTTGATTCTGGAAGTTAACACAATCAAAAGCTTGTATTTCCATCAGAAAACTATTTCCAAGACAGTCACACTTTTAATGATCTTTGTCTTGCAATGCAAACTCCTGTCCTTCTCTACAAGAAGAAGTAACATTCACAGAACAAACCATAAAATTCTCTTGAGTTAAATTGCACATAAAGGCACTATAAGCAAGCAAATAAAAGTGCTTTCTTAAATTTAATGATATCACAAGGCATTTTCCTGGACAATCTTTTTTTTTTTTTCCTGACAATTTTTCAATTTCGGTATTAAAGAGACATGAAGTGCCGTTAAAAGTTTTGGTGCTTTTTTTTTTAAGTGAGGGAGCATGAAAACAAACTCTTCCCATTATTCATCTCTCTTGTGATGCTAAATTGAAGATAACTTGAAAGTGATATATTTGACAGAAGAATATAGGTTAAAGATGCAACTGAAGTAATGTATGTGAAACAAGGAGAAAAACTCTGTGGTGATTTAACCCCAGCTGGCAGTTAACCACCACACAGCTACTCATTCCCACCCCTCCCTCCCCTTGCTGGATAGGGGGAAAACAAAGACAAGAAAGGCTTAATATTTGAAACAAATTAAAATCTTATAACAATGATTATAAGACTACTACTAATAAAAATAATAATTGTATACAAAAGGAGAGGGGGATAGAGAGAAAGAGAAAATCAAAGAAAGACAAGTGATACAGCAGAGTTTCTCACCATCTGCTGACCGATGCCCAGCCCATTCCCCAGCAGTGACTGGCTCCTCCTGGCCAACTTTCCCCATTTTGATACTGGGCATGACATTCTATGGTGTGGAATATCCCTTGGGCCAGTTCAGATCAGCTGTCCCAGCTGTGCTCCCTCCCAGCTTCTTGTGCACCTGCCCACTGGCAGAGCATGGGAATCTGAAGCCCTTGTCTTAGGGTAAAAAACTTAGCAATCGCCAAAACATCTGTGTATTATCAACATCATTCTCATATTATTCGTGGTAATCAAAACTAAGTGAAGGTATGCAATTTCGGTTTAAAACCACCACTGGCACACATCCGAAAATATAACAATGTATGGAAATGTATTATTTCCCTTGATAAAATGATGGGTGGGGGGAGGGGGGCAGAATAAAACAAAAACCAACCAAGAAAACAAACAAACAACAACAACAAAAAAAACCACACAGAAAACCCCTACCCAACCAGTGTTTGATGTGTTTAGAAATAATTTTTAAGGTTTAGTCAGCCCATTAAAACAGGCCAAGTATTGTTCATTATTTCAGTTCAGATAATATAACAAATACACAAAGCAATTTATCCACTTTCCATTCAAAATTCTACAGGCCCAAGAGCAATGAGCTGATTGGCACTTCAGTGAAAAGGCTCCATGCTGATTTTCATGCAGAAAGGCTGCTGGAATACTTTTGTCAGAGACAGCTATAAACTGCCAAAGATAGATTTAACAATCATGGCAAAATATTGCATTTCCCAAAAGTCACAGACATTGTGACTTCTTTGACAAATGGGACTTAATTCAGTTTTAAATGACACTGAAACACTGAAAACTTTTAAGCTTTGATTGCATCTTAATGTAGAAACAGAGCAGAAAGTTCTTTTATCTTATTGTAATGAACTTCAATTTAATAATTCATAATTTTTAATATTTTAATAGATTTCACGCTTTAGAGCCTACCCAAGCAAATTGTAAAGCCACAGGGTATAGAAGCATCCTCACTACAAAACAACAGCAAAAAAGACTTCATAGCTTCCTGAGCAATGAAGGCATGCCTCAGTAAAAATTTATGTGCCCTTTACCCTCACACATTAGGGAATTTGTATCAAGAAGGTATTCATTACATACTCGGAGATTCTGTACCAATGTAGCATTGCATTCTTTTCTTTGGAATTTCTAAATGCTTAAAACTACATGAAAATGTAAAAATTTTCAGTGAACAATGAGTAAATGAAAAAACCTTGGTCTAAAAAAATCTAAGCAGTAACAAGAAAATTAATCACAGTAGGGAAACCCAGTGTATTAAATAATTAATTAATTAAATAAAATGTACAGCTCTAATTTATTTAGGAGAAAATATTTACATCAGAAATGTACAGAGTCATTGAAGTCAGTGTAGTTGTTTACATGGGACTGCAAGGTAGACTGCCAGGGATAGGCTTTCCAGCAATGACATAAAACAGGTGTCCCTGCATGTGTCCAGAAGCATTATGCAGCCAAAGGCATGGTGATTTTACTTTCAGAATCTCCTGTCTGCACAGTGACAGAGGTCTAAAGGTTACAGCCAGACCTACACTTTCAGCTAACAGGTTTTTACACCAGCAGGTAAAGTTCCAATTCACCATTTCTGTTACAAGAGTGGCAACTGGTGGTAGACCTGCATTCGGGTGATTCAACAAGATCACCCTACCTATCTAGGCTCACCTGGAAAACCCCTCATAAAAGTATACTGACTATAGAGCATTCTCTGGGGATGCAGAGAAAGTCACAGAAAGTTTTTTAGATGTTCAACGCCCTAATGACAAAGCTACAGGCTCTTCTGGATTTTCAAAGTGTTTCAGTTCTGTCCTAATTCAGGGCTTTGCAGCTGTTCTCTAAGAATTTTTCTGTGATCTCTCACTTTCTTTTTTCACTCAGCCTTCATCTGTACAAAATAGGATCTCTGGGAGACATTAACAAAAAGTCCCCGTTGGTATTTCTGTTCCTATTTGTAGCAGGAAATTCACAGCCAACTTGCTCCTGAGTGAATGAATAAAGTTGAGAGAAAGAAAGTACAAAGTGAAGAAGGAAAAAAGCATTGGTTATCAAATAAAACAAAGAGCTGTAGCCAAGAAAATTTAACTCATTTAACATTTACTAACTAAGGCACTAGATTCTAACAAACCAAGAACTTTCTGGTTTTCCTTGTTTAGCACTTTTCACACATAAAATATGTGATTCTATTCACTGTTAAGCCTTTTCAAGTGTGTTTAAGTATTTATTTTGATATGGCATTACAAAAAATCATGTAAAGCAGTCAGGCTTTACTAAGAAAACATGTTTATGTAACTGTCAAGAACATATACTAGACATATCAGTCCCAAGAATGGAAAATCAAAGTGATTTTTGATTTGCAAAAATATTCTAGTACCTGTACCTTGGCAAAACTAAAGCCTGTTGTCCTTCCATTTTGTCAGGACATCTAAGGTATTTGGAAAATAGGTCTGCTCATACTTAGACATCAAATAGCGCTTTTTCTTGTAAACATTTCAGTAAGTTTAGTAAAATTATTTAATTTACCCAAATCAAATAACAAGGTAGAATAGGGTGGAAGGATGACCAGCATCATGAGACCATGCATTCAGCATGTATTATAGCAGTTTGCCTCCTGTAAATCTCTAGGCATATAGGAACAAACTTAAGAACCTGGAGAAATAAGTCTACTGATAAAGGAACATTTTAGGCTTGGTTTGAAGTTTTCTAAATCTCTTGAGTTTATTTTTAAATTTTGACAGATTAGTGGTGGCAAAAAAAGTTTTGGAAAATGCATTTATGGAGAGGTTCTAGGACGTAATTGCTGTTAGGTAATAGATTACTGTTTTTCAACTTGGAATGTCTCTTACAGTCCTCTTTCCTAGGTAGATCTTTGATTATACTTTATGGATCAAAAGAACTGTTAACATTTTTATTTTCTTTCCTAAAATGAAAATATGGCAGAAGCAATATCCAAAATCCTGTTTACAGTCTAAAGAAAGGAAAAGTTATATCAATGAACTTGAATATAAAGGTTTGTGTTTTTTCTAGAATTGCTACTTATTGCAAGAGTTTTGACTACTTGTTGCATGGACAATATTTTCTTTCACAGTCATGCCATTCACAGAATTCCCTATGGCATCAATGCAGTAATGATACAAGCACTGAAAATACAGTTTGGGTACCAACTTTCAGATCAAGTCAGAAAGAAGCAGAGGAGCAATGCTTCACATTTACACAGCTGCAACTACACTGCAGAAAAAAAAGCACATATGAAGGCCCTGTCCCAGCTCACCCCTTTAGCAAATCTGTACCTGTGGCCTCCAAGATGGGAGAGGACATCTAAGTGTTTAAGTTCCAAAACAGTCTTAAATTATAGAGGTTTTGTTAATATCCAGGTTACAAAACATGCAGGAAAGCATATCATTAAGCAAGTACTTCAATAAGCACTATCAACAAAGACTAGTTTTCCACTAGATCCCTGTTCAATTTTGAAAGAAAAATAAGAAGACCTTAGTGTGAACTCACACACTAAAAAATGCCAAAGAAGTCACACAAGAGATGCTTTGAGTGCCATAAAAGCTTCACTTGCATTTCTAATCTTTCCTGTTTTAAAATATTATGTTTATAGTGCAGTGACTTTTCCAGCAGCTAACAGTGGCTCATATTTTGCATCTGACCATTTCCATGACATTCCATAAGTTCTTGAAATTTCTGCTGCTGTCTTTTAATTTGAAAATAATAAAAAAGTTCCATTCAAAGAGAAAGGGAAGAAGGGAAAAGAGAAAGAACTCACAAACTCAGCACACCCATACTGATCATTATTTTTCAAGGAAGATTATCTCAGGAGACAACCCATCTGAATGAAAAAAGAAAAAAGAAAGAAAGAAAAAAAAAAGTCATAAACAAACAATTCATTTCAGACTATGCAGCCCGGGGTAAATATATTGGAGCTACAGACAGTTTTACAGTTTTTACATCTTATATGTCTTTAATATAGGAGGGATAGAGAATTGTCACTCTATGACCTTAGAACACACTCCTGTTTTATGTGGTCTCATTGACCACATAACTTTGGCAATGACTTCCACCACCTCTCAAGGTTCCTACCAGGGTGTTCTCACTGATCAAAATCCTTTGGGGCTTGAGGTTATTCACCCAAGGACACTTTGGAGAAAGAGTAAAAATAAAGGGCAAGATTTTTAATAAAGCAGTAAAATGACAGCCAAAACAGTAGGAAATTCTCCTGAAGTTTTATTATCATTTTAAGAATAAGAACAAGCATTTCTGCCTGACTTCATGCTGCTTAAGTCATTCGTCCTTTGTACCAAGGATCACCTCCTTCACCAAGTACAGCCTTATGTAAAATAGTGCTGCCTTAGGTCATCTCACTTGTACCACAATTATTCCATCCTTTCCCTTCAGTAAACATCTCCTGGCATTGTAGGCACTTGTGAAGGTTTCCATTCAAGAGAAATACAGCTGAGATTCAGACTAAAGGGCCCAGATTTCCTCTTGAACAGGGTCCAATGATTTCCACGCATGAGGCAGGCACTGCCTTTCCTTGGTATGTTCAGCAATGCACTTTGCTGTCATGTTAACATCTGGGCACACATTCAACTTTTAGCACCAAACTGACACAGAAATAGATTTTTGTGACACCGTTAGTTTTCAAGAATAATTTGTCTAAAATGTGAGAGGCAATTCTCTTTCTGTTCAAATGCAGAATGATGTGAAGCACATGTTTAAATAGTTCTGTCATATGCAACTTAATGCCAGCCTTGAAACTGAATAATTTAGGCATTCTTCTACTAGTCATTCTGCCTTAATTTTATTGTCATGATCTCTGAATGCATTTTAAAATTGATTAGCATATATTTTATATTAGTTCCATTATTAAAAATCTTGGAGTGAAATGAGAATATTACCTTTTTTTTTTTCTTTTAACAAGATCTTAGACTATTAAAATTGTCTCTTATTTAGAGTTTATTAGGTTATAAGGGCCTTTTTTCTTTAAACTATTTAAATTTATTTAAATATGTGATCAAAGTACATGAAAATAAACAAGTATTCTGAGCATTTTAATAGTATTGCAGTTCACTTTTAAAAATACACACAGATTGGACCCAAGAAGTTTGTGTTATTTTATCACAGTTCTCTGGGATCTTCTGCTAAGTTTTAAGTTTGACGGGTTTACAGATTATTCTGAAGAGACACAGAAGAGAAAGCATATTACAAAAAAATTAAAAGTGCCATAACATGGGATTATATCAAATGTGTAGATTTCATCATCTAAATGTTTATGAAACCTACATCTTCGATTTTGCCATCATGAAACAAAGAAAAAAGGATATACTTCCAGTAGACTGAAAGGATCCTTACTGGTGCTTTTTCCTAGAGACTCTGCTTAGTTCATCCTAATGAAAAAGGCATATTCCCTTCCAAAGGGAAGAAGCATAATACCAAGGAACTGCGAGTTATGAATTACCCTCCCAAGACCCTGTGGGAAGCTCATGCCAGAGCAAGCTCCTGGCAGGACCCCGCAGAGAGAGAAGTCCACACTTGAATCAGGTTTGCAGGCAGGTTTTGTGACCCCAGAGGAGACCCGCTCTGAAGAGACCCTGTTTCTGAAGGACTACAGCCTGTGGGAGGGACTTACATTAGAGAAGTTCATGGAGGACTGTCTCCTGGGGTTGGGACCCAATGCTGGGGCAGGAGAAGGGTGTGAGGAGTCCTCCCACTGAGGAGAAAGGAGTGGTAGTGTTAACATGTGATGAACTGACTGCAGTCCCTTTACCCCACTTCCCTATGCTGCTAGGTGGAGGTAAAAAACCTGGGAATAAAGTAGAGCCCAGGGAGGAAGGAGTGTAATTGGAAGGTGTTTTAAGATCTAAGTTTATTTCTCATTATTCTACTGTGATTTTATTGGTAATAAATGAAACTATTTTCCCCAAGTTGAATCTGTTTTGCCCATGAGACTAACTGGTAAGGGATCTCTCCCTGTCCTGATCTCAACCCACAAATCTTTTACTGTATTTTCTCTCCCTGTCCAATTCAGGATGGAAGTAATAGAGCAGCCTTGGCGGCACCTGGCATCCAGCCAGGGTCAACCCACCACAGGCCCACACTTTATCTGACAGTCCTAGAAATCTTAGAATTATTCCAAGATAGCAAAGACAGAACCTTGTCCTAAAGATTATAGCCTAAGTGCACAATCTAACAAAGGGGGTTTTTTTACCTCCTAATGAATGAAAGGATATCTGTTGAAGCATCCAGTGAAATTAAGATACATACACAAACGAGCAACAAAAAAAATTTACCTGGAAGGAGGAAAATTATTAATATTTTAAACTCTGCTTAATGCTTAACAGAAGGATTCTGGCAAGACTTCTTAGAAGTAGAGAGCACCTATTTACAAATCCATTCTTTTAACATACTGCCTTTAAAACCCCTGGCACCATAATGTTATGTGAATACAAAATCTAATTAACTGTAATGGAATTCTGCATAAATACAGGGCTAATATAAATTGTGTTGGCCAATTCCCTAACCTTAGTTTAGTGTTTAGCACAGCTTGGTTATCAAAGATTGGAAATATTGTTTCCCTATCTTAAACCTTCCATGCACTGTATACCTCTGACAGAAGTGGTCTATATATGTTTTGGTACTAATTCAAGTTTATATCCTTAATTGTTTACATGGACATGCAAAGGGAAATAGCTAAGAAAACATCTCTTTTTTTGTTGTTAAAATATTGATATGAATGAAAGCTGATGAACTTGAAGATCAACCTACATATTCATTTTCAGGTAACCAGCTGTGAAAATTAAATGTATAGAGAGCAAAATGCATAGTGAAGAAGGAATACGTAAATATATAGAGAGATGAAAACAGTCAATTTGAAAAAAAATCTTACTACAAAAAAAAAAGGTTCCTTAATAGTATAATTAGAGTAATATCACCTATACATACTACTTCAATGTCAGAAAATATTAACTCTGACAGTGAGAAAAATTAGAGCTCTTTTCCAAATTTAAAAATCCAAATCATACAAACTAACTCTGAAAATTCAGAGAAGTAAAACAAAAGATGTGCTCCCCTCACATGATAAAGCAACAGAAATACAATTTATTTATAGTAATGTGAATCAAAATCCATTTCTGAAACCCGTTTTTAATGAAGTTATCAGTCAGGAGTGAAGAACTATCAGAATCAGAAGTCACGATTATTTATATTCATTCATGATTTTCTGATACTTCTCATAAAAGATTCAGCAGTAACTCAGTGTCCAGCCCAAATTTCAGTAATCACATTCTGCCCCTTTAGGTTGCTAAGTGCCACTGGCTGCAGCTGAGCTCCTGTTATGATCCATATGAGTGTATCAATACTGCTGCAGTAAATGATATGACATGAATTCATATTTTATTCTAGCAAAAGCCAATAGGAGGCACAGCATTGTTTAGCTAGGTTCTGTCAGCACAGTACTTTGAGAGTCAAGTTTCCATAAGACAAAACCATAATTGGAGCTGGTTGCTTGCAAGATAGGCATGTCATAATGCTCTGGTAGAGGAATATGAGAGAAAGGAAAATGAAGAAAGAAAAGAAAAAGTGGAGGCAAATGTGTCACTTTGGATGAAAAGGAAAAGATGGGGGTGGAATCTTGAGCAATTTTTAAATCTGCCTTCAGAGAGAGGGATTCATTAACTTCCTCTCCATAGAGGTTTTAAAAAAAGGAACAAACAGAAAAACAATATTGCGTGGAACAATAGTTCTGCCCAGAAAAAGATATATTTTGTATCACACATGGCTGACGAGCCAGCAAGATTCAAGTCATTTCACATCTAGAATAAAGAATCTCAGGGGGAAGAAAAAGCTTTTCAGGTACAGCATAAAGGGCTGTGTAACTTCTGAGTCACTCATCCTCCACCAAATGAAGGATATAATAACTATAAAGAACAAGTCCCCTCTCTGTCATTTGTTGTTTTTCTCCTCTGCTTCTGTTAAATACAGTTTTTATTTGTCTAAACGCATTCCAAGGCAACTTGGTTTGTTTATGAAGGGGGACAGCAGATTATGGGAGAAAAATTTCAGGCATCTTGTTTTGAATTGTTTTGGTATCAAAGATACTGTATTAACTACTGCAGAGATTTTTAGCTCTTATTTTACTCTTTATGCCAAGAAAACAACTGTCACCTCCTTTTAGATGCATGCAGCTATAATACGAGATCTCCTGAACATCAGATTATGCCCTAAATCTTAACAATAAATTTTCCTCATGCAGGAATAGTCGGTTGATAAATTTTTTGCAGTGTTTAATTGCATTTCCCACAGTGACTGATCATATCAAAAGTGTACTGGAAACAGAAAGTTTGCAATAAATTCCTGTTCCTAATGTGTCCTTTACAGTTCTGTCCTCACAGACCACTGTAATAGTCCTGAACTGCCAACAGATTGAGAGTCAATGAGGAAATATCAATCCATCCAGAAATCCTCTAGCATTCGTAGAACCTGCAAACACCACTTTTGGTTACCTACATCTTCAAAAGAGCATTCCTCTAGTCGTTTTATCAGAAGTCAAGGAAAGTTGAAGCTTCTTCTGAGGGAAGAGAGCAAAAGAAAATCCTAACTGGTTTTACGAGACCTATTTTGTAAATAAATACAGCCATCTACCTATGTATGCACACGCACACATACACACACTCATATATTCATGTTCATATTTTATTGATTTTAGAGAGGATTGTTGTAGATGCGTACAAAAAAATCCTTCAAAAGGTATTGTGCTGAACCCCCAGCCATCCAATGTAATTACAGTACTATTTTCTAGTAAATAAAATAAAGAAACAGAAGTATGTATTACCAATGTTTGAAGAATCCTTTAAAAGCATTTTGACCAACAGCAAGTCATTACCTCTGAAGTTACAGATAGGCATGATCTGAAACATATTTCTACCAGCTACATTTGCTCGTAGAAGGTTTGAATCACAAAATAGATTCTCAGTTGATGTAAACTATAAGGAAAAAGAAAAAAACGCACCAAACAAGTCTTCCCCCAAAACCATCCCCCAAGACCTCTTTCAAACTGTGCAGTTATAAGTCCACTAGATGAAGAACTGGCTTCCTCATTTTGAATTTGAGAAATAAATTAAATCAGAACAGCTTGAAAGAAGTTATCATAGTTTGTTCACATATGCAAAGACTAAATTCAAACTATTACTCAATGCAAAGTTCTTGAAAGATTGTAGGTGAAACACCTTTCCCTTTTAAATTAATTGCCAATTACAAATATCATGAGTAAAACCAATGTTACAGCTAAGTTAAACAGCTAACTTCCCCAGCAACCTATGTAAATATATAGGCCATGTTGAGCAATATGGCCAAGATCCCAGATTGAAAATAAGTGGTTAAATCTCAAATTATCTTGTAAGGACCTTGGCCTTTCACAACTAATTAAGTGAATTTAGATAATTTCACCTCTATTAATCAGAAAAAGTAAACAGCAGACTTTATCCTACCCTAATTCAATTTACTTTACTGTTTGACTTTTACTTCATCTCCCTCAAAGTGTCTTTTCAGAGAGATTCTACACAATAAAAAGCTTTTCAGGTCAGCATGTGGGGGAACAGATTTCATTAGCGATAATTGAACTTGTTCGCATAACCCTGTGTAAACCATTCCGAGGATGAATTCTCTATCAAAGCTGCACCATTTTCAGAGGGAGGCCTCTTTGTGAAGGAGGAGCTTCCCCAGCAAGCTGACAGCAAAGTCACTGCAGCTATTTCCACTCATTCCCCTTCTTTCTTACTTCCAGGATCTCTAATAGATTAATTAACTTGGGTTACTTCCTGTGTCTGAAAACTCTACTTAATCTAATTATAAAAAGGACTACCAGTGTCCATCCTTAGTGATCTCACAGTCATGACCATTTAGTTGACTGATAAAGCTATAACATGAATAGGAAGGCACTTACATTTCAGAATGGCTGAAGAAAAATATTTTAAAACAGCAGAAACTAATTTTTCATCAATTAGTTCTACTCAGAGAAGGGAGCTCACATGTATTCAACAGGCTTAATCCTGTTAAATCACAGATTTGACACAGAATCACAGAATATTCTGAGTTGGAAGGGACCCACAAGGATCATCAAGTCCAGCTCTTAAGTAAATGGCCCATACTTGGATCAAACCCACAACTTTGGGGTTATTAGCACCATGCTCTGGCCAACAGAGCTAATCTCTGTTCAGTAATATCTGATCAAATCTCATTTGAGCCATGCAGAAATTTTATAAAGGATTTAGAGGTATAAATTATGCCAGCACTAGCAATGTAGTAACTGCACACGCAAGTGCTTTTGTGCTGTAAGTAATGTGAAACCATTTGAACAGCTTAAAGAGAATGTACTTTGTCACCTCACAGAAAGATGCATTTTTAGTAATTAATGGACTCTATAGAGACCTTCAGTGACCTTTCAAATACCTGGAGGATGAGGAAAAGAAGAGAGTTGGCTTCAGGTTAAATAACATAAATAAGCTACTGAATCTGAGCAGATAGTTAGGAACTGAAAGAATGAGAGTCAATGCCTGTGATGTACAAACTCTTAATGCACAGAAGAATGTCTTGAGTGTCAGGCTAATCATCAATATGGGTATTGGAAACTCTCCACCCAACTAGTTAGAAATTCATGATGATGAAGAAAAGAAACCTCTCTAGCCTATGACCAGAAAGTCCATGATTCTTAACATTGATCAGCAAGGCATTCCTTCCTACTAAGGAAAAAATGGGTTCTGATACTAAAACTATTAAAACGTTTTATCAAAGAGTCATCACAGGGAAGCAGTCTAGCTTTTGAACTGGGGTGCTGTGGCCTGGAGAATGGGAAGCTGAGGTGAACAAGGACAGAGTCAGTCTCTTCTCCCAAGTAATAAGGAATAGGATGAAAGAAAATGGCCTCTAAACCACAGGATGTTTAGATTGGATATTAGGAAATATTTCCTCACTGAAAGGGTGGTCAAGCATTGGAGCAGGTCTCCCTGGGAAGTGTCTGAGTCACCAAGTGTGAAGGCATTTAAAACGTGTAAATGTGGTACTTAGGGACTTGGTTTATTGATGGACTTGGCAGTGTTAGGTCACAAGTTGGTCTCAATGATCTCAAAGATT
Source organism: Origma solitaria (assembly GCA_013397895.1). Taxonomy (NCBI): domain Eukaryota; kingdom Metazoa; phylum Chordata; class Aves; order Passeriformes; family Acanthizidae; genus Origma; species Origma solitaria. Next base: position 458,600 of record VZRL01006448.1, on the reverse strand, counting down.
TTTTCCAACATAAATAAATGCAATTCAGTCTCAGAGGAACTTGGTATCACTCTTTGTAATTGCTCTTATGTCTTTTCTTAGTCAATATACGTGATCACTGTGATGTGAGCTTGATTTAAAATTTGAATACAAAGGTTTTGTTTCTTCTTTGTGGTTTTGAAAACTATTGGTCTAAGAGACCAGCAAAACTCTGTTCTAACACTCTCAAACACTAGAGTCACTTTTAGTATCAGAGATACTTCACTTATCTCTCTTCTCAGTTAAATCTCAGTTGAAATTTCATTATACTACACCCAAGTGACAGTATAGACTCTGTAAGCTGTCAGCAAAATTAACGGTAGCAGTAAAGAAGTTAAGGCTCAAGTCAGCAACCCCAGTTCTAGAGAGGAAGCCTGTGCAAATTTAACCAAAAGCCTGTGTAATCTCACGGAATTGCTGCTGGTATTTGTTACACAGACAAGTTCCACCAGCTCGTAACTGGTCCAAATCCATAGTAAAGTCACATTTTAGCTCAGCAGTCGAAGAGCACTACCCATTGCCTAGGCAACAGTAGTGAAGAGAGACCTCTACACCTTGTTCATCTCAACAAGGCCATGATTACACTCCTTAGAGTTACTACTGTTCTCTTCCCTGGGAGTATATACCATATTTAATCCCAAGTATAAAGCAAACTTTGGTTTTCTTTTTCTTACTTCAGACTACATCTTTTACCACAAAGAAGTCACACTGATTTCATAGACCAGTACACAGATAAGGAGTTTTCTTAACTTGTACATTTCCAGTGCTGAATATAATCAAAGTATTGCACACATAGGTAATATTTATGCACAGAAAATGCAGACGTTACACCTTCATAAAGAAGCTATCAATCAACATGGACTTAGTTAGATGTTTCAGACAGATTGACAAGCTCTACCATTTCTTAGAATTAATTATCCTTCATGACCTTTCCAGTTCTTACAATGTCATGAAGCTTTTAACCCTTTTCAAGTCTTCTCACTAATGTCTGCAAATGAGTCAGGTTAGAATTAGTGATTAAGAGCTGCTAATGGTAATTTTTTATATGAAAAGGCAAGCCCATCTGCTGAACGGTTAAACCAGAGATGGTTCTTACAGCATGAACACCTATGTTCCTGAGGCATCATTATAAGCCTTTAGGAAATATTGATGTGTTGGAGATATTGTTTATGAGAAAGCTCTCTGGTAGGAAGATGACTTAGAAAGTTCCTTCTACTGTTTCTACTGGGTTTTGTTTGTTTTCTATGGAATATAGCTTCCTTAAAAACACGCATCTTAGAAGTAGTTATAGGTTTCTACCTCCATTACTTGTGACTGAAGAGATTTTCACACCTTAACAGCATTAACAGACAAAAATAAACCTCAGTCAGAAAGTAAACAAAGTACTGTTTAAGCCCTTCGTGTTTTCTTTCTGTTACTGTTTTTCAGCTCAAAAAATTTGCATTTTGCTGTTTGCGCAGACAAGAGTCATTGTTCCATTTTCCTTACATTACGCTCCAAGTCAACCTCTAACAACACAAACACTCCATTTTCCTTGTAATCGCTTCTTTGTAAACATTATTATTTTATCACTATTATTTTTAAGTATGACTGACCAAAATAATGCACAGTACACAGGTAAAGTTTCACAGATCATCCTATAAATTCCCCTTGACTGTTTCAAACTACTGAGATCCTGAACTTTTAGGTGATTACACTGGTTGGAGCAGCAATGCGAATACCAGTTCACATTTGGTTTGCAAGGCCTAACACATTTTGTTTACACCAGAAGGCCTGTCTGTCTGATGGATATTACAAGTTCACTGATAGTAGTGGAGATACAGCTCTGTAAATACACAACTTCATTTTAAGCATTCTTGTGAGAAGCTTACTACATGAAAGTTTCAACAATAAATTGAACACAATGCTTTGTAACAAGGAATTTAAATTATTTCTGACAATTGATGTATCTCTTTTAGCCTACAAACTGCCTGAAAATCTCAAGAATAATTTATTTCCTACTAGCGACATCATCTTGTGAACAAACTTTCAGTGACTGATCATGAAAATGAGAGCTTCTCTCCTATGAGGAGGGTCTGAGGGAATTGGGATTGTTCAGCTTGGAGAAAAAAAGAGCTTTGGGGTGACCTAATTATGGCCTTCCAGTACCTGAAGGGAGCCCACAGGAAAGATGGAGAGAGACTATTTACGAGGGCCTGGAGGGACAGGACAAGGGGGAACGGCTTCAAACTGTCAGAGAGCAGGGTTAGATTAGATATGAGGAAGAAGCTCTTCCCTGTGAGGGTGGTGAGGCACTGGCACAGGTTGCCCAGAGAAGCTGTGGATGCCTCATTCCTAGAAGTGTTCAAGGCCAGGTTGGATGGGGCTCTGAGCAACCTGGGATAGTGGAAGGTGGTCCTGCCCACAGCAGAGAGGTTGGAACTAGGTAGTCTTCAAGATCCCTTCCAGCCCAGGCCATTCTAGCAGTCTATGATCTTAGACCCTTTCGATCCTTTAGGATATCTCTTCTTTACTATTATGTGAGTAGAGAAGTATTTAAAAATTCAACACAAACATATACATATTTCGTTCCAAGAAATCAGTGTTGTTCTGAATGATTCTGGCCTTTGCAATAATTTCAGCTATATTTTTCCTGTAAGAAAAAATTGGCAAAGCCTATTGGAACATGATCTCAGATGCAGATAAAAACAAAGATAAATTCAAGCTGTCGTCAGAATAATACAGGACAGTGAAAATTAGTTTTCAAACATGGTTTGATAAACAGTTTTTTCCATTCCAACTTTCTTATTTACCCTAGGTACTTAGATCTGTAGAGAGCAAGAGCCCAAGCATTAAAATAGAGCATATATTCTATTAGATAAAACCTCCCATAAAGCTTTTACTCAAATTAAGCTGTCAGAACTGAGATTTGGATGTGACCCAATTATTTTCTCCTCTTTGTTAGTTAGAAGTCACTGATATTTTGTTCAACCGTAAGAAACAGTTAAGTCAATTGTTGGTTTTGTCTTCAGCTTCCTTCTGCAAATTTGCAATTAAATGCCGGGATTTAAAGTGCTTTTGGAGTTAGATTTCACTTTTACTTGGACTTTAATCTGCATCTCAACTCAAATATTGAATTTGTCCAGTAAAATGAAATGAGACTTTTTTTATTTTTTATGATAGATCCCTTAGTTATCTTTAAAGAGAACTTGATATCCCCAAGAGATCATCTTTCAAAATTACAACTCTGACAATCAAAATAGTTTGCTTCATTGATATTCAGAATGTCACTTTGCGGACTCGTGATACCAGGCTCTAATTAACTTCACCATTTCTCTTTGAAAAATGACTGGTTTCTATCAACTCAGAGGTTTCAGGAAGCTTTTGGCAGGATGCTGGCCAGCCTTACACAGAGATGTATGCTTGACTTCATTCTTTCTAGTTTAATTGCAGTTTAACTCCCAAATGGTAACAAGATTGCTGACTGAGGTTGCTACAGGAACCACAGCACAGGAGTGGCTCAGGGTCCCGGAACTCACAAAACTACCGCAGATCACATTGCTGTGACGTCACCTCTAACTGAAAAATTATGCTGCAAGATAGGGATGGAATAAAATGGCTAAAACTTTATCAAAACGGATCTTGTTGGAGCAGGAAATATACTGATCCTTTGCGCTGTTATTTAAATACGAACACATTTTTACAGCAGCATGCATGAAGTAACAGGCGTTCCCTGTGGTGCAAATTAAACCGGACAGCTCCACACCAAGGTGTTCTACCACCAGCACGAGAGAGAGCATTTGAGATTAATATCTGCTTTTTAAGATTCTCACATAAAAAATGCTTGGAACTGTTCAATTATCTTTCCACAGCCTATTCTTTTGTTGCTGCTGTTGCTGTTTACAGGGTTTGATTTTGGTTGCATACACTTTAGCCACCCCTGCCATGCAAAATGACACAAAACCACATCTGTCTGCATATAGTTGCTGTTAAATTCCAGATGTAGCGTTGAATAATTACTCTACTGAATGTATAAAAGGATGTATTTTCAATGTCATTTTTACTGTCATTTTTGTGAGATTTAGCTAATATACAGAACTCTTTTTAACCCAGAGACAAAGAATATTACAAAATAAAAGCACATATAAATACCTTTTCTGTATAGAGAGAGAAAACTCCTTCCTCAGGATCACACACTGAGAATACAAACCTGGTTTTTAAACTCCTTTTTTTTTTTTACAAATCCACACAAACTCTTTTAAAAATTTTTACTTTCTTGACTTTCATGACCTCATTCTTCTACCTACTGTCACATAAACACTATGCTAGAAAGTGGGGAAAGGGAGCTTAAGATTCATTTTCTGGTATCTGTCTGAGGGAAAGAATTCCTGTGCTTACTCTTAATGGAGTCTAAAGGTAATTCAACATCATTTCAAAAGTGCTTCATCTGTTCTGAAATGGATTATCCCTCCAACAATTTTAATTTAGAAAACTAATATTTATCTATCAGCAGGAAGTAATCGTCCTTAAACATCAGCAGTGCCAAATGTATGAATATATTGGCATTAATGGAGATGGGAGAGGAGGTTGTCTATAGCACAGCATTGAGGCCAAACAGTGGAGATGTAATGTTATAAAACATATAGCAAGGGTATTACAGGCATGTTCAAGTCTGTTTCAAGGACTTCTCACAAACTGATGTTCCCATTCATACATAGGGGACGATGGTTCTTACAGAAATCAGCAAACTAAAATCTAGAATGTGTTCTCTGCCCAGCACCACAATTTATCCAGAAATACTATCCAGCAGCAAGTTTTGCAGGCAGCACTCAAATTTGTCTAGCAGTCACACCACAGCCAGGATGTCTAAAGCTTTGCTTTGTATATGGCAGACAGTATATTTTTTGCAGTCAGCATCTAGTGTTGCATGTAAGATCAAGGAATCCTAAAAACTTGAGTTGGGAAGTTTACTCTGTAGGTCACCCAGTTTAGCTTCTGCTCAAAGCCGAACAAACTTCACAGGCTGAGCTGAGTCTCAGATCCTGGTCCAGACAAGTCCTGAGTACTGCCAAGGACAGAGATTATTCACCTGCCCTGTACAACCAGCACCAGGGCTTAGATGCTTTGGTAGCAAAGATTTTCTTTCCTTGTTTTCCAGCAGTAATTCCTCAGCTGAAACCTATGACCACTGCCTTTTGCCTTTATATTGTTCACTTGTAGAAAGTCTTCTATCTCCCTGTCACCCCCAATTAAGCAGTTGACAATAATACTAACAACATTCTTGCCTTCCTTTTGGGCTGAGCAAAGTGAGCTCCCTCAGTCCCTCCTTTCGGGAAGTATACTCCAGCCCTCGTGCTGACTGAGCAACCTTCCCCTACACTGTTACCACCTCCCTCATGCCATGGGGTCCGAGATGGAACACATTCCTTCAGAGGAAGCCTCACAGGTACTGAGTGAAGGGAACAGTCACTTCCCTTGATCTGCAGCCTACATTCCTGCCAACACAAGTAGGATGCTTTGGCCATCATCACCTCAAGGGATCTCTGCAATTTTCCATCCAACAGCACCTCTCGGGCCATTGTGTGTGGAGTTGTTGCCTACCTGAGTAATACCACAACAAAATAACTTGAAAAAAATTGTGATATGAGTATAAGAACCATGAAAATACCAACCCGGGACCATGCTGTGAATGAAGTTCCCCATTCATTCAATCACATCCTACATCAGCGCTACTGACCTGTGCTGTGCTTCAGTCTTTCATCACCTTCAGACAAATAAGAATTAGAAATTGATTTACTGCTAGCCTGTACTAAATCTTTACTAAATCTAGCATGTGTTAAGGAAAATAAAAGGAAAAATCAGGTTCCCGGTGAATATTCATTATAACTTTTGCTTCAAACAGCATGATGTGTTCAGAGGTTATCGCACTTTTCTAATAAAGAAATAAACTTCTGATATTTAGCTCATTATTAACCATGAAAGAAAAATTTGCATTATATTTATTATGATTTATAATATGTCTGTATGCAGAATAGAAGTTTCCATAAAAGGAGGTTGTACTGAAATTAATAGTATCCTTTTTTTGCTCTGGGAATTTTTGCTTATGCTAGCATGACATCTTTTGTCATGGGTTAGTGTAATACACACCCAAGGCCTTGCCTCTTTCAGAAAGCCCTGGCCATAGATTTTGCTGCTGTTCATCACTTAGTCTCACCCTTGGCTCCTTCAAACTGGAGCATTATTTATTTTGCGTAGAATACCCAAAGAGACCCTGAACCTGTGGACTGGAGACTACAGCAAGCTGTAACTGAAAGATGAATTTTCAAAAAGCAAATTTTAGACAGGTTTGTCTTTCACTTCGTCAGAAAAATTTCTTCACTGAAATGGTTGTCAAGGATTTGAATGGATTGCCCAGGGAAGTGGTGGAGTCACCATTCCTGAAATGGCTCAAAAAATGACTAGACATGGCACTTAGTGCTATGCTTTAGTTGACAAGGTGGCATTTGGTCAAAGGTTGAACTCAATGATCTTGAAAGTGTTTTCCAACCTCAATGATTCTGTGAATTTCTGATTCGTCACAGGAAGATATCCTAGCTCCTTAGTACAATTACATGAACTAAAAAAGAATATCAATTACATGAACTAAAAAAAATCTTGAATTGACCATAGTAATTCTGACATGGGGAGATAAAAAGGCCAAAGACATCAAGATGTCCTCGTTCTGAATTGGAATAAAGGGAGTGAGGAAAATTCCTGACCTTATATTTTGCTTTACGCATCTACACAAAGCATCCTCAGGCTGTGTATTTGTAGGAGGCAAGTAGTGTAGGTGTCATGACCATATGCCCTAATTTCTGCTTCCTAATTTCAGATATCATTATTCATTATTACTTCAGTTTTGTTTCCAGTTTCCCAGTAGATGTTCCAAATAATGGACCTTGTGTAATTTCTCAGACACTTGCACAAGCATGGGGACACCAGGAGACAGGAAGCTAATCTGCTTTTTTACAGGAAAAGGTTGGATATGTTCTTTTGATATAGATCAGCTCTGTAAAAGGATGGCACCTTTTGTTACAAAAGCTTTTAAACTAGAAGGGTATTATCTGTAATGGCACTACACAAGCACTCCCCTTTATCATGTCTAGCTCCTGGTTGTTCTGCTGAATTCTATGTAAGGTGTACGGGTGTATTGTCTGTCACATGCAAAATTCAGAATCATGCATCTTATTCCTTTTACTTGAATTATTTGGCTGCCTGCTTTACTTCTCCATACAAAAGAGTCAGTTTCAACTCATCATTTTATTGTATCTTTTTTTTAATGTAGGTTTTTCGTAATCCTAACACAGAAATTTTCATCTTTGATGCAAGTAAACACGAAAAAGACAGATTTCTTTTTAAACCCAAAGACTATAACTATTAGTTTTGCTTCTAAGTTTTTTAGTACTCTAGTTCTTTATTCTCCTTTTAATGCAATGTGAATTTACAGTCAGAGTTGACAGGGATTTTTTCCTTTAAAGTATAGTGCTGGAACATCATGTATGAATGAACAAGTAACAGAATGCAGGGAGAGGTTGTGGTGGTGGTATGTAATTACCAATCTAGTATGTCTGGCTAATAATTTGTTCAGAAATTTAGTTCAAATAAGTTTCTAGCAGTTATTAGGGCCATTAAAGCACTAAGGTTAGTCAGTCAGTTCCATATTCAAGCCCCTTAACACACTGACATTATCGAGCTTGCCTGAGGTAGAAGAAAGAATCACACATCTGTGCTTGTAATTATAAATACATGAGATTTCCACTGCAAGCTAGAGCAATGTGCTTCATTTTAGCAACAAGGTAAAGTTTGAACCCCACACCTCTCCTCCACGCCCATTTCATTTTTTCTAGAATTGTGATTGCTGATTGTGCTTTGATTATGTATTCTACTGACAAGCCTGAATATGGTTTTTTAATACATAATACACTTTTGATTTGCCTTTTCTGTTAAAAAAAAAAAAAAAGCATTGCACAAGAGAAAGAAAGCAGATAAATGGTCATTAGGCATTATTCTTAGCACAATTACTGAATGAATGCTACGTGTGAGATCTCCATGTAGCTACATCACTACTTTGGATTTATTTCTGAAGGAAAAAAAGCCTAAACAGTGTTGTTTTTCACCTGGAATTGCACACTGACCTGACCCTGAAATAAAAATGCTTTTTTTCCAATTTATTTATTTAGTAAATCTATTGCTCGGGCAACTAGAGGTCAACATTATTCTGTGCAAGTTCTCAGGTTAAGTAGCCCATTCACTGCAGCTCTCAGCCTTTCTGGAAGTATTCAGAGATATGATGGCTTTAAGGAGGCTGAGGGCCAAGATTTCGTTTGTCAACAGGAAATTAATTTTGTTGTGCAGCAAAGTGTAAAGGTGCAGTGAAAACAAACGTGGTTTTTGCGTAGGGTAAGTGATAATACTGGAGGGTTTTGAAGTTTATATCACATTCATCAAGGTCACTACCATGCGTTTAGTTAGTTCAGTTTAAATAAAATGCATCTATAGATCTCATTGGGGCAGATTTTTGTCCTCCTTAAAAACATGAGCAAATTATTTGTGTGGTCTGGATACACAATGCCAATAATACCAACACATAGTTTTCAGACAGCTCAAACAGTACAAGTCCTAGATGTCATAGTTTTTCTAAGCCACAGATGAACTAAGAGGTGAGAGGAGCAAAAAGGCAGTACTGAGAGATGCTTGAACCCCTATAGAAGCTCCTGACAAGTTTGCCATTGTTTCTGTCATGTTTCAGAATGGAACACCTTACTCTGAAAAGACCAGAACCTTCAAAACTTACAGGGAGCAACAGAAAGGCAACTTATGCCACAATAAAAAATCAGTGAGAATCCAGATTAACCAGGTCATTGTCTGCGCAAAGGCAGGAAAGGAATAATGTATCTCTAAAGCAAATATTCCCATTAGGACCTGTACAATGCCTTATCTTGTAACTCAAGAGTTTGGAAGCCAGGTCAGACTAGCCCTAGGTCCTAGGCCATGCACACTACTGTAAATGTAACCCACTGGCAAGCTGGCAAGCCTTGCCAGGATAAAGATGTTAAGAATCCAAAAATTATAGGAGCCTCTTAGGGTAAAAAGGCCTTGTACTGAAGAAGGGCATTTGTTTGCTTCTAGAGGTTTCTATACTGAAACCGAGGTGCTGCTGTGGTGGTGTATCCCACCCCCATCCCCTCCACCCCGCTTTTCAGACCTCATTAAGATCTGAGAAATGCTCATTAGGCTTCAGCCTGGAAAAACAGGACCTGGGCTCAGCTCCTCTTGAGCCAACCAGAACCACAGTTTACTCCCAGGAACTGCTGCTCTGCACCATCTACGAGCACCTGGTTTCTTTATGAACAGCCTTGGAAACTATTTTTCTAGCCTAAATGGAATAACATTCCTGTTCTCACATTTCCAAAGAAACTGTGCCGACCTGAAGTGTGGCCAGGATGAATCATCATTATGATTAAAGCCCCCTCTCTTCTGATTCTACAAACAGAGGTCCAAAATGAGACCCTTTGAACTCTTCTGGACCCCAGCAGGCTCCGACCAGCGATCTCCCTCTGAGTGGGGCCTCTCGGAGCCAGTGAACCCTCAAGTTTGCTATACCTGGAGTATCACCCAAAAATGATGGATCCCGGACACCCCCACTCCTCCAGGCCCAGCCCTTCACCTGCTGGGGAGATGTAAAGGCTTCACTACCTTCGAGGCAAATTTTTCCCAGGTACCTTGTACTGACTCTTTACATCTGTGTGCATACATGTGCACAAATGCTACCGGAGAGAGCAAATCGGAGAGAAATGCTGCTTTCTTAAATGTTTAAGTACCTTAGATGTTATGCCTGTAACTAATGTTAAGTCATAAGTTATAAACTAAGTTAAATGCTGCTAAGTGTTGTTCCTTTGCTAAATGGTTAAGTTATAAGTACTGTTAAGTTTGTGTGCTGTCAAGTTTGTAGGCTGTATTCATTTTTATCCTTCTTTTTCTGATGATTAGAGAAGAAAATGCAAGACACCTCTTTTATTTATTTTTTTTCCCAGCAGGATATGAGATAAATTATGCTAAGGAGCATTTTGGGATGGTGGCTGGACCCTATAATTTCAACAGAAAGTGATGTTTATAAGTCAAATGTTCTGTAAAAATCCTATTCTTTCAGTATAGAGTTCAAATTTCAAAATATAAGGTCTGTATAAGGTAATGATATATGCTGCAGTTTTCTTACCTAAAATTTTACCACCTATATTTTGACAGATTACCAGTAAATGCAAACCTAAGCTACTTGGTACACAATTTATTCCAAAGTTTAGAAACCAAAAACAGAGATCTAAGGTTATAATTAAACACAAAGCAGATAAACTTTCAAGTATAAACAGCTATTTGTTACAAGGTTAAAGCTCTCTTCCACCATACATATTTGTGAGTAATATTCCTAACATGAGCATCTTTCTGAACTTGCCTTTACCAAGTGAGTTTTTACTTGTTTAATTTCCCATAAGGTTTTTTTTTTTGGGCTTCATCTTTTATAAATACCATGATACTTACCGCGAAGAGGAATTCAGCTGAGAAGAAATAAAACAGAACTGTTAAAATACAAGTCAACATAGTTCAAAATGTTATTTTGGGATCATTGAGACATAAAATAAATACATCAAAGCCCATACCTCAATTCTGTAATTGCATACGGTCTACAAAACCTAAACTACTTTTTTTCAGTGGCATCCAAAAAAACCCCAAAACCCAGAAAAAATATTGTTCAGCTTCAGTTACTTTTACTAATGTAAAGTGCTTCAGATTTACAACAGAACAAAATGGGAGTGAATTACAAGCATTTTCAAAGACTATCACAAACTGTTCACACTGCTCTTCTAAGGAACCATTTTTACCCTCCAGAGCAAAACAGGATCTCTTATTCATTACCATAGGCATAACCAAAAGAGCATAGAAGCCCATTTAGTTTGGCAAACGTTTTTAAAGCACTGCTTTTGTAGAAGTGTTCTCGCTGCACTTGTTAAAAAAAAAAAATCTTATAGCCTTCCCAGAAGAAAAATCCTTCTTACTGGTATTATTCATATCCTGAAGCTTATTTTCATGCTGGGCCAAATCCTATTTTGCCTTGTTTGGATCAACAGCTCTAGTCACACAAGAGAAGCTATTTGATACGAGAAACAATTGAGCAGAAAATCATAGTAATATTCCAAAGGCCAATCCTCAAGGCTTAGAATTTACAGCATGAAAGCAAACAAATCAGCACAAGCAAAAATTAACAATTAAAATTTTGCAAGTGTGAGCTAAAGCTCCTATTTTCCTAAGGACAGTCTTCTTTCCTTTACCAACAGTTACCTGCAAAGGACATGCTGGAGCTAATTTGGAACTAATAACAGAAACACCAAAGACAGCACTAGTTAGAAGTCTTGGAAAGTACCTCTGACATTGTTTGTCTGTAGCTACAGCCAATAATTTAAATGTAATAGTGTTGGCTTACCTATGAAAAGCCTACTGTTTACTCAAAATAGACTTTCAAAGTAGATTCAAGTAATTTTCATTAACTGTGAGAATGTAGTAATATATTCATGACTGCTACCCATTTGCACTATAATTCCCATTTAAATTAATTCTTTTCATATATCTGATATTTGCGGATAAAGATTAATTTTGCAAAAACATCTTACTGCTTATATTAAGTTAAATTGAAAACAAGACTTTAAAAGAAGCAAGTATATGAATGTTCATAAAATCAGGAGCCTCTTTGTGAATTCTGGGGCTTCACCCATGAAAGTACAGTATCTTTTCCCAAAATAGTCTCTCTTAGCTGATACTGTGGATCATCAGTGAGCCAATTATCAACTGCATCTTTTGTACAATGACGTTTTCAAAGGACTTTTTCAGTGTATAAACAATTTTAATTGAGAGATATGTAGGTATTAAAGACTGTCCAAAGAAAGGATACAAAGACGATGAAGGTCCTGGAGGTGAAGCCATATGAGGAGTGGCTGAGGGCACTTGGCTTATTCAGCCTGGAGGAGACTGAGGGGGGACCTCACAGCTCTCTACAACTTCCTCATGAGGGGCAGCAGAGGGGCAGACACTGATCTCTGCTCTCTGTGAGCAGTGACGGGAGCCAGTGGAATGGCGAGAGCTGTGTTAGGGGAGGTTTAGACTGGATATCAGGAAAAGGTTCTTCACCAAGAGGTGGTTGCACACTGGGACAGGCTCTGCAGGGAAGTGGTCACAGCCCCAAGCCTGACGGAGTTCAAGAAGTGTTTTAAAAATGCTCTCAGGTGCAGGATGGGACTGTTGTGGTGTCCTCTGCAGAGCCAGGAGTTGACTTTGATGATCCTGATGGGTCCTTTCCAATTCGGTATTTTCTATTCAGCTTCTATGAATACTAATCCGCTCCTCCTCCTCCTCAGATATTTGATCTCAGTATGTTGTACTTCAGCCTCATTTCACAGACACTGGAACCCTGTACAGCTATCATGAATAAAGGTAGCTCCTGTCTGAGCTGTGTCAAAACTGCAGCTTTTAGAGGGCTATGTCCTGAGTCAGCAGAAAGTATCTATTTCTCAAAAAATATTATCACCTCCATTTTCTTTCCTGTTTTCTCTGTATGCTAATATTTATTTTTCCTTGAAAGAGCAGGAAAACAGCTTTTCATTTTTGGAACCATGAATAAACAGTGCCATCTTCTGTCTATGTCACTGCAGGAAAACAGGGCAGTATAGACTCAAATTACAGGATTGAGGTTACAAAGTTTTATGTGAAATCTCTGTAAGTTTTAGCACACACAACATAATGCACCACACCCTTCAAGTGCTTAGTGGTACTGAGATCTTTATCAAGCTATCACATATTTAAGACACTGATTTGGAATTAATTGCCTTTAAGATGTACTCACCTTATCTTTTTCTGAAGAGTAAGCAAGGGATCATTATCAACTACTGAAGATTTCATTAATTTTTTATCAACGTCTTTCTCAGATGTAAATATTTTTAACTCCCTGAAGTCTGCATTCCTATTTTGCTTTGTAGAAACACTCGGCATTTTTGTCATCATTTATCCTTAATATAATTTATAATCTTGTGTGTCAAGGAAACAGAGCTTGGAATACCAAAAATATTTCAGAGCGAGTCACAGAATTATAGAATGGCTTGGGTTGGAAGGAACCTTAAAGATCATCCAGTTCCAACCCCCTGCTATGGGCAGGAACACCTTCCACAACACCAGGTTACTCAGAGCCACTTCCAACCTGGTCTTGAATACTTCCAGGGATGGGGCAGCCACAGCTTCTTGGGACAACCTGTGCCAGCACTTCATCAACCTCATAGAAAAGAATTTCCTCCTAATATCTAGCCTAAGTCTACCCTCTTTCAATTAGAGTAGAAACACTTGGCATTTTAGTAACCATTTATCTTTACTATCATTTATAATCTTAACTTGTATGCCAAGGACACAGAGGTTGTAATGTCTGAAATATTTCAGATTGTGAGTCCTTCCTTTTATAAATGACATCATATGTGTTCTTGGAAATAGAACACTGCAAATATTCACTATGGTAATAGAGAGAGAAAGCATGGTGTTCTACTAATTTCAAGCATGAAAGTAGTGCATGCACATATAATTTTATTTTCATATCAAGTAGAAAGTAAAAGAAAAATATGTTTGAGATGAGAAAAAAAATCAGATCATCCCTCTTGAGCTAATGAAATCTTCTGGCAATCTACATGAAAATCACCAGTAGTTTTGTGAAGATTCCATCAACTACAGAGCAATGTACAATTATAAAATACTAATTCTAAAATACTAATTAAGGCTAACCTTAATTCTTATGGCCACCAGCCATTTTTGCAGCAGCTGTGTGCTGCACATTTTTGAGTTCCAGTCTGCTTAAGCAGGAACTGGTTACGCTAAGAAATTCCCTGGAATGGTTGTGAACTGAAGAAATTAAACATCTCTAAACACCATGAGCTCACCATATACAGCGGCTCACACTTCACTATCTCAGAACGTATAATCATTGAGGAGAAGAGCTGCTGAAGAAATAAAATGGTCATGGAAGCAGCAACCTATTTTTGACATCTGGGAATGGGACAAATTAACATATCAATTGAAATATTGAGGCATTGATTCACTCTTAATTCTGTCAAAGATGTCCTAAGTGATCCTGAGCAAAATTCATTTATGAAGTCCATTAGACATCTGGAGCAAGATATAGTTGTTAAATGCTCATATGACTTTTATGATGGCACAGTCATGGAATTTACTGGGTTTTATCTTGAACAGGGGATTTGGAAAGCCAGGGAGAAGGCTGGGCATGACTGCATTCAATAATTTCAAATACAAAGATTTAAAAGAAATTACAGTCAAACCAAATGTTTAAGAAATATCATAGATGGTAAAAAAATCAAGTATGTAGAGGCTATGAAATGGCAAAATTAAACTGCAATATTCAACTGATATCTTAAAGAGCCTAAAAATGAAACAACACACTTTCAAGATATTAGTACAGGAGGAAATATAAAGGCTGGTATTTTTTGGCGGCCTGAAGGACTAGATTTGGAAAATGTCCACAAAATGCTCACCCCCCCCAGCCCCCCGCGTGAATACAGTTTTATAAGTTTAGCAAATTAGCATATTAGACAAAAATCACCAATCAGACACATAAAAGGTGAGGTAAATTCCCTAGTTCAACCCTCTCTAAATCCTCCCCCCCTCAGATGGAAAGTAAACTAAACTAAACAGTCTTGAAGAGCTGTTTTCAGCCTTGGTTCCCAAGAAGAAGCAAGATAGGACAGGGGCCTGTCTTGGGGTGATTTTGTGATGACACTCTATTCCTGATCGTCTGCTTTATGCCCAGAAATGGGTCCTGTAACTTTGAGCTGGGTGGGGGGAACTGGCTCAGGCTTTCCTCAAGCACTCGCTCCGAATGTGCTCGGCTTGTGATGCAGAAGGGTTACCTTGCTGCTTTTAGCTTTCTTGGTTCTCATTAGCTGAGGCAAGAAGTTTTTCCGTGGACTGCAATAGCAATCCTCCGGCAGCTTCTGTGGTTTCTTCTGGAACTGTTCAGCTTAGCTTTTGTCCGAAGATCAGACCATCGGCAGGAGCCGGCCAGCGCAGGCCAGCGGGGAAAACGTGGGGACACCCCTCTCGGCCAGACCCTGGGAAAAGCGGAACCACTGAAAGAAAGAACTCTAAATCCGCCGACCTTGTCTGCAGTGAGAGGTCCAGCAAGTTCCCATCTGTTTTTTCTCTTTCCCAAGCTGCTGTGTGGACTCTTCTTCCCTCCCCCGAGACAAAGCCATCAGCCATTTTGTCTTTCCCTAGCATGTAGCCGGTGGAGTTTTTTTTTTCCCCTACCCCTGGCATTTTGGGTTTGTTTTGTTCTGCTGTGACTGGATTCAATATCTAACTTTTTTTTTTTTTCTGTGTCGTGCAGACATTTTGTTTGTCAAAGAAACAGCAGGTTTTTTCACTTTCACTGATTAATATTGATTTGGTATTGGTGGGAAGAGATTGCTAAAACCCCTTTTCTTTGAGGAAACACTCATTCCAGAGCATTTTCTCCCAAAACTTGTCTCTAAACTGAGACAAGGCCTTGGAATGTGTTTTGTCTTTCTGCCTAGGGAAAAGGTAGGGAAAACTACTGTGACTATGAATACCATAATAGGCTACAAATACATGCGTAAAGAATATAGAGAATATATTAAAGAAAAAATGGCAAAAATCAATCTGGCATCACAGTAACAATAGTACATGCATTACAATACAATTCAATTTCAGGATGATGTACTATTTCCTGCTTATTAGTGTAGTTTCTTCTAGAAATAAAGCCTTTGTAATGGCTGCAGAAGACTGTCTATCCCCCTTCCCAGCCCTTAGGAAAGTATTGACTTCAACTGAATTTAAAAAGATAAAGACTTTCACCTCTTCTTATTATCTACAGTCCTCCTGAACAAAGGTGGCAGTATGGTTATGTTCAAAAAATTAGCAAACTTAAGTAAGCCTTTTCATGAGGCATTAATCAACTGGGCCATTTACACACATTCAGTTCTAAATCAGTCATAATACAATTGCCATTATGCAGCCAAATAAGAAAACTTGGAAGGAAGCAGGTGGTATTGTGCTGCAATTCAGGGATTGTGCCAAACAAAAAGAGGTATTGCAGAGAAGAGACATAACAGATAGAGGTTGTAAGTCTGGAAAAAATTTGACTTCCATCCCTCTGCTGTTGATGGAAACCTACACAGCACAATTCCTCAGCATAAGGTTAATTGTTAAGATTTATGGACCTAGGCTTCCAAATAAGGTCTGACAGTGCACTGTTTCCAGGCACAAACTCTCCACTTTGCTCACTACTCAAACCCAGTCCCATCCACCCAGTGTCAATTACTCTTTTTTCCAGCACCTTGTTTCTAATTCAAATCATATTCTTGCTCAGCCAGTCCAACAGACCTATCCAGGATCCATCGCTGGCTCTGCACAGCTGTTTCAATCCCCAAAATACTCAACTGACCCAGTTTCCCACCACCTCCTCCCACTAATTCTCCCATTCCCTGTCTATCTGAGCTTTGCTGCTAGTT
Organism: Origma solitaria; assembly: GCA_013397895.1. Taxonomy (NCBI): domain Eukaryota; kingdom Metazoa; phylum Chordata; class Aves; order Passeriformes; family Acanthizidae; genus Origma; species Origma solitaria. The sequence continues at coordinate 441,993 of VZRL01006448.1, read as the reverse complement.
TTATCCCTGTGTCCACCTGCTTCCACCTTTTGCTCTCTTTTCTTTATTAGTTTCTACTCTTTCTGCACAGGAACAATCAATTAGTGTTTTTAAATTAATAGTTTTATTTTAACCCTCAAAGGCTGAGAGCAATAATTACTACAGAAGTTCAACTCCATTTTCTAACTTTACCAAATATATCAGTCTCAGGAATTTACATGTAAGTAGCCCAGAGGTGTTCAGAAAGTATGAATGTAAGAACAAATTAAGCATACTCAATTATTATGTGCTTATGAGATGATTTGTAGGTCTGCTTGTATTTTATTGTTCTTCTAAAAAGCTGGAGTATTGCATTAGATGTGATGTCTAAAATTATTAGTAAGGCCACAGTCATAGGACCAGCAGATGTTTTAGTTAAAAAAGAAAAAAATAGTGTTTTTTCCCTAAGAACTTAAACCAGTTTACATTTTTGGTAGTAAACATTAACTAATGTAATTCATGCTAACAAAGACTAAAGTTTGGGTTTTTTTAAATTTCATAATATAAATTAATTCATAGTTTCACATGAATAACTAAATTAATGAACCTGGATTTAAAAATTAAGAGCTTTGAAATGCCTGTATTACTTTCTTTGACCCCCTTAGTGTGGAAAGAAAGAAGAATATTGTACTCTTTGACTTGGAAAGTACAACAAACCATGCTTTGGGTCACTCCCATTTTGAATGTTATCATACAATGCATGTTAAAAATTAACAGAGATATTTTATTCTAACAATAAATTTGCAGTGTTTATTCCTAGAAGTATTTATTAACCCTTGATATTAGCTACGTAAGAAACACTTTTGGGTTTTTTGAAGAGTGGGAGGAAAATATCAGTACTCAATCTTCTGATATATTTGGCTTCTAGCTAGACAAGATGCTATTAGATTTGGCTTCCTGTTTAGACAAGATTCATACTTCCTAGCATAAAGTGGACCAATCACAGCCATTTTGTTTAGACAAATTCAAGATGTAATTCAATTAACTTTGACTACCTCAGAAGCTTTCTGGTCTAACAACAAAGCTGTAGTATATTAAATCAGGATGCAAAAAGGTAACAAGTTGCATCTTCATTTCAGTGAGAAGAGCTTCCATATGAACTAATAATAGCTTTCACAGCCCATAACAAGAATAACTCATTTTAAATATTCAGTAGAGTCAACATTTCATTATTTCAGTGTGCCAGCTGGTCATTATGGTATATTACAGGAAATGATGACATGATGTGCAGAATTATAAAATGATGGCTCACTCTTGGAAGTGCAAGAAGATTTTTTTCTTTGAAAGCTTGAATTACTCCACATACTTGTTTTAATTTATACTTTGTTCTCTTTTCAATGAAATGACACTATCGAAGGACAGCTCTTTCACTTCTTGAAGCAACTGAAGAAGAAAAGTGACAGCTAAGACAATCTCCCCTTTCATTAGAAGAATATTTTTCAAAAGGTAGTAACAAAGTGAAATAAAAATACACATAATATAAAATGACAAAAAAATTAAAATTAAGCCATGCCATCTTTGTACTGATAGAGTTCATACAATTCTTTTCTACTACATACTAATGAAAGATTGCAAAACAAATTTACACAAGCCCTTGCCATTTGTACAACAAACAAGTCTGGATTTCTAATTGCTGCAAGCAACTTACCACATTAGCAGTAGCTCAAGCAGAATATATTCACTTTTCAGGGTTACAAAATGTGTACCACTGTAGGTGTTAAGGGACATATTCTTTATACTCCAGTGCTTCTTTATAAAAACAAATGTTCTTACTTGTTGGTCATTTAGGAAAAGATCTTTCTTAGTAAATATGTTTACACAGATGATTGATCTTTCCAATCAGAATAAATTTCTGTTTAATTTCTTATTTGAAAATCCATGCTGCACATAAAATACAATTGTTTTTCAGGTAAAGCAAAAAGATAAGGCCACATATTGCGGTTAGAAGCTCCTAATTTAAATTTTGCTCTACAACTAACAAAATTCATTCAAGTGGATGTCAGGGACAGACATCAGAAAAACACTAGGTTAGATGAAGACAACATCTGATAATATAACTGTAAAACTTCTGACAGGTTGGTTCTTTACAACTGCACTCACTGTATCACACAAAATACAGAACTTACCAGGATCTCTTACTTGTTAACATGAGATAAAAGAAAAACAGTCTTTTTCAAGAGCTTTCCAAAGGGTGAATTGTCACCATGCTTAGCTGTGTGATCATTTGAGCTGCTTCATTGTAGAACTTATCTACTAAGAAAAACAAATGAAGAATGCCACAAAAGCTTGAGTGGTCCCCAAGGGAGCTTCTGTTAATGTCACTGGAAGTCTTGAGACTCATGCTGTGACTGAGGGTGGCACTTTGAGTTTCTTTGGCTCAGAGAGCTTCATGTAGGTGTGGCAATCTATGCATAGGCTGTACAATGTAGTACTGAGATTATTTTACACAGATTGCTACTAGCGAGAAACTGCATCTATAACCTCAGTATTACAACTGGCATCAGACACAATCAAGTGGTCTCCAAGCCTTTTCTTGTTCTACATTGAGACACAATGGAAAGATCAAAATAAGTATAAATGTATAAGTATATATAAGTAAGTATATAGACAAGAAGATCAAAACCCCAATCTGTTGGATACGATTAATAAAAAACTGGAAAGCCAAACTGATGGTAGGTGGAGTTCTGATCTGCCAGGGGTGCCACATAATGTCACTGAAGACGTAAAATTTTGTACCTGTATTCTTTCAGTCAGTTGACAGAAGTAAAATTAGCAGAAAAAAAGACTGCCAAGGAGAAAGTCTGAGGTGTAGTAGTGAGCAGGGTGGATTTATCATGACTAATCAGACCATGTTGATAAACACAGAAGACATAGCCATTCTCCTGAAGATGATATCACCTGGAGGAGATGTCACAATCTGTTTAAGAAAGCACCCTGTGGATGGAAACAGAACAGAGTCTCAAGAGATACCTTATGGGAAAGAGGATTGAACAAACTGTGCCTCAAGCTCAAAATGCTAGGAGGAAGAACAGAATAAAACGCAAAGCTAAAGTAAAATGCATAACAGATCCTGAGTTAGCAGTGGTGGAAAAAAAGAAAGGATAAGAAAATTAATATATATTGTATTTTAAAGATTCGTTTCTTAATACTGTCTGATTCACTCTTATCTTAAACCTGTGTTAAAATACATGATTCCATTGCTTTGAGCTATGAGAGACCTAAAATCCTTTCTAGCATAATTTCCTTTTTCCACAAAAGAGAGGCTAGTTATATTTCTGTATTTCTTCCAATATTCAATGGGAGATATACAGGCTCTTCTTAAAAAAGAATACCATCCCACTTTGTATGAATAATTTTTCACGTGGAGACCACAAAGGTCTTAAAAAATAACAGCTGTTATTTTCTATTAAAAGTGATATATAGAAACCTTACAAACTTCGAGGTGCCTCCAGGGAAACAACCAAAACTTTGCACTTTTTAGAAGCACGGTTTTTTTACATCACAGGTATGTGTAGCTTTTAACATGACTGTGAGATTCTTCCACAGTGCTAATAAATCCCCAATACAAAAAAAAAAAAAAAAATCAAAGAATTATGACTTGTCTTATGGTTTCTACTTAGAAAAGTGAATAGTACTAAAGATATTCCTCCTACAATTCTGTATGTGATTGTAACAGGGACAATTGAGAAGAAATTTCATGTTAATTACAATGTAGCAAATGGTCAGAAAGATGCCACACAGGTTTTTAAAAATAATCTAAATAAATATTTGGGCAACAGCTTTACTTGCTAGACAAAATGTAGCTAATGTCTTCTCACTGAATATAACTAGTTGAAAAGATATCAGAGAAGGAAAGTAAATTTCAGAAAACAGAAGTCTTGGCTTTCAGTGAAATGAAAGTAATCCCTTCCTAAAAACCCTGTGTAAGACAAAGGGACTATTTGCTCAGTGGGTAAATTGTGTGCTCAACAACCATTTAAAATGTAAGTGGATGCAATAAAATAAAGGTATAGAGATTTTCTTGATACCTGTCATTCTGAACAAAGAAGCCTGACCATTAGAAAATAAGACCAATGCTTTAAAATTACTCTAAAGCAACTGAAGACAAGTTCTTAGCAGCTGCTTGTTTGGAACAATGTGTACCTTAAAGGCACAGACTTTGGAATTAAGTGTAAACCATTATGTTTAAAATAGGATAAAGGCAGTAAAACACTGGCATTAGTGATTGGTTGCTATTGGCTATTACAGCTAATGGCTACTGTGATAAAACTACAAAAGAGTAGAAATGAACAACGTTTAAACTTCACTGAAGCAGATACTGTTTTTCTGATTTTTACCTGAAAGCACAGATTTAAATGCAAGTTCAAAACTGCATATATTCCAACGTCTACCTTTGACGAGTGATTTTCTGACTAATGACACAGCAGAAGAGAAAAAAATTATTTCTACTCTAGAAACCTACAAATAGTGAAAAGGGGATTTTATTTTTACAGACTTTAAGCAACCATGCTACTCAGGGTATTTTTTAATAACAGTTAATTTTTTTCTGTATTTACTGCATCTGTTATGTCATCGAAGTCTCCTTACTTCACATCTGAACAACAGTGGTTCCCTGGCTTCATGTTTCAGTCAGATGAAAGGGAACTTATCACAAATTTCTAATGTTTTATTATCCATTTACTTCATCCTTCACTACACAGGTATCACCTCCTATAAGAAGCCTCTGTCTTCAGCCCAGGAAAAGCCAGGAAGGAAATGGAAATGTGCAAATTCTAATGCTTGCTTACACTGGTGGAGACAGAGAAATTGCTCAACTTGCGTGCTCCTTCCACTCACACTTGACTTTCAATATTCCTGATATGCTCCTTTTCCCCCTTACACTAAGGGGAAACTCTCACTCTATGAAAAGTTTGGGTATTTTGATGTTTTGCTGTCTTTGTAGAGCAGAGGCATTTAGATAAAAAAACAGTCAGAGCAAAGGTCAGTATTCCCTGATATTTTTAAGCATTCTAAAGTTTAATCCTTTTCTTCGGAAAATATACAAAACTTCAGTTTGTACCCTACAAATACACTGTTCATAAATATAAAATGGATTAAGATTTAACACCCAAATAAAAACCAAATCAGAGTTAGAAAAATGTTTTGCTACAGCAAAAAGAAAGAAGAAAGTTGTAGCTATTCAATACAGACATCAGAACTGTTCATTAAGTACTACTGATAAGGAAAGTATCATCAAAGTCAATACACTTTGTGAAACAACTAATTTTAAGAAAATTGGATTTTCAAGTGAAAAGCTATAGACTGAAACTTTCTGGTTAGTCTTTAAAATTAATTCCTCTTAGTTAACCATTTATGTGCACCCTGGGTAAAAGGATATTTATGCTTTAGCTTTAAAAATAGAAACCTCATTAAATATGTAAAACTGAAGAGGAAACTCTAATAAAGAAATGAGGTGCTAGAAAAGTAAACAAATATGATCCATCCACTTTATTTCAATTGTCCAGAAAAATAAAGTAGCAATTATTTGACCAAAGCCAAAGATAACTCTAACAGTTGATATTCACGTCTGCCTTCGGCGATCTATGTTCAAAGTTTCTTATTTCATATAGCCAGTTCTTGATTTACTTTGGATCTGTGGGTACCCAGAAACTGAAAAGAATCAAGGTATTTGAGTTCGTATTCAAATTTGGGCCTAAAAACTAGGGTGCTTATTTGAAATACTTCCACTGAAGTTCATGATTTATCAGTCGTGCTTGTACTTCTTAAGAATACAGGTTTTTAGAATTTGTCTTCTACCTCATCTGTGGGGAAGTTAGAGTATATCAAAGTTTGAAATGTTTTGATTTCATTGAATGCCAGTTTTCTGTACAAAAGATCAGCGTGTTAATATTATAATTTAATCATTATTCTTCAGTATGCAAAAGCTAGGTACAACAGAAAATGCATGCAGTTTATTGTCAAGCTGCTCAGGAAGAAAATTTACTCAATTTAATCTCTAAATCTTACTTAATACTATTTACAGTTAAATAATGGGAATAACTGCAAGAATTGTGCATGAATACTATTTAAATAGTAAATTTTTTTTTTTTTGAAAAGACATTATAAAATATGTATATTCCTATGTATTTGTAGACAATTATGATTCAGTGGGAACTGGAGTTTTTGTGGATTGGTGCCATGGAATGACACACCCTTCGAAGTTTCTTTTTATCAGCAGCCATTGCAAAGTGGCCACCATTGCTGCAACAACTTAACAGTATAAAATCAGAGCAGAGGCTTGAAGTCAAGCAGAAATAAAAGTCTAATTTGTTTCTCAGAACTCTAGGGGTAGAATGGGAAAGGCCTTTAAAAGAAAAAGCCCATTGCAGCCCCCTTTGAAGACATAAAGCCAGAAACACTCGAGAGGCTTGAAAGGAACCACAGGAAACAGAGCCAGCTCAAAGCCAGGAACATAAAAACAAACTGTATTGGGTCAGACAGCCATGTCAGTGTGCTGCCTCCAAAGGGACTGATATCAGATGCTTAGGGATGGTATGTAAGTGTACTGTCTCAGCTTCCAACACCCCATAGCTGAGGCATTTCTAGGTGGCAAAAGTAGCTTATCTTTAGCAAAACTTCTGATAGGTCCAGATCTAGGAAATAACAAAATTTCAGTAAGTCCTTTATGCCCTTAATCATTTATAAAATGTCCCCTGACACCAACACTGGTGCAAGCAATTAATCAAGCCGACAGGAAAAGTTGAAGGGTGTGCCAGGGATAAAGCCTTTTTCCAAAGAGATGCTTGAACCAGGAGAAAACCTGAGCATTCCGCAGAGCCAGTAAAAGCTTTCCCATGGCGTTATCAAACACCCTTTTCTGTGTTGGATTATTTCTTGCGAAGAGGAATGATAACTGCTGTCATTAATAAGGATACAGTGTGTTATTATCCCTTAAGAATAATGTGTGCCATTCAGAGCACACATATTTACTGAGCAAGGAATGAGGAGCAGGTACTGGCATAACCCTCAGCCTCTAAGCAGCAACCTGGCTTTTAGTGAAAATAAAGGAGCCCGAGGCTTCTATTTGTGTGACAGCACTGAGGTGAAAGCATTAGTTTTTATTGCTAAATATGCACCTAAAGAAGAAGAAAAAAAGTCTTAATAGCTGTTTCGATTGCAGCTACTTGCCCCCAACATTTCTTTTATGGACGTATTTCTTTGTATAAGACTGCCTGCATTTCTTAAAGCAGCTTGGTAAGTCCTGCGCATTTGACTCAAATTACTATTGATCATTTCTGCCACTGCCATGCCTGAAAATGACATTTTGAGTCAGAACAAAAGGATGGTTCCTGCTCAGTAATGGCAGGTATACTTCATCAAGGTATTAATCATCAGAACAACATGACACTCAACACAGAACTACTTATTTTGGTATTATCTTCTCCCACACAGCAAAGTATGCAAGCATATGTTTAATTAATGTTAGATATTTCACCCCATTCATCACTGAACTTCAGGAATGTTCTTAAATGGGGAACCATCATTATGATGGCTAGGGCAAATGAAATTTTTGTTCCTATTTATTCCTTGCAGTTTCTTTTGCTCTTAGGAACATTCACTCCTTGGAGAAATGTCTCCTTTCCTGTCTAAAAACTGATTTTGCAAGTGTTGCACTGATCTCAGGCCTTAACAATCAAAACAAGAAACATTAAATATGACCTCTCAGCAGAGCTCAGTAGGTCTAACCCATTAAATTTTAGAGGATATCCTTTTTTGTGTGATTTGGTTTAGCCTGATCAGGCTTAATTCTGTATTCACTGATGGAGATTTTCCACTATCAGGACTTTATTGCTTTACACACTCACAAGGGAAAAAAAGCCAGGTTCACTGACTTTGTGTAAGTTATTTCATTTCTCTGTCATTGTCACCCATAGAAAAACTTGCAAGCCTGGCTTTGTGTCTCTTTCACTGCATTTCACAGCTGTTGTATAGTTGAAATTGGTATCTACAAAGTCCCTGTCCATAAAAAAATCAGCAATAGGCAGCCTTTGGGAATTGATGCTGGCAATACAGGAGTCATCTAGTCATGTCATCTTTGATGTCTTCTACTGAAAACGAGGGTTTATTTTTCACAAATATCATATCCCCATCAGATTACCTTTGTGATATTAACTTGTGCAACTTCTTTAAGTTAAATCAAACTGTTGTGTGGAGAAAAAGAAAAGGCAGAAAATGTAAAAGCAACAAAGATGGGGCTTGTTCTGTAAAATATTTGGAAGAGTTTAGCGAATAATGGCTATTGTCCATGTTAGAATGTTTTATTCTTCTGGCACATTAATGTGACGTTAAAGAAAGTTCTAAACAGAGCTGGAAAATTTGGTTGGGCTTTTTTTTGTTGGAATCACAGTAAAGGAAGTGAAGAGAACGTTAAAATGAGCAAGATATTCACTAGTATTTCAGCATACATGCAAAATAGTACAAAGCAAATAACCAAAAAGTCAGTCATTATTTTAGTCAAACTTCATCAAGAGTTTTGGCAGAAAAATTATTGCAACTCTTTTTGAGAAAAAGATAGAGATGTTCAAGACTTACTTACTTCAGCACATTCCTTCCCTTTGTGCCCCAATGTCAATGTAACATTTGAATTACCTTTTTTTTTTTTTAAGGTTGAAAAAAAATTAATTTTGGACTGATAGTAACTTCTAAAAGCCAGAAGTCTTTACAACTTTAATTCTAATAGTCTAAAATAACTACCTTAAAAAGAATAGTAAGTGGTGCTTGTCAGAAAGCTGGCAGAGATGCAAACACATATTGTGACCCAAAAGTTATCTCTATACCATGAAAGTGCCTGAGACCATTTGCTGGCTCTAAGACTTGTCTGGCACAGAAAGAATTGCATCCATATTATTAAAGTCTCCCAATCCCTAAAATCAGAGTGGAATTATCAGTAATTCTGTGCTAACAGAATGCCAGGAACAGCTCTGCATTGAAAGTGTCAAGGTCTGAGCACCATTTAATGCCAGGAAACACTTGCTGGCTCGTTTTTATGCACAATTTGATATAATCATGGAGAGCAAGGGACCAGAACAAAAAGATCAGTTCTTCCACTAGGGATGACAGAATAATATAGGCATAGGCAGCAAGAGTACTGTAGGTAAGGAGAGAGTTTGGGGGTTCTGTTGTTCAGCTACAGGTTTTACAGTGCTAACACATTTTCACAGCTACTGTCTTGGAAATCAAATGCTATTTTTCTTTTGGTTTTATCTTTCTCTTCTGGTTTAAGTCAGTTTTTAACCAGTTTATCAGGTTTTCAGAAGAAACCAACCAAACTCTTGGGTGTGTCATATTAACAGCTAGTATGAGAGAAACAGAAGTCATGCTCATAATGCCAGACTGATTGGAACCTGGGGTTCTTATTCCCACAAAAGAACAGAACAGGAGGTCAGGCCTACAAGGCAGCAGGAGAACACATGGGCTATAAGATCAAGGAGCCCGAGAAGCCAATGGAAAATAGCATCATCATAAAATCCCTATGAAACATTATGACTAAACTGACCTTAATCCACATGATTGAGAGAAGGAGGGGAGATACAACACTGCAGCTCAGACCTACTCCTAAAAGGTAGCAGGGGCAGTCTTTACATCCTTTCTTCCAACTTAAACTGGCACTGGTACTTGCACCTTGCCTCAGCAGCAGCAAGGCTGAGCCAGTCACAGACCCCAGGGGTGATACACATTCCTTCATCTTTGCCACAATGATCCCTACGGCAGCAGCCTGTGGGCTCCTGCTATAAAACCTGTATGTATTTTAGGATTAATGTTCATAATGAATGGAAACAGAGATTAAAAGGAAGAAAAGAAGAAAGAATAGCAATTATTTCTTTTATCATCCTGGAGTATCAATAGGGAGTGACTCAGTTTCTCACTGATGGTAACCCTTGAAACTCTGTGGTGGAAATCATCAGTGGGCATGTCATATAGCACATGTGACCACAGTCCTTTCATTTTGAAGTACAGGCTACTTGCACTGTGTCTCAAAAGGAAGGAAAAGCTCTGAGTGAATTAAGGAACATCTGAAGGAGAAATTGACTTGTACCCTCCCAAGGTATAGTAATGGAAAAATAATCAGAGCAGTTTCACAGAACATAAGGGTCTCAAGACTACCAATGCCTATCTTTGAATCTGTTAGCTTTGAAATGTTGTTAGTTACAATTTGAAATGTTTGCTTTTTCTACAATAATTTGTAAGGCAGTAGAATATTAAGAAAACTGAAATAAATATTCCTGATAAATAATTTTCTTGTTTGCAGCATTTTAAGGACAAAGATTCTTGGCTGGAGACACGCTTAGAGTAACCTAGCTGTCCTGTGCCCAGAAAGGATGCAAATAGCATCCTTTATTTGCAGAAAGGATGCAAATAGCAAGCTAGGGGTAGAGTTATCAAGACATCCACAGCCCTAATAACTATTTTTACAAGCTAGTATATTCTCTAAAACTGTAAGAGCTGCTAGAGCCATAACCAGTGCTGTTAGAAGGCCCAAGGTTATGTTTGACTGCAGTAGGTGCCCAAGATTAGCTGGGGCAGGGGCTGAGGATACCACAGGGGCTGGGACACACATCCAGAGGTAGGGTGGTGGGAGCCCCAATGGACTGGACAAGGACAGCCAGGCCCAGGAACACCCTCAGGGCCCATACAGAGTTCATCCTAAGTATGTATCTGAACATAAATGCCAAGGTTTCTACTGCCTTTTTTTTTCCTTTTTTCCTCCCCATTTCTTTTGCTATGTGACATGATTTTATTCCTGTATTTCTCTGTTTCTTAATGGGTTTTGAAACACAGAGTAGACAGAAGCATGGCCACATATGCCAGGGTCTATGATTAAGTGTCCAGAATCCTTCCCAAAACACAATTTCAATGTTATTGAAAAGAACACAAGATCAATACAATTGTGGCATCAAAACTGGCGTCTTTAAATTGAAAATACCACAGTGAGACAGTGGCCATGAGCTCAGTCATAACCACAATAATGAGAGATGATGGTCAATATAGCACTGGCCATACGTAGATGGTCCATATTGAGGTTACAGCAAATAAAAGAGAATTTGTAAACCGAAATAGAAGCAGCTAATTCCATTTAACTAACGATTCCATGGAGTATTGTTTAAACATACATAAGAGTTTTTGTCTGCTTTGGCTTCTGCCAACACTTCACTATATTTTGTTGCCAAAGTTAGCCTACTGGGCAGCACCATTACTGTCAGACCAGAGTGCTGTCAGAGGTAGAGGCAATAGCCTCAACAATAAATGCAGCAGTTGTAAACTTTCTCTTAACAAATACTTTACATTCATGAGGAAAGTATGACTTCAGACATAATATTAACTTCTTGCCTAAAATCTAAGGAACAGTCTTGCCAGATGCACAGCTTACTCTTTTCTTAAAAAGGTAATGGCAATTAACAAAATAAAATGCACATCGTTAATGACTGACAAAAATTGTCAAAAAATATTGTCCAACTTCACAGAAAAATGAATATCCTTAGTTTTGTGCTATCAAGACTATGTACCTTAGAAAACATATTTTAATAATTTTTCTCTTTCATATTTAGAGGTTTTGTATCTACACGTTAAATAAAAATCTAGAGACACTGAAGATTTCTATGATCCTTGTGGGTCCCTTCCAACTAAGGAAATTCTATGATTCTGTGAAGAATCTAGGTGTGGAAAAAAGGTTTAGAAAGACAAGACAGTGTGCGTAGTCTATATAAACAGAAAATTATTTAAGCATATTGCTTTTTCCTTTTTTTCAACCCCATCTATCAGTTACATATGCAAATAATTGCATAACCACTCAGCTGTATTTCTTCAAAACATTGAAACCTTCAATTGCTACTTATTATGATCTTTTACTTATCCTCTTGAATTGTCATATGTTTTTATATCAAAGTAACTAAAACACTACAAATGTAAGGTTTATATACAAAGCTTTCATGCTTAAAACTCTAAGCTATTCCATTAAACAGTTGTAAAACCTTTACTAAACTATCAATGGCATGTGTATAATCTATGATTAGCTAGAATTAGCATGAAAATCCATCTCAAATCCTCTGAATTTCTATTGCCTGAATGTCTCTACAGAGCAAATAATTTCCAATGAACCCAGATGAATTATAACAAGATGTGAGCAATTTCAAGGTTCCAATTAAAAGTTGCTTTTGCATCTTAAAAAAACTGCTACTCTTGAAAATAACTCCCATAGAAAGCACTGGGCTTTTGATGAATGAGTGTACAATTCTAAAATATTTAAGTAACACAAGTATAATTTAATTTGGTAATGCAGAAATAACCTGCGGGTGCTGCATGATCCTTTCTCCTTCCTGAGGTCATGATTCTTGATTTGCTAATATCATCTGTAGTGTATATCTTGTTCCTTGCCAACTTAAAGTTTCTGGCCAAATGCATCACTAGGTGTAATGGTGAACCTGGACCAGAGAGATAATAGGGACATGGTATCTCCCAGAAGTACTGCAAAAGCATTTGAAATCCGTATTTTCATGATTTTTCATCTGAAAACAAAATCCTTTTTGTTTTCCAAATTTTGACTTTGTCCATATCCAGAAATCCGACTACTTTCCATTGTTAATGAATAATTTTCATGCACAAAATGTTCTCATTTAATTTTCATAAATAGCAGTTTAGACAGAAACATTTAGGCCACATCTACCTCAGCTGCATCAGTGAAACCACCACTGAACATTTATGAGTTTAAACAAGATCATAACTCCAGTTACAATAAATGCCTTTTCAGCTTCTTATGTGCATTTGCACTCCAGGGTAGATGCTCTCCCATACCCTGAAATGTGACCTAAATATCCCAGTCCTGTACAGCAACACAGAGATATTCTTCTAGAGAAAATGAACTGCTCCATGTGCAAAGGTTATTTATATTTGCCATTACTACGAGGAAAAAGAATGGGGGGAAAAATAGTAAAAAAATAGGAAGGACTGGTGTAGACAATCCATGAAACACTATTGTGAGGATTAACTTGAAATGATGTCACGACAGTGTAAGAAGGCTCCACTGTGAAGAATTTGAGTAAAGAAGATGTGAGAAGTTTATTCCAATTCCCATTTCTTAACCTCCAAGAAGAATGATGGTTGACAAAATAAAGGATTGCTAAAGGCCTAGACAAAGTTAAACTCTGTTTTTCTTGTGTTTTAACCAATGCAAGCAAAACTGGTTTCTATTAATAAAAGTATGATTATTTTAATTAGCTTATTCTTCTATTTGAATTTTATGCTATAGGTGTTCCAAGAATTTTTAAATGCCTATATGCTCATGTATAAAGGTGTTCCAAGTATTAGACTATTTCTGTATTGAATTTTGGAAGAACAAAGGAATGGGGCCCATTCAGCTCCAGGAAGGCATCAGAGAATGATCTATCAGTAAACATCTCGAAGTTCCCAAAAATGTACACAGTGTTTTACTTTAGAAAATGTATTCTGCAAGTCTGCCAAATTTAAAAGATAATATAGCAGCACATGCAAAACAAAACAAAACAAAAAAACAACAAAAAAAAAAAGAGCCACAGGAAATAATATTTATTTCTTAATAATTTTTTTCATTATCAGTGTTAATGCCTTCATGCAAATCCATCTCTGAGTGGGAAGAAAGATGATTTAATTATTCTTTATGATAGTCACATTGTCCCAACAAAGATTTGCAATTGCTTCTAAAAATCTGAAACTAGAATTCCCAGATGCAGTAAACCACTTAACTGAATCTTTTCAAAGCAGCCAGATGGAGGTTACAGTAGGTGGGAGAGGGATGCTAAACACAAATGAAGAAATTTGAAGTCATTTCCAGGTTTTGCAGAGCATGGTGGAAACAATTCAAACATCACTAAAAACACAGAGATCCCTTGTTAATGCCTGTCACTGAAACCAACCATGTACCACGAAGGTATGTAAAGCTGGAACAAGGCTTACTTGTCAAATAGTAACTAGGGTTGTACAAATAACTCAGAAACAACAAAATCTTTCCTTCTAAAAATTCAAATGAAAACAATCCTCTTTTTTTTTTTTTTCTTAGTAACAGGTACCTGTAAGTCTACTTTTACAGCACAATCTTGAGTTCTGGTTGTTTTGTTTTTTGGTTTTTTTTAACTGAAAGAAAGGACATCTTTCTTTAGCATTTTAAGTAGGAAGAACAGAAGTATAAATCAGTGGCCTGTTTTACATAGTGACCTACCACTGAGGAAAGAAATCACACAGAAGATGGAAGAAATACCTTTAAACTCATTTAGCTGCATGAGATTTGACAGCTGTGCCACTCAGGAGAACGGCACAGAGAGCTTGGCAGTGTAACCCATATGCATATCCCAGGGATTAGGATATCCTCCTGGGAAGTGCAACAGATTATTTACCCTAGAGCAGCAGTGGTTCATGTCTCAAACAGAACAGAGTCATGCAACTGTCTGTCTTATCCTAGCCAGTTACAAAGAAAGATGAACCTCATCTCCAGCTAATTCTGGTTCATAATTATACCTAAAAAATAATTTCCAGGTAATGGCATATGATGACTTTGAAACTGGTGTTTGTGGTTATTCTTTAACGAAGCAAATATCATCCCAAAACAATTTTGCTTACCTAAAGCTTAACTTCATTGACTTGTTTTATTCTGTAGAACCACCATATCAGCTCTGTGTCTCTGATCTCCAGTAGCCTGAATGTCTTTGACCATAAAGTTGCTCTCAAAATTGAAGCCACTGCAGGACAGCAAAACCTCCGCCCCCGCATGCAGGACTTTCACTGTTGCAGCAGCACATAACCCACATCCTAAGGCCAGTTCTTGTGCTTCCATAGTTGTAGGCCAGCTGGACAATTAAAAACCCAATCATAAAGAAGAGCATATCAAAAAACGTCTAACCAGAAAGTATAGGGCTGTTGTTTTGCTCTTTTAAGAACAAATTCCTCAAGCAGACAATCAAAAGGAAACTATGCAAAGTCACTAAAGCAAGCCGTTTAACTAGATTCATTTATGTATTTATATATATATATATATATATATATTTGGTGAAAAATACTAATAAATTAAAACATGAAGGGAAAAATAAGAGAAATGCATTTTGCAAAACTAGATGATACAGGAATAAATTGCAGAACTAGGAAACCAGTTATTTTCTTAAAAATACATGGAAGACAGTTGCAATGGACTCTGACCTGGAAAGGTGTTGCAAAAATCCAATCCTTTTCTCCTATTATCTTGAGCTTTTAGAAATGATTGGCTTGTATTTGTACTTCTTCTGTATCTATATGTCAGGCAGAGTAGCTGTCTTGTTAGCACAAGAAAAGAAAAGAAAAGAGTCTTATTTTCTCAAGAAAAGTAAGAAGCGTGATATGAGGTTTTGGTAAAATGCTTTCACAGTTCCAGAGGTTTAACTTAGGCCTTTTGCTTTTGTTGAATCTGTAAACAGAGTAATCTCTAACAGGCAGAGCTGCTGGTTTTACAGTTTGATGTTGATTTGGAATGTTGAATGTGAGTTATACTCATTCCTTATTTCTTGCTTAAGACAAAGTATATAATTTAATTTAGACAGGATTTTTAAATGCCAATATGCCCATGTATAAAGCATCATTCTAAATGACATTTGGTATTTTATAAGTTCTTCATTAAACAAAATTAGTATTATATAATAACGCTGCAAACTATTTTGAACTAACTGTTTCTTGCAGCAAAATATTGTTTAAGATTCATCAGTAAATAATCTCCAAGGCATTGTGAGATACTATAAGTATCTACGGAAAATCTTTGTGAGAGCAATACCTTAGCTGATAGGATATTGTGACTATAATTTATCCATCCATGACTTCAAAGGAAAAAAACAAGCCACAAATAACCCAAAGATTAGTTTCGTCCTAGCTGTTTGAATTTGGCAGGCTTGTAGAGGTTGAAAGGGATGCTAAAATTGAGGAATGCTCCACCATTACATCAAAACTAGGACCAAATTCCTGCATTTCTTTGTCAAGCTGAATTAATGTATTCTCAGCTTCTTCTACCATCTATTTCAACATACACACTATATATGTGTGAATTGCAGTTTTTCTAATTCATCTGCACCAGTGGAAAAGCTAATAAAAATTAAGAAGTCACATAGTTCGTGCTTCCTATTTCAACAGCCAAAATCTCTCAAAAACTTCTTATGCTATCTATGCCTACAGAATACCTTATGCAGTTAGTGGCTTTGTGTACTGGATCATCCTGTGCTTCAGATCCATTTCAGGAGAGAAGAACTTTGACATTTAAATAATATATTATAGACTACAACAATAAAAAAAAGTGGATCTATTATACTGTTTTATCACACCATATATCATACAAAATCTAACAAAAAAGTGCCTACAGTATCACCCATATCATGACTCATCTGACTGATCACTTACAAATTACACAGTCCCTGCTGGTAATAAGTAGGCCAATCTTCATGGAAACTAGAGTCAGGAGTATTTTAACCCATGAGATTTTTTTCTGCCACGTTATGGAGTGTACATACCACTCAAGACTCATTCTCCTTCATGCAAAACCACAAACACATTCCTTCTAGGATGCTTCCAGGATCCTTCTAGGATCCAGTCCTTCAGCTTGCAGTTCTCTTGCACTTTATGAATTGATCAGATTGCACCCAAAATTTTTGTGTATGTCAATGATATTTTTGCTTAGAGAAACCATTTACAAAGCCTTGTTGGCAGAGTCCTCCTGAAACCTTAACACATTACAAAGCCTGCTTGAGTTCCTGAAAAACGATTGAGTATTCTTTACGTGGTATGAACCCTGTCCTTCTTTTAACCTGCAAGTGTGTAGCAGAGCAATAAACAATATTGGGTGAAAGTTAACATCAAAATGGAGATGCTAACAAAACATCTTCACCATAGTTCATCACACAGCACACTTACTGTATGATAAATGAATATGTAAACAAAGAGGAAAGCTCTATTTTTGTACTATGCTTTTGTCATAAAATCACAATATCCTTAAATTTGGAAAAGACCTCCAAGATCATCAAGTCCAACCTTTGACCAAGCACCACCTTGTCAGCTAGACCAGAGCACTGAGTGCCACATCCAGTTATTTCTTGAATGCCTCCGAGGATGGTGACTCCACACCTTCACAGCCCATTACAATATTTGACAATCCTTTCAGTGAAGGAATTCTACCTTATAAAATACATTCATTTTCTTTCACTTCCAGAATCTGCTGTGGCTTGCACTGGGCCTAGGCTGGTAGAGCACTTCCAGTTGGCCAGACCTCTCCAGTTATTCTGCTGTTCAAGTTAATTTTCATTTTTCTTGCACAGAAGTAGTGCAAACCTGGCACTGTTCTTGCACTTCTTGAGACATGTTCTACCACCCTTGTTCCTGTGATAGGGCTTCTCCTGAGAGCCATCAGCAGCTTTGAGGTATTTCTTCCAAATAATAGGTCTAGGCATGCCTTTTTTCAACAGAGTTCCTTGATGACATCACTCTCTTTTTTTCAGGCTCTGAAGTGTTATTCCATTTATCTGCATCAGAGATGAGTCAGCATCTCTCAAAGAAATCTTAACAATTGGTAATTGTAAATTAATATAATTCCTGTATTTCAGACGGAGTTATTGAACATCCCACACAGGCCTATCAAATTCTCATAATAATCACAGCTGAATACACTCTGAACAGGCCCTTCCAAGACCTGAAAATATATCCGCTTTTGAAAGAGATCAGTCGTTTCAATAGAAAATGTTTAAGAATATGGTACATTTCAGAGGAAAAGCACAAGTCATGCAGAGTGGTCGAGGGGGCTGGTGGTGGGGGGCTCAGCCTGGAGAAAAGGAGGCTCAGGGGGATCTTCTTGTTCTCCACAACTCCCTCACAGGTTGTGGAATTGTAGCCAGATGGGAATTGGTCTCTTCTTCCAGGCAACCAGCAACAGGAAAAGATGACATAGGCCCAAGATGTGTCAGGGGAAATTCAGGAAGGATTTCTTCACAGAAAGGTTTGCTAAGCATTGGAATAGGCTGCCCAGGGAGGTGGTGGAGTCACAATCCCTGGATGTTTTGAAGAAACAACTGGATGTAGCTCTTTGTGCTGTGGTCTAGTCAAGGTGATGATCAGCCAAAGGCTGGACTTTATCCTGGAGGTCTTTTCCAACCTAAATGATTCTGTGTTTTTTTGAAAACAATTAAAATCACTCTGTTCACAGAAAGTCTATTATTTTTGCATTTTTTAAATACTCTCAAGTCATTTCTCATTGTAATACCTCTCAAAATTACATCAGGCAAATACCCTTAAACTTGGAAATTATTACTTTCTGGTACTGCCTGAAATAGCTCTTATGTCAAAAAAATACAATCTAACTACCACAGGAAGAGCTGTGACAGTATTTAGAGTTTTATACTAGAATTCAGTCCCTCACTTCCCACCTCTAGCATTAGGCACCTGACTGTGTTACTCCTCTCTCTGTATTTCTTTTTCCTCTATAAAATGGGGAAAATTAAATACCTGTGTCTATTGAATTTGACAAACCTCTTTCCTTCCCAACCCCAGCATGGCAAGGGGAGATAGAGGTACCACAAGTCTATCACCAGAATGTATCAGCCTGGAAAAGCATGTGGCTTTTCTTCCCACCAGTAGTTAAAATAATGCCTAAGTTTTGAGCACAAGGAATAAACTCAGAATATTTTCACCACCATCTCACTCCTGTACTCCTTTTTGTGCTCCCTCCAGGCACTCACTGGTAAGCTGCTTATCTGCTTTAGAATGAAGAGCCCTAAATGTTCAAAGCTCTATTGAATACATATTTTTCACTTCATAAAGTTTTGATTTAAACATGCCTATAAATATATATATATAAAAAAAATTCAGCTAGTCATTTGCACTTAAAACCACACAAATTCAATCCTCTTTCTCTACACCAAGGACTAGAATTTGACAAAAATAACTGAATTTCACAAGAAAAATTGCTATTGAAACAGTGAATAAGGACTCCAAGATCCATTTGAAAAGAACAGTCTTAAGCTCACATATGATTTTAACAAAATAATTTTTTAAAAATCAGGGATCATTCAAAGTTTATGGCCATCCAAATAAAAGTTAAAAAATTAATTTATTCTACATTTTTATTTTTCAGTTAATGAAGACTGAAGGAATTTTATCACAAAACGTAGTGAGAAAAATGGAAAAATAAAAAAAATTTACTCACCAGTAAATATATCAAGGGGAACAATTTACAGAAAATGAAACTCATGCCAGATGAGTATGATTTTTTTCCTAATTTTTAACAAACTGAGATAATATATTTAACAGAAAAGAGTATCAGAAAATAGCTATAGCATCACAACTATGAATTGATAGCAGCATTATGTCTAGTTGCTCACTCAAAAAAATTGAATAATTCAGTTTTATTTGTTAAGGCGGCTTCCAGGATCACGGTTTCATCAGATGGGGCTTTTTGGCCACTACCTTTTAAATGTACATTAATTCAATCAATTTTAAGATTGGCAATATTGTTGTTATTTTTATTGGAACTTGTTCAAGCTCTCGAAAGCTGAGCATACGCAGAAAAGTTTATGATACCTGTGCTACTTTTGAAATCTTGAGCATAAAGTTAGTTTGGAAATTTACAAATACATTAGTGTTAGAATAAATGAAACCCTAGCCATTATTTCCTTTGCTAGGATTACTGAATTCAGCAAAAGAATTCTTTGTATATAAGCAGATCATCTGTATAGATCATTCTTTTTGCATTTAACTGCAGCACCTGATTATTTAGGACTAATTTAGGGCAAAGTACCAAATTAAGTAATTTCATTTGAACACAAAATGTTTTGAAACTCAAACTGCTCTTTATCCATAACGTATAACTTCATCCATGTAAACATATTTAACGGGGTTTCCTATGGGAGCATTACTGCTGAACCCTTAGGTGATGGTTAGCTCATATGCCCACAGCAGTGTCTTTGTGAACACTGACCCAGCAGTGTTGATAGACTCGTACAGAAGCACTTCTTCACTTGCTTTAAACTGCCATACTCCATACTGGTAAATACAAAAAAATTGACACCAGCTGAGACTCACCTGAATGATCTGCACCTTCCTTTAGTTTCAAAGGTTCCACCCTCAGGAACAGAAACACATAAAATGTGTGTGCTTTTCTTTAGATTTGAGTACTTTTTCAGAACTGAAACAAAGCTGTTAGAGTCTCCCATGGTAAAACAGGCCACACAGTTCCTGTCACAGTCCGTTAGATTACAAGAAGCACTTCTGTAAGTGATCACAACCCAAAAACTGCCTGCAGGCTCAATCAGTCAGAAAGCAAAAAGTCACATGACTGCTTTAAACTCGGGACATTTTGAAAGGCTAAATTTAAGGATAATTTAATATCCTTTCTGTCTCTCTAAACTATCTTTCAGATTTTCAATTACAAGAGCTATAAGTGTAATTTTCACAGTCACATTAAAGCACTCAGAAATGTATTAAAGCTGAGATTCAGAAGCGTTTACATCTCCCACATGATTATTCTCAATTGTACAAATAATAGAAAACAGTTTTTGAAAGGTGACACATGTTACCCATCAGTCTTCCTGTCCTTAGCTCCTCCACTGGAAGAACATGCATCATCTCTTCATGGAGAATCTCTTTGTAAGGACTCAAATCAAGACAAGGAGCGATGGGTACAAGTATCAGGGTAAGAAGTTTGATCTTGACGTAGGAATTCTTTTAAGATAGTTTAAGAAAAATCTTTCACTAAAATAACTTCTGCAGGGACATGCTGCAGGCCCCATCATGGTAGGTTTTCAAGATACAATTGGACAGACAATTAGAAAATCTCTTCTAGGTTCCCCTTCCCTTAAAAGTCTGGATGATGTGACCATTTGAGGTATTCCAGCCTGGGTTATTCTGTGATTTGCTGTGTGTCAGTATTTTACTTATACGACAGAGCAATTTTTTGAGTATTTGTTCACCAAGTGTATATATTTGTGGAGTTTCAAATCCATGGATAACCAGAGATAACTTTTCAAATTACTTGACAAAATGTGCCAATGAGATCAAAATATAAAAATTATTTGGTGGTGGTTTGTTCAATCTTTTTTTCCTAGAACTATTCTGATAATAATTAAATTTGTCCTATAAAGATAATTTCTTTAAAAAACAGCCTAAAAATGAAAGATGCCTTCAGTTTCTTTAGTCTATTGTCCAAATCAAAGTACAGCAACAATCAGTGAGTAGTATCAATCTGTTTACTACTGTAGAACAGTATTAGTCAAACTCTGTAAAGCTTATTCAGGATCCATTATTTGACAGATTTTAATAGGATGCAGCATGTCGCCTGAAAAGATTCTGTGCAAAAAGTGTTCAGAGAGCTGTACTATGAAAATGAGACACTTATATTATCTTTTAAACAAAATACAAAAGATTAAAAAAATACAAGTATAAAGAAAAATTGAGCAATGTTGAAAAACAAGAAGCAAGAGGGAGTTGCTTACAAGAGCACAATTAGTTCTTTAGTTATCCTTTCTGTGCCTATGCAAATCAAAAGAAATCAAAGAAATGCAAGCTCAAAATAATGAAATTAAAAGGAAAGACAATTACAAGGAACACTTAGTATAAAAAGAAATTATTATATTTCTACTCAAATAATGATCTCACAGCACTCACTCTACAGTTTGCTGTGTAGTAGAGGAAAACTACTTTGAATCTCTAATATGAATATAAATAATGATTTGGCTTTGTGTAGGCTTGAAATTTGAAAAAAAAAAAAGCAACCAACATTCTAGCAGAGATGATTGTGAGACAGATTCTTATTTTCCAAGCTGCCTAAAAAGTATAACAGGTTCTTACTCACTTAAGAGTTACAGATCAAGTCCTTAAAGGCTAAAAAAACCCAAAAAACAAAATTTAAAAAAAATGAAACCAACCAACCAAAAACAAATGCTGAAAGACAGAACTAAGAATATTCAGAAGGCATATCTCAGAACAGAAAAGCACCCTTTTATACACAGAAGCAAATAGTAACATTAAATTAAGACCAACTAAATTTGTAAATTGTGCAATGGCCCAGATGTAACAATCTGATTACAATCATTTTGTAGAAGTTATTTGCTTTGGAAGAAAATGTTGATTGGTAAAAAACACTTCAATTCCCCTCAAAGTAAAGGCAGCTTCATCAAGTCATAGTCCTGGGTTTCTGTATTTAACAATAATTTTCAAAGCCAAATACCTGTGTCAGTCATGAAAGTCATTAACATTTAGAAAGACAAATAACACATCTTGACAAATGTGTTACAGCTTACAGCAAAGAGCAAGAGGAATATTTTAAGTTGACTTAAGCTAAAACTTAAGTAAAAATTTCCTATTCCTTTAATTGAAATTTTAATTAGGAAGTTTTAATCAAAGAGGTTTTGTAAAAACTGTTCTGATTTGTTATGATGTGAGGTGACACATGACACTCATTTTTAGAGTAGATTTTGGTTTTTTTCTTAAATTGTATTCCTTCTTTGTTTCCTTTCTTCTCCTGCATTTGTGATAGCGATGTATACATTTGCGGCCAATAGGGGGTTACCTTAAGCAGTTTTTGCAAATATGCATACTGAAAGTTAACTTTTAGTTGTAACCTTGCAGAAATTGTTCCAAGCTCAAGAAAAATTAACCAATAGCAAAGATGGGCCTTCTCTTAAGATAACCAAGACTTGGTCACTAATTGACAAATAGTTACTGGGTGCATCCATATTTTAACAATTACATTCAGTTGGTTTGAGCTAAGCTGATCAGGGGATAAGAGATTCCATATACAACTGCTTTCTAAGCATTTTCTTACCCAGCCTGCAGCCCAGGTACAAGCTAAGTGTATTGCCCTGATTAATCTCACCCATAGCAGACTTCTGCAGAAAAAATATGCTGCCATTTTATCAAATTGCGTCCCTAGAAAATGTCACCACGTAACTGTAACATTAAAATTACGCAAAGACATTAAACAGCTGAAATTGCTCGGTCAGACGTCTTAAAACTGTGAAATTCAGAATCTGCCTGATTAACAGACTGAACTTGAGCACAAGCAGGGAGGACACATTGATTTAGCTAAAGGGATATGGGGAAAAAATCCTGTGTATTGTTTAAGTAACATAAAATCATTCCAATTCCTCAGGCAAATCTTTTCATGAATAATGTATTAAACCAATGCTTCTTGGAATTTGATTTTTCCTTTCTACTGTGCATAAAGTGGTTTCTTAAACTGTACAGAATTGTGGGCCTGGAATATATGAATTACTACATTTTTCCTAAATATCTTTTCAAAGAGGGTATTTGGAAAGTTATTAATATACTATGTGATCATGTATTTACTTGCTGTATGAAAGATAGCTCAACATGAAAGGCAGAACCTTAAGGAATTTTTATCTATAGACACTATTAAGGAAAATCAATACTCAAGCACAGAAACAAGGAACAAAGGTAAGAACATTAAATTGTATCATTTTGGTAGAAAGTGGCTTGGTTTATATTTTACTATTGAAGCAAATTTTCTTTGAAAAGTAAAAATGCTTTCAGAAAGTCCAAAAAGGGCATCATTGGTCCTGTTTCCTACACTTTATCTCTTTAGCTCTGTCACATAACATCACACTGCAGAGCTCATGGTTTGAGGCCTGCTCCTCCTTTTGCCTCCTGTATATGTAATTTTCATACTGGAGTTCACTATTTAGCCAAGTGGATATTCTGTAACATCCGTCCCGTTTCCCTAAGCATCAAGATGGACTGTTCATGCAGTTGGAGAAGGCTGTCTTTTAAGACCTCGCAGTTTTCTGGAGCTCCTTTGCCCTTTAGAGCTGCCTCACGAATGATCTCATCAGTTAGCTCCATGAATAATCCACAGGCTGCTCACCTGAAGCCCAGGGTCAGTGCTGATCATCTCACCTTCTTCACTCCCCCCAGCATTTTCAACTCCACTATTACAGAGTCGCCAACAGTCAGGGCTTCCACTCACTATCACAACTCCAAACATTTCTGCCTGTTATGGACCAAGGTCCAGCTGTTGGCACCTGTACCAAGTACTCCTGGCACTCCCCAGAAATGTTCTTCACTCCTTGGGTCCTATTGGGCTGCCCTTCTAATAGGAAGAAGGTTAATGCCCCACATGAAAATCAGGGTCTGTGATACAGATTTGCTCTAAGGAAAATATCAGTTTCAACATACTTTCTTTACAATCTAGACAAAAGTTGCTGGATTTTTTCACTCCAAATCAGGTAAAGTACAACTTCAGCTGAGATATTCCTACAAGCCTGGAGAGTAAGAGAGGACCTATCATCTTTAAGTCAAAAATGGTATAACCTAACTTTCTGTTTCATATTGTTTATAGGACAGGATATACCACCGTTAATGTTTATCCTTTCAACAGATCTTTCTCTGTAAAAAAGATGGAACATCCTTTTTAGATGCTTAGATGATTCATAGAACTCTGCTGACAGCTCAGATATTGGACCCTGCATCTGTCACCACAGAGCCACACACACTTATTAATCCTATGAAGCAGTTACAGCATCATCTCCCTATCGCTATGACACAGGTCATAATACTTTCACAAAATCCTCTAAAATAAACAGATCAAAAGCACTACTTACAATAGCTGTGACTGATAGTATTAATTTCTGTAAAAATAAGCACATACACATAAGATTTACATCCAAATCATATTCATTGCAGCTACAGAAATCAGGAATTCCATGGAAACACATCTGCTGTGCTCCTTATATCACAGGAACTAACAACCAAGTCCAGGCGCAATGGTTAATTTAACACAAACACTGTGCTAAAACACATCTTTAAAAAATCATCTTGTCCATGATTTCAAAAATAGAGAAATTCTTAACACCAAACACGTCTAAAAAGCAAAGCAAATACTTGCATCTGTCATTTCATTACCCTGTAAATTGCAAAAGTTTTACATGCAGCAAGTCTTCCCTCTCAGTTATATTTGTGCGCTGTCATTCTGACAAGTACTGTTTTGTTTCAAAGAAGCTTAACACAGGACAAAACTATGTGCATTTACTATATATATGAATTAAAAAACAATGACAAATTCTATACAGGTAAACAATTCCACTGGATGTGCAGCTTTTCTTTTGCTGTTTTTGCTTTGTTTTTCAAAGCAAATAAATTCTTTCTCCATTCTGGTATTCTAAAGCAGTTTGCCTTGCAGACCTTCAAATCTCTGTTCTTTTTTTCTGGTCATGGATTTTATTCGGCCTCAAGGGAAAAACATTATTAGATAATTCATCAGGAATTCTCATTCTGAATCACTAAATAAAGAGAAAAGTATCCTCCTGAATCCTGTGCTAGTAATCAAGGAAATGCTTATTCTAGTTCTTACATTAATCAACACTATACCTTTGGAGTGTCTCATACTGAAATAACAACACATTTTTTAAGTAATTCTTTGCCATGTCATAGGACTGCATTGATTTCTAACTTCATTAAGTTCTAGTGTCCAACAATCATCACTTTTCACCTTTTTGTAACAGATATCTTCCTGCCTAGAGAAAAAAAATCTATAATTCCCATTCCTCAGTAAGACAGCTTTTCAATGGTAAACAAGCTTATCTGTGCTTCCATTTTATTGATCAGATCTCACTCTCAGTCTCCCTTTAGAAAATGACTTCAAATAATTTGTAACATTCAATTAGCAAATGGATGGGCTCTTAAGCAGTGACATTATTCAAGGATTAGACTCCAGAATAATGTAACTGCTAGTAAAGAGGAACATGACTAAAACTAATTTCCACAAGGGTCAAAGTAATCATGAGACACTTACGAACCTAAGCTACATATAAACCTCAAAAAATTAAACATCACTATCACATGAAAAAGGAGAAATCAAATATTTTTTTCCAAACTTTCTAATTCATCAAAATACTTAGATGAATTCCTAAATACTCCAGATAGGCAAACTTTGACAAGTAACTTGAATTTTGCCAGTTTGCTCATCCTGGCTCGGATTGAACTCCTGCACAGCGCAATTTTTTAGTGTTTGTTTTTCTATACAGCCCAGTTCAGGTCTTTGAGGGGCAAGGTCCAAAGTTCTGTTCCCTTTCACAAAGAACATCTGAGCTTTAGGATATTGTTTTAAGTCAGTAATAACTAATCTCAACAAATCAAAGCCCTTGTGCCAGGGCTGTAGTCGATGAATACTTTGACATAGATCATCACCCTTACACCTTCTCTTAGCAATGACCACCCAAAAAACCCCCACAAGCTTTTTAAACAAAAAAGGAAGTTTATTTAAGTATATGGAACAATTTTATCTTTTATGATGGTGAAATTCAGTCATTAAGTTCTACAAGGAAAAAGTAAAAATAGGTTTCAGAAAATTGCCTCTCTTAAGGCACTCAACCTTTCAGATGCGTTCCTATTTCTAGCGAAACCATTACCAGAAAATGAAAGAAAATTCTGCAATGACCCCCCTTTTCGGTCTCTGCAGTCTCCTAACCTAAAAAAATAACCAGCGCTATTTGTACTTCAATTTAAAAAAACTCACAAAATTCTGTGACAAATTATATTCTATTTATTTCCGTCTTCAGATTCTAGAGAGTTTTCAGATAGCCACAGATACTCAGACTGACTGATCTCAATTTGTCCTTACTCAACTAAAACCACATGCTTTGGGGTGATTAGATGTAGCAAACTCCCTTCCAACATAAACGATGCCATGCTGGGAATTTATACACAAGCATTCAGGGCTCCGAGAGTATTCAATGCGATCACGCTACAAATGTCAGTCCCTTATCTAGATCTTGGAATTCTGTAAAAATAAAAATCTGCCCTTCCTAACTTTTTGATTAAAACCACAAAGGCGAGTGACTTGTAGCAGATGCATCCCTTGAGAGCAGGCCACTTCACCAGTCATCCCACAGTAATTCCAGCCACAGCGCTCCCGGGGAGCACGTGCCCACCCTGTGGGTTTTTCACCTACTCCTGCTCCAAATAATGGAGTGGCCAGCTCATAACTCTCTGGGAGAAGAGAGTAAGGGCAGAGTGAACTACCCCAAGCTATTTGTCAGCGCTGTTGCAGAGGAATTTGGTTGATCCACTTTTGGCACTCAAGGCGGGTATCCTGATCACTGTGCCAGCCGTGGCTCAGCCTGGCAGAAAGGATTCAACAGGGACACCAGCAAACAGCTTTGTCAAACACATCTTTTGGAACATCCTCCTTCAAGCTTCTGTTTCAGGGGAAGTGAAAGAATGAGTTCGTGTTAATAAAATGTTTAAGGAGAATATACATATATGCATATATATATATATATAGTAAGATATTATAGCTTTAAGGAAAGCAAACAAAGCAGGAAGATGATGAATATAATGTAATTTATTTTGCAGCTTTGTTACTGTACAGTTCTTAGAGAAAAAAACATACACAGACAAATTTGTAAGACCACACAGTTCCAAAAGCAAACCCAGCTTAAATTCAGTACTCCACATGAAAATGGGAGCAGTTTATTATTTAAAATTTATTTCTTAACTTTTAAAATTTACATCACCTTTTTTACATCAACGTGCTTTTTTCTCTTAATGTGATGTTATTTCAAAACAATTAAGTGTACTATAAATACTGCTGAAAAAGCAGTTTAAAAAAATCTGTATCAGCTACTTAATATTAACATTTTTCCACTTTCTACTCACATCATTTCTTATCATAGATCTGGTCATAGATATATAAGGGCTCTTTGAAGAACTTCAAGATTACTGTTTGAAAAATAATAATAAATATTTTTTATTATTATTTTAGCAAGGAAGTTCTTAACTTTTAATGAAGTATGAAATTCTGTGGTATTTTCAGAATGGTTTTACTTTTCCTTTTATTTTTCCATTTGATTTTCGGTAGCGCATATGAGCAATCACTATTGTTTGTTTTCCTGAGCTGTTGCAGTGGCAAAACTATTTTCAGCCCTGGAAGCACAAACTAAAATCCCATTTTGGGCTCAAATTTACCCCACAAAAGGCAGTACGCAATTTGGTTTTCCTTCAGGCTTTGCCTGTAACAATCCTGGTACCACAAACTGAATCACTATCCATTTCTGTCAAAGCCAGTCAATGCTTCCATGTGCAGAGCTAGTAGCAGACACCACCAGACATACTGCTTTCCATAAATGCCTCTCTTAAGTCAGTCCTGCCTCACCCTTTCCCAGATGTCTTTTTCTGCCATGCCCTTCTCACAGCTAGTCCTCAACACAAGCAAACTGCTGCCTTGCACAGGCCGTGCAGCAGCTGCTCTCAGCATCATTGTCCCTTCTACACATATTGCCTTCACTTGCTCAGGCTTCCCTTGTCTGAGCTCTCAGAACGAAGACATTTGATCAGCCTCTAGCCTTTACTCAGCTGTGCCCAGGTGGCCAAGAAGGCCAATGGCTCCTGGCCTGTATCAGCGACAGTGTAGCATCAGGACCAGGGCAGGGATTGTCCCCCCGTGCTGGGCACTGGTGAGGCCTCAGCTCAGATCCTGTGTCCAGTGCTGGGCGTTCATTGCAAGAAAGATGTGGAGGTGCTGGAGCATGTCCAGAGAAGGGCAATGGAGCTGGGGAAGGCTCTGGAGCACAAGTCTGATGAGGAGCGACTGAGGGAGATGGGAATTTTCAGACTGGAGGACAGGAGGCTCAGGGGGAACCTTATCAGCCTCTACAACTCCCTGACAGGAGGCTGTAGCCACGTGGGGGTCAGGCTTTTCTCCCAGACAACTATCAACAGGAGGTTTAGGTTGGACAACAGGAAGAATTTCTTCAAGGAAAGAGTTGTTAAATTCTGGAATGGACTGCCCAGGGAGGTGGTGGAGACGTGGCACTTAATGCCATGGTCTGGTTCACAAGCTGATGATTGGTCGCAGGTTGGACTCAATGATCTCAGAGATCTTTTCCAACCTAAATGATTCTGTGAAGCATGAGCTGTGCTTTTTTTACAAATGGACAGGCTGCACAAACACTAACATAATTCTGCACCAGATCTGTTGTGCTCTTATCCTTCTAAAGGAACAGAAAGAAAAAATAAGCATGAGGCGTCCCAGAGCAAGTACAAACCCTCATTCTATAATGTTTGAGCCATTTCCCCGCTTTTGCTAAGAAAATTGTCTGTAAGTATTTATCTGAATTATGCTTTGCTTCCTGACATTACAGGAATTTGTTGTACTTACCTGGTAGACATTGTTAAAAAAAAAACAAAAAAAGAAAAGAGAGAGAATTACAGGGAAAAGACTGTGTCATTTAAATCTAATTAAGCTTTTAATAAAACCAATTTTTCATCATTAACCATGATGTATTCCCTTTATAGTCTAAATTTATTGCCTATCCCCAACAAAGAAAAATGTTTAGAGACAGAAAATTGAGGCCATGACACCATATAAATTAGGTATGTCAGATACAAGAGAAAATGCTATAAAGATAGTACATAAAGTACATAATGCTATAAAGATAGAATGCTTTTCACTGAACCTCATTAAAAAGTGTGTAAAATACATTTCCCTATTTCTGCTTTCTCAGTACAGATAGCCTGGAATCTACAGACAACTGTTTTGTCCTATTTTTAGAAGACAGTAAGAAGTAGAAAAGTGCTGCTCTGTATGTATCACCAAAAGTAGCTACAAACTATTTGCTATTAGTTTGCTTTACTATTCAACATGCTGAATTTTAACACAAATTACTGTAACATTACAAGAACTAAAGCTAATTTTTAAAGACTGGGATGATACAGCTATGATTAAGACACCCAAAATTATATGCAAACCTTTAACTTAGTTAATTACATCTAAATCTGGAGAAAACAGCTCCCAACCCGAACCTTAGGCATGCTACCTGAGTGTTCATATCCTTGTTCACATAATTGTAGCTCTGAGTCTGAGCACTTGTTTCTGATTCACTCAGTCAGCAAGTCTCACTAAACAACCTTTTCGAACACTGCAACCAGTTAGAAACACGAGCAATCAAATTGGGGACTTGGGAGCAAGATCTATTCCCAGCTCCTCCTTTTAAGATAGAAACCTGGTTTCCCTGCAACATTTCCATGGGAGTGGAAGGTGGAGAAGCATCTGAGGTTACCTGGAGTAAATTACGATTAGTAATAAATTAAACAAGCCGTTAACCGAGTCTTGAAAAAGACATGAACTCAAAGAACAAAGAAAATGCTTGCCTCTCCAAGAGTGAGGAGAATAAAAAGAGATATGTGTCTACTTGAAACTCACCAAAAGAACTTGCAGGACTTTTTGCAAATACTTAAAAATTTTTCCCATATTCAAGTGATTCAGAACATTTGCTTGCTTTTAAGAAAATCACCAAAATGCAAGATCTGTATTATAATGCTTCAGTAGGACCAGTTCTTCTGTTTTTATGTATCCCATCCTAGCAGTGCTAAAACAGTTTGTCCTTAACTAAAACTCTTCACTTCTACAGTGCCTGCGTTCATTTTTGGATCCCAAACCCCTCCAAAAATATTTATTGCCCAAACTTCACCTATTGAGAAAACAGAGTTCTATAAAAGGCAAAGCAACAGGCTCAAAGCCTGGAAGCAGACTGCAACTAAGATGAAAACAGATGTTAGATTCTCTTAATTTTAGTACCTTGTCTAATTGAGAAATGTTTACTTGCCAATACTGTTTAATGATATTCCAATGACTGCACAGTGTAAGTTAAATGGTGAATGTGCTACTGATCTCTTAGAAGTTGTCATGTAAGACGAAGCGCACTGCAAAATGCAAAGGGCCTCCTTCTTATTCTGTCACCTTTAATTTGATTGGAAATTTAAAACTGCAAATAGAAGGTAAGCATTAATTTATGGGCTCAATACACTTTGCTGGGAAATTAAATCATCTGGGAGTCTACATCTGCAAAACAAAATTTATTATCTGCAATTAACTAACCTTTAGAAAAGCCTTTCTTTAATTTCCTCCTGTCAGTGCACAGGGAAGATGAAACCATAACAAGTGTGAGCAGAGCAGCCACTACATCAGAATAAGAGCTCCTGCAAACATTCGATGGATAATGCAGTTAAACCCTCAATTAACAAAAGTTCAGTCATTACATGATCTGTATTAAGATGCGGAGAGTTAAATCACTGTTACACAATTGCATCAGATAATAACTAGTCCAACTTACTACTTCAGATAGACAATACTGCATGAATGCAGAATCCACTATAAATAGTTTTATGTCTTTTTTATGAAAAAAAATAAAACATGTACTTGCAACCTTAACAAAAAAAGTCTCTTAATTTTGTATTCAAGTCTTTTGCTAGAAGCAACTAGGGATTTGTAGAGAACTCAGACAATTAAATCTCTTTTGTCCTTTTTTATCCTGAACTTGTCTGTTTACAGAGAAGCAAAACACAATGAGTTCTGCTAAAGGAGTTAAATCACTACACAAAATTTCAAAATAGGCAATTCCTGATCTTTCAGTTTGGTCGAACATAGGTGAAATCAATGTTCTTGTTTGTTGTTGTAAAAATAACTGTTTTAATCTAACATTAGCAACTAATGCTGGAAAACAATAACACATTTTCTTCTCCAATCAATCTCTACAACCAGAATATGACTAGTTTAGTTGTAGTTTAAATAGGGATTGGCACTGCAGTTCACACCTAGCTTTTTATCAGAAGCTTTCTGGTTAATTTCAGACAAATAGTTTTTATTAAAAAACCTAAGTACAGTATGAAAAAGCATTGGAAGACATACCAGTTTAAAAATTTTTTTGCATCATTTTAGTCAAGGGTTTTGTTTGCCTTTGCCCCAGGAAAAAGAATTTTAAGTTTCTTTCCAGGGCATTGTTCCGCCACGTGGAAAGTTGGACCAATGAACATTGACCCAATACATTTCTATGTATTTTGACTGTATAAAATATCTGAAAAATCTAATAAAAACCATGTGTCATGGAATGATTCTCTCTGCACACCTGGGCTATGTGTGGATGAGATGATTTCTGTGGCACATCCTGGCCAAAACAACATCCCGGCCAGAAGATAAAGTAATGCCTTGACTCTCCAACATTAAAAATGT
The DNA here is from genome assembly GCA_013397895.1 of Origma solitaria. Lineage (NCBI taxonomy): Eukaryota > Metazoa > Chordata > Aves > Passeriformes > Acanthizidae > Origma > Origma solitaria. Next base: position 409,949 of record VZRL01006448.1, on the reverse strand, counting down.
TATTGGAGGGTTTTTGTTTTTCCCGCAGTTTCGGTGATAAAAGCACAGGCACCTTCTGTCTTCAAATATGCTTTAAATACAGAAATATTCAACATAGAGATTCAGACTCTCCTGTCTTGGAATAAATTCTGCCAAATGAGGGACCTCTCAAGGATAATATGATCATTTTCAAGACAAGCCATGCCTCTCTTAGTTTTTGAGAAAAATTTAAGAGAGGACACTCTGCAATGTGTGATCTCCTCTAAAGGGTTTCAATAATCCCCCTCCAACAACAGAAAATTAACACTAACAGACTAAATTGGGGGGGGG
>VZRL01006448.1:366902-409617 GCA_013397895.1 Origma solitaria | reverse complement strand
GGGGGGAGCAATGGTTTATTAACAATGGAATGTCCACAAGGCAAGGGAAAAAAATAAATAGCTGCTAAACACCAAACTATCAGAACAGAACACCCCCCCACACGCACACACAGGAACAGCGACCCAAAAACGCCCAGAGGATGAGGCAAATGTTGAAGAAACACCCCTTTCTGACACATGGGGTGAGATGGCACCATCTTTCACTCTGAGGAAAGTGGAGCTTCCACAGAGGAGCTCCAGCAGGAGGCAAAAACCCGGTGGCCCTCTGGCACTGACCTGCTCTCCATTGCAGTCAGGGCAGATGAAGCAGCTGGGCTGGAGCCCTTGCTGTGCTTTCTCTCCCCGGTTCAGCTCCCCAAGGTTTGGGGCTGGAACAGAGTCACCACGTTCCCACCAGTCCCACTCCTCTGGCCTCGGACCAGCAGCTGTCCAGGTCACCTCAAGGCAGCTGAAAGATTGCTGCTGCAGCTTCTCCAAGCCAGGGAAGGGAAAAGCTTCTGGCCTGGGCCAACAAAACCAAGCTAGCCAAGCAAAACCAAACCACACAGCTCCACAGAGCACCTGGGCAGTCAGGCTTCAAAAATTCCCACCAAAAACACCAAAGCTTCTCCCTCCCCAGCCCCACACACACCCAGTCTTGGGCCTTAAAGGTAAAGCAACCATTTGGGGCACATAAATCAGAGGATCATGGAATAGACTATCATTATCAATCACTGTAAGACACTGTCCTGCAAAGGAAACCTGGGAAAATGTTCTGATAAATCCATTGATGTGGTTATTCACAGACCATGAAATATATACAACAGACCACCATGCCTCTTCTCCTGTCACTGTATTTCCTCTGAAACCAGTAAGAGTGATGGGTTCAATTTAACAAAGTCAGGATGAACCAAAATGATGTCTAATAAAGGCAGTAACTTCAATAACTGGAGAGCCTATGTGAGCAGGAATAAAAGGCTGGGATTTAGATTGTTAACAAATGAGACAGCCAAGGCTTAGGTAAAAGCACCATTTCTGTAGACAGCCTGTATTTTAATGAGGCCAATGGAACGATAGCCAAAGGGTACCAAGCACTAAGAATCTCCTTGTACAATCCACAATGAAAGAAGACCATGGCTTCAGAGGCAAGAACAAAAGTTCAGAGTACATAATCTACACACACTATCTTCTCTCTCCCTTTTTTTGAAGAACCACTATAGCAAACAGAAATATGTGTATTTATTTTTTAAAAAACAACTTTTTAATTCTAAAAGGAGAACTCTCTAATGTTGGTAGAATTTCTGTGCTAATATAGGGTTGCAATATCATGCATCAACAGAAAGTGGTAACAAAATATAGTACAAAAATATACCTTTGGATTACTATTGGGATATGCTTGCAAATATTTACTCAAATTGCAAGATTGAATTTCTGTTTTTTTCTTTTATGTTCTTGAACCTCTTCTGGAATTCCATGGCAACTCAGCTGTTCTATGTCTTAAATAAAGAACAAATTCATTTTTATTCTGACAGCAAATACCCATTTTGTTGCTTTTTTACTCTAAAAAAGTTCCACACTTAAAATTCTTTTGTTTTTTTTTCCATTTACATGTTCCACTGATGGTTCATGTGTTCAATCATCCTGTCTTCTTACTTCAGCTCTGGCCAAAGTCATTATTCAAGCAGTAATATACTCTAGATGTTGAATTAGTCTAAATGTTCCAATTCCAACATTCCAAGAGGACTGACTGTTAAAGAAGCACAGTTTCTTCATGAAAACAATATTAATAAAAACTTCTGGAAGTATTAATTTCTCCTATATTAATAACAAATATTTTGTAAGCGGTTCATGCACACATGAAAATTTTGCAAATGCAGGCAATTTAAAAATATTGGTAACAGGAATTAGGCAGGAATGAGGGTTACATGGGTTTGCATTCTTTGACTGTGCTCACAGTTCAGTAAAGGCATGCAATGTACTTGAAATACATAAATCATTTCATTTCCCCTCAAGTCTAAGATGCGCCTCAAATTCCCATACCCTTTTTCAATGACCACCATATTGCAGAGACTCTATGGCATTAATAGTTTGGGGATTTTTCCTAAATGTAAAATGTTTTCAAAAACTAGTGTCAAATGTATCCTAACTAGTGACCTGTGCAAAAGGTTTACAGCCTTCATTTTTTACCTGAAATATCTTTCTTACAGTGACTAAGTCTAATAAAACCAAAATCTAATGTTAATTTTTTATATTTTAGCAAATATCAAAACATATAGTGACCAAAAAAAGATTTTGAAAATAGTTCATTTTAACCAGAGGTCTTATTTAAATGTGACCAAAAAGTTTATTAACAGCAGATCTACCATTTAGCAATGCCATGATTACTTGATTTCAAATTGTAGTAGTGTCATTGACCTAAGAGTAAGATCTGAAGAAATCTGAAAGGAGGAGAAATTCTGTTTCAGAACTCAAATACAGTAAGAGATATTTTAAAAAATTATCAGATAATATTTCCACAATCCAAATAGTCTATTTCTTGACAAACATCAGAAGAAAAAAACAGAGCAATCTCTCTAGGTACCACAGAGACACACTGATCTTTAAGGACCCTAATGGCTGGCACCTGCATCAAAAATTGTTCCTCCGCTCCCCATTATGTGAAACAAGGAAGGCAATAGTTTACCAGCTGCAACAGCAAGAGTGCTGCAGACCTCAAATGTTTTCAATCCATAACACAGCCGAATGAAGTACAGCAGAAACAAAACCCACGGTAATTTAGCCATCCTCAAAAATATGGAAACTACACTTTTTATCAGTTCATAAGCTAAATGTGCTAGGATGAACCAAGGGGATTTTAACTGGTAAACAAGACATGATGTTTTCCTTTCTTGGATTTATGCAAATCATGGCAAGATCAGTGATAGATAACATAAGCATCATTAATTTGCTTTTTGAAGAATTAGGACTATCAAAAAACAAAGGTTTTATTTAATATTCATAATTCTCCTCTTAAAATGGACCACACAAGATACCTGCAATAAAGTCAACTATTTGTCAATAAACTTGCTCTTTTTTATAAGACCTCTCTACCACAAACCTGGAAAAGCATATCTTCCCATTAAGGCAAGATTTTCACACTGATCACATCAATAGGCTGAGTAAGTACTCATTCTTTGAGTTTTGATGCAGAATTATTGTAAGAGTAAAAAGCATGGTCTCATCTTCTAGGATCTTGATAAAGACATCAAGCAGCTATTAATTTTAGTTCAAAGTCCTTCCCTCCTTGAAGGACACAGAGCCAGTTTTTGTCTCCATGGACTTAGTCAGCTTCTGACACAAATTCTATTATGCTTTCAGAACTTATTGCAGACCCGGTCTCAAAAACATTCACAAATAAGAGTACTACACTCACCAAACGAGAAAGTCCATACTAAAAGTTAATATCCAGTGTTAAATAGTTATACACCCTCATTGCATAAATATTCCAACAGTTCAATCCCTCAAGATTGCTTGGTATTGCCATTTCATTACTGTATATGACTTTCACTGTTACGCTGCATTATAAATATAAAAATACTTTCATTATGAGTAAATTTTCATGAAAGAGCTTAAACTACATATTTAATGTGCAACTTGTTGGGGTCATTTAGAATCCTGTTTTCAGTGATTCAATCATCACCATGTATACATGTAATGCATAATTTAATTATTTCTCATTGATTAATGAAAAATCCACTGGACATTTTGAGAAGCACAGCTACATAACAAAAATTATTGTTACAGTTTTTATTTACTTTCATAGTTAATGATCAGATTTTGTATTATACACGAAAAAAACTCTAAATTTTATTTCTCCTTCAGGCAGAAGGAATAGGTACTTTGATACACCTAACTGCCACAAATCATTAACGTAAGAGTAAAAGCTCATTAGACAACTTTAAGTAAAGAGCAACTCTTCCATTTCTTCTTTTTTAACATATATTCAGAGTTTTAAGGTTGAAACAGACAAATCGTGGTTGCCTGAAAATGACAGTTCATTCCTTTATTTACACTTTGTCTGTGAATATCTTGTGATTACCAAGATTGCCAAGAAGTACCCAAAACTAATACTGCTATCTGAAAAGCATCCTGTCTTTACTGGAGCCATCAAGATATAAAGCACTTCTTTCAGTGTGTTCACACTTGCAATAAATAAGAGCTAAATAAAAAGATGTCATGCCCATATTCCAACTCAGAGTTACACAGTTTCAACTGCCAAGTTTTGGTTAAGGATTTTTTTTATTTCCACCTTTGTATTTGAAAGAAATTACAATCCTTCTTTAAAATAAGTTTTTCATTTCCTAAACATTAAGCTTAGTAACTTAAGGTTCTGCATATAGATAATAAAAATATCTAACAATTAAGTTTGTACAAGTAGGATAAACATGTTTATTTTTAAAAATACCTACGGAATATAAAAAATTCTACTTTATTAAGTCAACTTTGCTAGCATTACATTAAGAAATCATTTCTTTACCCACTAACACACAATATATTTGGATAATTAAATAGCTTTGGGTTTCAGACAAAGTATTTCAAAAGAAAATATAATTAATGACTGAGCAGCTGGAACTCGCTTATTGACAGCTGAATTATGTGTGACATTTTTAGTGTCTCTTACAAGAACTGAGACTGTCATGAAAATTGCTACACACTACAGCACACTAAGTTTTCCATAGAGGATTAATCTACAAATTTAATTTATAAAAAAAAAATAAACTGTCTCTGGACGTCATTAATAGCAGATGTAGAAAATCTGGAAGGTTCCTCTCTAAGAGTAAACTTCCAGAAAATAAACGTAGTTGCCACCAAAGTACACTGGAAAGATTTAACCAGTTATGTGAAGACACACACAAATCCATAACACTAGCACTCACAAAGGCACACTCCTCACAAACCTCATAAAGATGCTCCCTTTGTAAACCAAATCAACCTCAAGAAGATGCTCTCTTCAAAAATCCCATAAAAATCATCAAGGTCACCTCATAAACCTCTTAAACTCATTAAGGCACAACCCCCAGAAAGGTGATCTCCTCAAAACAACACAAACTTCATCAAGGTGCTCTCCTATTAAAGGCTCTCTCATCAAAAACCAAATAAGGCTCATAGAAATGCTCGTCTCATAAACAACATAAACTTCATAAATGTGCTCTCCTCCTAGACAGCATAAATCTCATATAGGCGCTCTCCTAAAAAAAACCCCACATACTTCATAAAGGCGCTGTCCTCACAAACCCCTAAAGCCTCATAAAGGCACTATCCTCATAAAGGCATTCTCCACATGAACTCCTAAAACCCCATAAACACGCTCTCCTCATAAACCCTGTAAACGTCATAAAGACGTACTCCTGATGAACCCCATACGCTTCATAGAGGAGATTTCCTCATAAACACATCAACTTCAAAAAGGGACTGTTCAAATAAAAGCTTAAAACTCATAATGACACTGTCTGCAGAAATCCCATAATCCTCATAAATGCACTCACCTAATAAAGATGCTCGTCTCATAAAACCAATAAAGTTGTTTACCTAATAAAGGCGTTTTTCCTCATAAATCTCATATACCTCATAAATGTACTCTCTTCATACAAGTGCTCACCTCAAAAACTCATAAAGCTCACACAGGCACTCTCCTCATAAAACCCATAAACCTCATAGAGGTGCTCTCCTCATAATACTTATAAACCTCAGAAAAGCACATTCCTCAAAAAGGCACTCTCCAAAAACCCCATAAAATTCTAAAGCCCATCAACCTCATAAACGTGTGTCTCCATGAAAATGTACCCTCATAAACCCCTTAAAACTCATATAAGCTCTCTCCTCATAAGCCCTATAAAAATCATAAAGGCACTGCTCCTCATGAAGGCCATAAACCTCTTAAAGCTGCTCACCTCATAAACTCCAAAAACCTCATATAGGATCTCTCCACATAAAGGCACTCTCCTCGTAAACCCATTTTACATCATAAAGGCACTCCCATCATCAACCCCATGTCATAAAGGCCACAAACCCCAAAAAGGCCATAAAGCCCATAAAGGTGCTCTCCTGATAAACCCCATAAACTCTCTTAAAGGCACTCTTCTCATAAACCCCACAAACTTCAAGAAGATCTCCAAATAAACACCAGAAACCTCAAAAGGGCACTCACTTAACAAATCCCTCAACCCCATAAGGGCACTCACATCATAAACCCCAAGCTCCACATAAAGGCACTCACATCATAAACCCCATAAAACTCATAACAGTATTTTCCTAATAAAGGCACTCTCCACGTAAAGCCCCTGTAAACCTCGTGAAGGCACCATCCTAATAAACCCAATAATTCTCATAAAGGTACAATCCTCATAAACCCATAGAGATCAAAAAGGCTCTCTCCTCATAAATCCCATAAAGGTTCTCTTCTCATAAATGCGCTCATGCATAAACCACATATGTTTCATAAATGCACTCTGCTCATCAAGACCATAAACCTCAGAAATATGCTTTCCTCCTAATCCCCATAAACTTCATAAAGGATGTCTCCTCATAAAACCCATAAACCTCAACAAGGCACTCTCCTAATATACCCCATAAACCTCATATGGGCGCTGTCCTCATAAGCCCCATAATCTCTACAAGGGGATCACCTCAAAAAATACCTAACTTCATAAAGGTGCTCTCACATATACTCCATAAACATCATAAAGATCTTTATTAAGAGAGCAGCTTTATGAGGTGTATGGGATTTTTAAGGAGAGCACCCTTACGATGTCTTTGGGGTTTATGTGGAGGGCACTTTAAAGTCTTCATGAGAGTTAGAAGGTGAGAACCTTGATGAAGTTTATAGGGTTTATGAGGAGAGTGCCTTTCTAATTTTTACGGTTTGTTGAAGAAAGTGCATTAATGAGAATTTTGGGGTTGATGAGGAGAGTGGTGGATTACAGGGTTTATAAGGAGAGAACCTTTATGAGGTCTATGGGTTTTTGAGGAGAGGGCTTTTATGAAAATTACAAGGTTTATCTGCACAGCAACCTCATCAATTTGGTGGGGTTGATTAGGAGAATACTTTCAAGAGGTTTATGAGGAGATCTTTATGAAGTTTATAGGGCTTATGAAGAGAGCACACTTATGATGTTTATGGGTCTTTTGAGGAGAGCGCTTCTATGAATTTTATCTGGCTTATGAAGAGAGAGTCTCTATGATGTCTGTGGGGTTTATGAGGAGAACGCCTTTACAAGGATTATGGGGTTTATGTGGACAGCAAAATCTTAAATATTATGGGATTGATTGGGAGAGTGGTTTTAAGAGGCTTCTGGGGTTTATAACGCAATCTTCTCTATGAAGTTTATAGGGTTTATGAGGGGAGCACCATATGATGTTTATGAGTTTTACGAGGAGAGTACATTTACTAACTTTATGTGGTTTATGAGCACAGCGCCTCTATGACGTCTGTGGGATTTATAAGGAGAGCACCTCTATGAGGGCTATGGGGAGATTCCTTTCTGACATTCGTAGGGTTTCTGAGGAAAGCACCTTTATGAGGATTATGGAGCTTATTAGGACAGGAACATCTTGATTTTTGTGGTTGATTAGGAGAGGGTTTTCAAGTGTTTTCTGCAGTTTATGAGAACATCTTCTTTATGAAGTTTATGGGTTTATGAGGAGATAGCCTTTATGAGGATTACAGGGTTTATGTGGACAGCAACCTCTTAAATTTTGCGGGGATGATTAGGAGGGTGTTTTCAAGAGGTTTCTGGGGATTAATGAGGAGATCTTTCTGAAGTTCATGGGGTTTAAGAGGACATCACCTTTATGAGGTTTACGGTGTTTATGATCTGAGCACCTTTATGTCTATGGGGTTTATGAGAAGTGCGTCTTTATGAGTTTTATATGGTTTATGACGAAAGTGTCTCCAGGAGGAGAAACCTTCACAAGGAGACAACTTTCTAAGATTTTTTACTTTTATGAGGGTTTATGATGGGATCAGCTCCTTGGAACTCATAGTCTATGAGGAGAGCACCATAAACCCCATAAACCTCAAGGTGGCGATCTCCTCACAAAACCCAAGAGCTTCATAAATGCATTTTCCTAATTATCCCCATAAACCTCATAAGGGAGCTATCCTCACAGACCCCCTAATCCTCACCAAGATGCTGTCCTCCTAAAGGCACCCACCTCATAAACACCATAAACTTCATAAACCTTCTATCTTAATACAGGCGCTCTCCTCATAGATCCCATAAACTGCATAAAGGCACTCTCTTCAGAAACCCCCAAAAACCTCATCAAGCTGCTCTCCACATAAAGATTTGCTCCTCATAAACACCATTAAAGTCATAAAAGCCTCATAAAGGAGAATCCATAAAATTATAATCTACCCCATAAAATGTATAAAGGCCATAAAGCTGATACAGGCGATTTCCTGGTAAACCCTATAAACCTCTTAAAGGCGCTCTCCTCATAAACCTAATAAACACACTCTTTTCATAAAGGCAATGTCATCATAAAGCCCATACAACCTCATCAAGGGGCCCTCCTCATTATGGCTATAAATTACATAATTGTCACAAAACAGACATTAAACCTCCCCTTAAAAAGCCAATAAATATTAAAAAGGTGTCCTCTTCATAAACCCCATAAACTTCATAAAGGCATTCTCCTCATGAACATCATAAATCTTATAGAGGCCCTTTCCTCACAAACTCCAAAAATGTCATAAAGGCAGTAGAATTCATAAATTGCTTTATAAACTCAATTGCTTTATAAGGGGCCTCTCCTAAAAAAAACCCATAAACCTCATAGAGGTGCTCTCCTCATAATACTTATAAACCTCAGAAAAGCACATTCCTCAAAAACGTACTCTCTAAAAACCCCATAAAATTCTAAAGCCCATCAACCTCATAAATGTGTGTCTCCATGAAAATGTATCCTCATAAACCCCTTAAAACTCAAACAGGCTCTCTTCTCATAAGCCCTATAAAAATCATAAAGGCACTGCTCCTCATGAAGGCCATAAACCTCTTAAAGCTGCTCACCTCATAAACCCCAAAAACCTCATATAGGATCTCTCCACATAAAGGCACTCTCCTCGTAAACCCATTTTACATCATAAAGGCACTCCCATCATCAACCCCATGTCATAAGGGCCATAAACCCCAAAAAGGCCATAAAGCCCATAAAGGTGCTCTCCTGATAAACCCCATAAACTCTCTTAAAGGCACTCTTCTCATAAACCCCACAAACTTCAAGAAGATCTCCAAATAAACACCAGAAACCTCAAAAGGGCACTCACTTAACAAATCCCTCAACCCCATAAGGGCACTCACATCATAAACCCCAAGCTCCACATAAAGGCACTCACATCATAAACCCCATAAAACTCATAACAGTATTTTCCTAATAAAGGCACTCTCCACGTAAAGCCCCTGTAAACCTCGTGAAGGCACCATCCTAATAAACCCAATAATTCTCATAAAGGTACAATCCTTACAAACCCCATAAAGCTCAAAAAGGCTCTCTCCTCATAAATCCTATAAAGCGCATAAAGGCTCTCTTCTCATAAATGCGCTCATGCATAAACCACATATGTTTCATAAATGCACTCAGCTCATCAAGACCATAAACCTCAGAAATATGCTTTCCTCCTAATCCCCATAAACTTCATAAAGGATGTCTCCTCATAAAACCCATAAACCTCATCAAGGCACTCTCCTAATATACCCCATAATGCTCATACGGGTNTCATGCATAAACCACATATGTTTCATAAATGCACTCAGCTCATCAAGACCATAAACCTCAGAAATATGTTTTCCTCCTAATCCCCATAACTTCATAAAGGATGTCTCCTCATAAAACCCATAAACCTCATCAAGGCACTCTCCTAATATACCCCATAATGCTCATACGGGTGCTGTCCTCATAAGCCCCATAATCTCTACGAGGGGATCACCTCAAAAAAAACCTAACCTCATAAAGGTGCTCTCACATATACTCCATAAACATCATAAAGATCTTTATTAAGAGAGCAGCTTTATGAGGTGTATGGGATTTTTGAGGAGAGCGTCCTTACGACGTTTTTGGGGATTATGAGGAGAGGACATTTATATAGGTTTATGTGATTTATCAGGTGAGTACCTTTATGAGGATTATGACGAAAGTGCTTGTCTAATGTTTATGGTCTTGAGGAGAGTGCCCTTATTAAATTAATGTGGTTTATGCAGGAAGTACCTTTATGAGAGTAGTGCCTTCATAAGTTTTCTGGGTTTTATGACGCAAGCACCTTTATGAGATTTATAGGATTGCACTTTCATGAGCTTTATGGCCTTTACAGGGTAAACCTCATCAAGGCTTTATGAGTGAGCAACTTTATGAGGGGCCACCTTTTATGTGGTTATGGGGTTTGGGATTAGACTGTGTTTATGAGGTTTTTGTGACTTATACAGAGATCAGCTTTAAGAGGTTTATGGCCTTCATGAGGAGATCCCCTTCATGAGAAAGCACCTTTGTGATATTTGTGAGACTTATGAGGGGAGCCCTGTAACTCATCAGCTTTACAAGGAGAGCACCTTTATGACATATACAGTGTTCATTAGGGGATCACCTTATGAAGTTTATGGGCTTCCCGAAGAGAGAACCTCTATGGAGTTTATAGAGATTATGAGAAAAGCACCTTTCTGAGGTTTATAGTCTTAATGAGGGAAGTGCATCATGAAGTTTGTGAGGTTTATGCAGAGTCCCTTGACAAGGAGAGTGCCTTTCTGAGGTTTATGGTCTTCATAAGGAAAGTGCATTTATAAAATATATATGCTTTAGGCATGTGCACATTTATGATGTTTATGAGGTTTATCAGGACAGTGTCTTGATGAATTTGATGTGGTCTCTGAGGAGAGCATGTTCAGGAAGAGACATCCTCATGAGAAGGCAACTTTATGAGGTTCATGGGTTTTACGAAGAAAGGGCCTTCATAAGTTTTATGGGTTTATTATGAAAGCACCTTAATGAAGTTTATGCAGTTTATGAGAGCACATCTCCGCATAAGCCCCATAAACCTCAAAAAGGCGCTCTCCTTACAAAACCCACAAACATCATATAGACTCACCTTATAAAACCCCAAAACCTCATAAATGCATTCACCTAATTATCCCCATAAGCCTCATAAGGTTGCTGTCCTCAGAGACCCATAATCCTCACAAATGAGGTTTCCTCCTAAAAGCAACCACCCCATAAACCCAATAAATGGCAAAGAGGAGCTTTCTTCGTCAAGGCAATCTCTGTATAAACCGCTTAAACTTCATAAATACACTCTCCTCGTCAAGACCATTAACCTCAGAAAGGCGCTTTCCTCATAACCCCACAACTGCATAAAGGTGTTCTCCACATGAAGACAGTCTCCTCATAAATACCATAAACTTCCATAGGGGTGCTCTCCCCAGAAGCACCAGAAACCTCATGAAAGGCACTGTCCACATAAACTTCATGAAGGCACTCTTCTAAACAATGCCATCGAGCTCATAAAGGCACTGGCATAGTCACACAGGATATTCTGAGTTTTGGCAAAGAGCTGTTTTTGTGTGGAGATAATTACTAGCTGCAGGGAGGAGAGTTTTCAGTTAAAACAGATGTTTTCCAGCAATCAGGTCATGGACAGACATGGATCGCTCTCCAAGTGAACTCACTGTAAGCGCATAATGCTTGTCTCTGAGAAAAACTGGCAAAAACCACAGGCAGCAGCAGAAAGAACTGGAACTTTGGCAAAGGGAGAAATCTGGGCTGCCCAGGGAACCCAGGTAGTACATGGCCCATCTGAGATGGCCGCCCAGGGAGTCACATGGGAATCTGAGATGGCAGTCCCAAAAGAGAAGCACACTTTTGCTGAGGAGCTGGTAAAATTGCAATCTGCCTTAGAGGCTGAAACCATTTCTTGCCTCAGGGCAGAACAAGAGCTGATGGCCTAAAAGCAACTAGCCCAGACCCTGACGAATCTATTAAAGCTGTTTTAGCAAAGCCAAAGGGCTTTAATGATGCCAATTAACACCCTTGGCAGAAGCATGCTTGCCAGCCTGGGATAGGTGTTGAGCCTCTGCAAACATGGTCTCACACAAAGGGAAGAGTTTGCTCCAAAGCCAGACTCCTCCCCACACCCTGAACTCTGCCCACTGGTAAAAAATGAGGAGGACAGGGAGGTGGGACTCCGTGACCAAGATGTGACTGATGTCACCTCCCTTCATTCCTTGGAGGAGGGCTACAACTTACTGGAGCCTATGCCCTCTAACAATCTCTCTAAGCCCTGCCTTTTTGTTAAGGGATTAGTATATTAAAAGGCAGAGCCGATGGTGGTATATCACATCCTGCAACAAAACTGACTGAGTTGCAGGGGAGAATTAACAACCAGCCCAAAGGAAATAAAATGGAGACTTTTTTGAAAATTTTACTGATGTGGGGAAATGAAATAAAGCTTTCTGAGGAAAAAGCACATGGCAAAGGACTTTGGTCTTTTAACTATGATGCATACTTATTGCATAAAAAGTTTAAACTTAAAAATACTACAGGTGCACTCCACATAAAGGTACTCTCCTCACAAACCCATTTCATGTCACAAAGGCGCTCCCCTCATCAATCCCATGAAAATCATTAGACACCATAAACCTCATAAAGCCCATATAGGCACTGTCGTGATAAACCTTATAAACCTCTTTCTTACTGGTACTCTCCTCATAAATGTCATAAACAATATCTCCTCATAAAACCCAGAAACCTCATAAAGGCACTTTCTTGATAAAAACATAAAACCTCATAAGGGCACTCACCTCATAAACCCCAAAATCCTCATAAAGGTGCTCACCTAATAAACTCCATAAACCTTAAAATGTACTCTCTTAATAAAGGTGATTTCCACAAAAAACCAATTAACTTCCTAAAGGTGCAATCCTCATAAAGCTCATAAAGGCTCTCTCTTCAAAAGCTTCACGAACTTCATAAAGGCAGTCCCTGCCTAAACCACATAAATTTCATAAATACACTCTCCTCATCAAGACCATAAACATTAGAAGTGCTTTCCTCATAATCCACATCAACTTCACAAAGGAGATCTCATAAACCCCATAAACATAAGGGTGCATAAAGGTGCTCTCCTCATAAACCCTAAAGACTTCATAAAGGCACTCTCCTAATACACCCCATAATCCCCATAAGGGAGCCTTTATGAGGATTATGGGGATTATGAGGAAAACACCTTTCTGAGGTTTATGGTCTTGATGAGGAGTGCTTTTATGAAGTTTATGGGGTGTCTTAGGAGAGTGCCTTCATGAGGTTTGTGGGGTTTATGTGGAGACTGCTTTTTTTGTGAGGATTGCCTTTATGAGGTTTGTAGGGTTTATGAGGAGAGCATCATTATAAGGACTAAGGGGGTTATGAGGACAGAACCGTTTTTAGGTGATTGTATTTATGACTTTTATGACCTTTATGACATTTATAGGTTTTACGAGGAGAGGGTCTCTATGAATTTTCTGGTATTCAGGAGGAGAGCACCAATATGAGCCTTACGAGGTTTCGGAGGAGAGTGTCTTTATGAGCTTTATGGCCCTTATGGTGTTGTAGACCTTTTCGAATTTTACGGAGTTATTGAGGAGAAAAGCTTTATGATATTAAGGGGATATATGAGGAGAGCATCTCTAAGAAGTTTATGGCCTTCATGAGGAGATAGTCTCCATGAGGTATGTGCTTTTATGATATTTGTGAGGCTTATGAGTAGAGTGCCTCTTCAGATAAGCCCCCTAAACCTCATAAAACACTCTCCTCATAGACGCCCTCTCCTCAGAAACCACATAAACCTCACAAATTCACTCTCCTCATAAACACCATAAGCCTCATAAGGATGCTGTTCTCAGAAACCTCATAATCCTCATGAAGGCACTCTCCCCTCCTGAAGGCACCCACCTCATAAACACCATAAACCTCATAAAGATGCTGTCCTAATACAGGTGGTGTCCTCATAAGTGCCATGAACTTCACAAAGGAGATCTCTTCATAAACATCAGAAACCTTATAAAGGCACTCTCTTAATAAAACCCTGTACTTCATAAAGGTGCTCAATTCATAAACTCCATAAACATCACAGAGGCACTCAACTCATAAACTACATAAACATCAAAAGGGCTGTAAAACTCATAAAGGCAATCTCCTCATAAAGATGTTCTCATCATAAACCACATAAACACATTCTCCTCATAAAACCCAGAAACCTCATAAAGTTGTCTCCTCGTGAAGGTGTCTCCTCCTGAAGATTCTCTCTTCATAAACCCTATAAAATTCATAAAGGCACTCTCATCATAGAGGTGTTCTCTTCAAAAACCACATAAACTTCATAAAAGTACTCGCCTCATCAAGGGAAAAGCCTCGGAAATGGGCTTTTCTCATAATCCCCATAAACCTTCACAGATATCGTTTTCATAAACCTCATAAGCTTCATAAAGGAAATCTCCTCATAAACCCTGCAAGTACCATAATGGTGCTTTCCTCATGAAGGCCTTCTCATCATGAAAGCCTTAAACATCTTAAAGGCACTCTCCTTATTCATACCAAAAACCTCATAAAGGTGTTCCCCACCTAAAGGCACATTCCTTATAAACTCCTAACAAAATTCATAAAGTCCATAAAGCTCATAAAGACAGTTTCGTCTTAAACCTTATAAATCTCTTAAAGGTCCTCTCTTCACGAACCCCATAAAAATCATACAGACAGTCTCCTCAAGAACCCCGTAACGGAGGTTTCTTCTCATAAATGCCAAGGAACTCATAAAGGTTCTCTCCTCCAAAAGGCACCCTCCTGTTGAGTTTCCTTATCATTCCCACCTCTACATTCCTACATTTTCTGGATTGCTATAGATGTATTCCTTGATGCCCTGCCTCTACCTCAAGCACTGGAACCTACAATTCCCTTCCAACACTTTTAACTAAGCCCACTATGCATGAGAGCTTATGCCGGAAAATGATCCACTGAATTGGAATTATAGCAAAGGCAGGACAAGAAAGAGTCATCTCATGTCAGCTGTGATCAATACCAGCTGCCACTATGATTGTAATTACCTGTGCTCTCTCCAGTGTGACAGAGGGGACCACGATTTTACAGCAGCAATTGTAACAAAGTAAGCCTGAAGTACCAAAGCCTTAGCAGAAAGTAAAGAAGATATTTCCTCTTTAAATAGCACACCTGATTCAGTATCCCAAGCACGTTAGTCTTGTCACTAAGATGGATTTGAGAAAAGTAAAATCCCATCCAAAAAAGAGAGAGTTCACAAATTAATATAAAAAATACACACATGAAGCTATGTAGGGAAAATAGCTTTCATAGTACAAAACTCCTTATACAGCCTAATATGTAATACTTATAACTATTCCTAAAATGCAGGGCCTAGTTTGCTGTGTAGTCTTGAATGTACAAATTAATTTCCCTTTTTTTCTCCTATGACTGAATGTGTTTACAGGATATTTCTTGTTATGGAAGATAAATCCCTACCCAGGAAATACGGGTATGGAAAAGGAAAACTGGGATCAATAAATTAAACCACTAGAGAAATTTACTAATAAAATAGCAATGCTGAACTTTACAAGAAACTAAATACCAGCTATTACTCTAATTTTAAAAGTATTACTTATCTCATGCAGAGATACATTGACAACTCCATTTTTCCAATTGCAGTTTCTGAAGACTGTTTTTTACTAGTTAACTACTGTGTTGTACTCAGGTTTTGCCTTCTTCTTTTCATTACACTGATTCAATAGTAATGAAAAACAGAGTCCTTATTCTCTGAAGAAAGCAAACCCTGTGGCATCAGAGGCAGTGCCAAGACTGTTTTCTATTTTTGCAACATACCTCCATTCAGCATAGCAAAATCTACATTAACAACAAATAAAACAATTAATGATCTGAATTTACCACCTACCTAGATAAGTAATCCTTGACTATTTCACTACCAACACACCTGCTACTTGTGGCCATGCTCATTTTGCAAACACAGCATCTGCCAGCTAGCAAGTTTCCTGAGACCCTGGGCTGGTCACAGAGCAGCCACCATCTGCTACTTCTGTTCACAAAAAAGTTACTCTCTCCATTCACAACCTGAATTTCCTTTCTTGAGCTGGTGTTTTGCCAATTGACATAGGCAAGAGAATGGACATAGACACCAATAGGAAGAATGTTCTTAATTTACTGTTAATATCGAGGCAAAACAGAAGTAAAAGGATACATGTGATAAAACAATAAGCTTATTACTCACTTGACTTTAGCAACAAGCAAAAATAAGCAAGGTAATGCATCTAATCATTACTATATAAGAGAGAGAGCATAGTGATTAAGATACATCACCAATTGATTGAGCTTTACCATCATCCAGAGTCCGCAGTCACTGGGAAGCCAAATTTCTCAGTGAGGACCTGGAGAATCCTTCCCAGCAATTGCGAAAATCCTACACAGTGTGACCACTGGTAGGTGAGGTCTCTGGTTCACCCCGAAAAGGGTTCCAGCTTTTATAGGCCCATATCAACAAATCGGAATTACTTGTTTACCTTTTGTGCAGAAAACATCTCATTCTGGTGGCACACTTCCCAACCAGCTGGGGCCAGAGCTTGGCCAGAGCCCAGGCCACGGCTGGGATGGTTTTTGCCTAAAATATTCTACTAACAAGCCTCTAGGGATATCATTTGGGAGGATTTCTCCTACTAACAAGCATTTAGGGATATTGGTTGGGAGAGTCTCTTAATATATGTTACACAAAGTTATACAAACAACTGTACAACAGCCGGTTTGGTATTAAGAACAGCTAATTCAGTGTTTTGATAATCTATTTTTAACTAAAGAACCTTGATGGTATTAATAGCATCATGCTCAAGACTCATCTTGTAAGTCAACCCAGGATTAGGCCTGCCGTTCAGGCCTTATCATATCAGTTGGCAATTCCAAATTCCTCAGACCTTTTACCTTACTTTGTTTTATTTCCTGTTAATTCAACGTAAGTGAAGATTTGGCAAAATCATTCTATAATGCAGCTTAAAAAGGGATTATGACAAAGATTGTCACATATCTGTAAACAGCTTAATATGATGCCAACATTAAAATTACTGATATATGGTGCCTGAACACAGATCATGGCAGTGAATGTGCAAATGCCAGTCTAATCAGTCCCCACCATCTGCCCCCTTGCAGCAGCTGCCACCAGGAGTACCTGCACAGGCAGCTGCCCATGGGCAACAGGAGAGGATGGTCAGCAGCTTCTGTGAGACCCTCTCATTCTCCAGGCAGCCATAACATGCAGGCAGCAAACAGGATGGAACTGGGTTCAGTTCCCCAGATTTTTCTGGCAGTACACTCTTGCTCCTCCTTTTTGCTGCTGCTAGAACTGGTGGTTTTCAGCCCAGTTCCTTGTGCCAGCTTCTAAAAATGCAAAATAAAACACAAACCTTTGAAAGCAAACTTGAAGAAGCTGGTTCACAGCATCTCAAATCTGAGATCTTATTATAAAAATGAATAAGTAATAACGTGTTTCACTTGAGTGACTTAAAACCTATCCCAGTTACCTTGTCCTGAGATTCTTTTGTTACTTAGTGACAACAAAAGTACCTGAGACAAAAGCAGACAATTACTTTTTCTGCCTTTTCTTGTGCGGGATTAGCACATAGCAGCAACACATTTCCTTGTGACCAGATCTTCATTTTCACTGGATATTTAAAGGGAAAGATGAATAAATGACAGTGCTTAAAATAAAAACATTAAATATTTATAGCAGAAAATCCATAAATCTAGGCATAATCCATGCAAAGGACATTTTGATATTTATTTTATCATAGACCTAAAAAAGCATAAAGTATCCCCTTACTAGCCATATCCTTAATGCAGAAAAGAGCTTCTGGAAAGACATCACTAGCTTTGCCGTGGAATCAGATTTGCTATCTCACTGCACCAGCCTGCAAATCTATGCAAGCTTTAGACATAGGTTACTCTGAATAAACCAGATACAAAATTTTTAAATACAGAGAAAGCTTAAGAAGCAATTTGTCATCTTTGACTCAAGAGCTCTTTCCTTGGTTGAGCTAACCCAAGAACTGCCATCCCAACACGCAGCCATGGCTCAACTGCAGGGCTTGAACAGTTTTCATTGATATTTTGTTAGTTTCTGTTCATATTGAAGAAAGTCTTTGGAGTGTGGTTTCAACTAAGTTTTAAAACATTTAGGTCTAGTAAATATATTGCAGCATAGCAACTTAAAAAGGTGATAATAGAAGCTTAGGTGAAGAAGTGAACTATTTGTCCTATCCCAGTTTCCTTCAGTGGTTATCTAAAGAGCATTAGCCCTGAGTAAGAACAACCGAGTCATGAGTAATCCTCCCTCCAGACTTTAAATTTTTTTTAGCATAAGACAAGAGACATTAAGAGCCCAAGAAAATATTTTAAAAGCTACAAGGATGATTTCAAGTAAAACCAGGACCTTACAACAAAACCCAGTATTTCAGAAAGGCTCTAGACTTGATCACAGATAAGTTGGGGGCCCTTTTTTTTGCTTGTATTAACTAGCCTAAGTTCCCTGCAGTACCAATTTGCAGTATAACTCTTCTTTGTCCAGACCCACCGTACAAATGCCTAACTTACTGGAAATAGGGCTCATTTAGTTTCTAAATAAAGACTGCAAAAGCAAAGTAAGGGACAAAAACATAATTATAAAATACACTAGAACGTGGAAAAAGAAGATTAAACCTTATTAAAATATCATTCCCAGGCATTAATAACAGTTCTATAATTAATAGCAACACAGTTGACTACACTAAGTCCTACAGCAGAAATTAAATTTCCATTTATGTACAAGAATAATTAGGTTTCATAAAACGACTGAGGGTGGATTTTTAGATTTTTTTTTACCCTGCACTGAATATTACACTGTTCCTGTAGATTCATATTCAGAAATATACATTCAATTGTGTGAAATAATTCACGGAGTAACATCACTTTACCCAAGACTGTAAATATAGTATAAAATTAATGCAGCTTGTGTTTTGCCATCATAGCAGTCAGGATACTTGAATCATTTAACATCTAAGTGGGCACTGGGACAAATAAAACTTCAGTTTTAAACTGACTAAATAATTGAAGTTCACATTTCTGGTATGCAGCATCTTTTCTCCTAGCAATAAAACCGATTCTATGTGGAATTTCTATTTGACTACAGCAGAAGTGCTATCCTAAAAGGGTTACTCTGTTTTACTAAGAAAGGACTTTTAGAATAGGAGCAGAGCAGCAGGAGCAAAACAAGTGCTTAAAAAAACCTTCTCTACTCTCTGAACCACAGACTAACACTATATATTTTTTCTTTTAGGTTTTCAGAATAACATTCTGTTTTAAGAGTTGCAGATTTGTATAGCTCTGCTGGGCTACACAGGATCTTTACTTTCATTCCTTCATAACATACATAGGCTGATGTATCAGATGGATTTTTCACGAGAAATAATAACATGTTTTACATATTTTGCTACTCAGATATATTCACGTCTCACATGGAAACTATTTCAGTAGTGTCTGAATAATAGATTAAGTACAAAAGGATACAGACAGATGCAACAAATCCTCATGCTGAAGTCCAGTTCACAGGACCCATGGCGAGTCAAGAGTGCAGCTGCACCTGAGCTGAAAGCAAACTCCTCTCACAAGCAGGCCAGGAAAAGAGCAAAAATCCCAGGGCTCATCTTAAATATCCATAGGTGTGGGTGGGGCCTCCAGGCGAGGCTGCTCAGGGCCATTAAGGCTAATTAGTCCCCTCAGATTCTGAAGGAGTTTTTTCCAAGAGAGGTGCCATGTATCATCATTAGAAGCATCAAAATATTTAGAGATCAGGGTTAACAACTAAAACCTGCCCACTTATTAGCTTACATCCCCGTCCCTTTCAGCTGGATCCACACCTTTAAAGGGAGCCTTTAGAGGTGTGGCCTCAATCTCTATCTGGTTTTTACCATCTACAAAAATCACTGACAATTGTCCATTGAAAAGGCCATGTGCTTAGTATTTTAAGATATCTTTTCTTGCCCAATCGCCTGCATGCATGACAGGCTGATTACACATTTCTGAAGAGAGCAGTTGCTGTAGTCTCTTGGTAGCAGAATCAGAATTTTTTTCATTGACCAAGAGCATTAACATTTCCTTCAAGCACTAATGAAGTCCCTGTAATCTAAAAGCTTGGTCAAACTGCTTTTAACACCTCAAGAGGAACATGTTCATCATGCCTATCAATACAAATATTGACACAAGTATTTTCCATTTTATTTTCAAACTTCTTCCTCTCTCTCCTCTGTCTACACCTAAACTTTTGAGCTCAAGGCAGCTTCCACCTTTCCTTGCTTGCCCATAGCAGCATGTTTTGGTGAGGACCCATTTCATCTATATCAAGGTTGAATGCTTTACAATCATCGTTATTGCTTGGCAACAAGAATGGTAATCTTTCAGAGATAGTACCAATACATCAAATGGCAATACTTTTTTTTTTTCAAAATCAGTTATTATTGGGGTTCAATCTTACAACACTTTATTTTTTTTTTAATATACTTTCTTTAAATAAAATAAGTAAAATTTCACTATTGGTGTTTCACCTGAACTTTTGTTCTAACAGAAAGCAAGCAAAAGAAGGAAGCATATTTGCTGGTGCCCCCTTAGTTTTCAGGACTTGTATTTGCAGTGTCATTCAAAAGTTCAGGAAAAGCTAATTATTACTCATCATAAGGAAAGTAGGGGGGAAATTATCTTTAATGGGAAAACTATACTTAATGGGAAGTCACCTGATATTTTAAAGATACCCCCACCAACTCTGAAACTTTGAGACCCTTGACACTTGAGACTTTTACCTTTCATCTCTAATATCTCATTTCAGCCCTCCTGATGAGTATTTTGAATGCTTCTTACTTCACAAAACAGAACTTCCTTATAGCTTTGTGATAGCTTTTCCTTGATCTAAAAGATACTTTGCATAAAAAGGTGAAGATGAGGTGTCAGTTACATGCTGTTATTATATTTGGAAAACATGGTTGCATTTTAAACATCATTATTCAGAAATTGGAATCTTCACTTCATTTTGGAAAAGAAGCTGTGTGGATGGGATGAGAGGCAGCAGGAGAGAAAGCAGACACTGATAACCTTGCAGATCAGACTTATTTTCCATTGAGCCCAAGTATGATAACGTTCACTGTTCATTCATTTTGTGGAAGGCCATGTATGGAAGATATTTATGTATTGCTCATTCCTCCAATCTTTTATAACTTCTCAGCCATAACTGTAAACCAGATTAAAATTAACCATCTTTCAATTTGTGCTATCATGTAAATACTTGTTCATTTTATCGATTGTATTACATAGGGTTTATATTGCCTTGCAAACAGTTTACGTGGACTGTAAAATAAGCCCTAGAATAGGCCATGAAAATATTTTTGCAAGTCAAGCTTCATTGCCTACTAGGAAAAGCACTTGTAATGTACATTACATATATGCAGAAGATAGGAGCACAATTTTTATAAACTTTGACAAATTTCAACACAAAATTAACAATTTTTTGAATTCAAAAGCAAGACCAGTTCATATTCATTCCTTTATTCAACATTACCGTGGTCTTTAGATTCCATTATTCAAAACCTTTGTTTTACTTATTTCCTGCTGTTAGTTCTTATTTATCATATTTAAATATTTATCATATACCACTTCTACTTTTGTTTTAAAATAAGTAGGGGCAAGAGTCAGCCTTTCCAGATTCAGATGATCCTCCTACCTGTTCTTGGGGAAAAAAACATGAAGTTACTCTTCTTTTCAGGAGTGAGAGATATTTGAATTCTAATTAAGAATTAAAACACATTTTCTTTATTATCTTCTCCCAATACAAATGTCCCTCTATTTACATAAAGATGAATAAGTATGATTAATTATTCATGTGTCTCCTCTAATTTGAGCTGGGTAGTTTATGAATACAGTTTACACTCCTTTTTCCTATTGGTGTTTCCAACTCACTACCTGTAGACATTTGTGAAATGCAGTTCCCACTTGGATCAGCTGATTTTTTTCAAGCTATCATGGCCTAAATAGGAGCCACCAGCTCTAACTCTTTGTTGTTTACTGGCATCCCTCAGAATTAAGAATTAGTATTTGGTGATTGAGACTCTCTTTTGGTTCCACAATGGAGACACATAATCTGAGTAATCTAAAGGGGAAGACTTTTTTTCACTATATGAAATGCTGGATATGATAAAAAATGCTAGATTAATATAAAACAGCATGAAAATGAGTAATTTCCATCTCATTACTGGTAATGAGAGAGTATGTATGGTTAACACAAGTATTTTACATTCCTGCTGTTGCCTCATTTCCTATGTAAGACTGGCAACATCCATCTCAACTAACTCTTTCAGGGATCAGCACATCACAAGAAGCCATTACTATCTAGGCCGGCTTTAAAAACATGAAATATATACTTGCTCCAGTCTGCAAAGAACAGGCACTGATATTCAGGGTGTTAGAAATGAATTAACTTCTAGATACAATTAAGTGGGGAAACAGTCCTCAAAGCAAAATAAACTTTGTTGCAACAAATCAGTTGAGCCGTGTGTGTCTTTCCCCTCTGTTTCTTTTACAGACCTTTGAAGCAGACTTCCAATACTCCTGGAAATGCACCTTTCTTCATGCCATTGCACACCTCTGTTGTAAAAAGCAAAACACTTCAAACTGCACAGCAACGTCAATATTTTGTATATTAGGCTGCATTTTAAGACCATTTGTTTGTCTGTGCTGTTGACCAGATAATGGTCCATCAAAGTGCTGCCATATTGAAATGTCAATGTTTGTTTATGAACTGCATTGAGATTCCATAAATAAGTGCAAACAGTGCTAAGTGATTTCTATGGAAATCATATGTGGCTTAATCAGATTCATAAATTCAAAGCACATTTAATGAGTTATATTTGTTTCACCAGCAGTTACAAAGTTTCCTTACTCATATCAAAAGCAGAAACAATGGATCATAAATTTCATTTTTTCTAATTTAAACAGATGCAAACCTAGTACTTCATATCTGAAATAATGAATGAAAAACTCTTATCAAGGAAAAAGCATATAAAATTATGTCCTGGTTCTTTCTGTAATTTATTCTCCAAAGTGGCTGTTACATAAGTTAAATGTTTTTATTCTATACAGATAACATTTTAGTAGGAATTAATATACAACTTTCCAGATTAAACAGAGAAAGCTACTTCTTATTCAAGACCCTTAAATATTAAAAGATTTACCCTGCATATATTCATATAATGCTAAAATATATTTTAAGATTAAATGAAAGTACACAATAATTTCCATTAAAAGAAAGATAATTAGGTATCAGAATTGCTACAGATTGTTCTTGTAAGTCTGGTTTGGGATTTTTTACCCACCAGTTCTCAGAAGTACACAACAAAACTATCTTAGCGGACTTCTTAAAATAAAAAGTCACTACTCAACCCTTTTACGTTCCTTATGCTACCATTGAAGATGGGAAGGTGAAGCATGTGCAAAAGAAACTCTTGACTTACACAAATAGATCTAATTAAATAGCCAGAATTAGAAATCAAGCACTCAACCATGAGTCTTACCTACTCCATATCCCCAAGGCATGATCAAATTTATCTCATTGTAGGTGTTTTTTGAGCCAGCTGTTAAACACTACCAATCCTTAGCACAAACTAGCTGCTCTTCTCCAAGTTTCCCATTAGAAAGATAATATCTATCCTCAGTCATGATGGTTGCAGTTTAAACCCATCATTATAGACATAAAGAGAATATTGTTTTTTGTTTCGGATGAATTTATATATTGGAAGTCTGCTTTAAAGGTCTGTAAAAGAAGCAGTCTTCATTTGTCTCTTCTGAAGAACAGCCTCAGTTTGCTCAAAGCTCTTACAGGCTATGCTCAGGAGGCCTCTCTTCACTCCTGCTCTTCCATAGCTAAACAGGCCCACATGGACCAAGTATCCCACCTGAGATTCAGGAAACCAGAAGTATTACTTCCATCTTATTATTTATACTCTTTTTATCTATTCTTCAGATGTCTTCCCTTCTTAAAGCAGCTTATGGAACTGATGACTAGCACCCCAGTTATGGTTCTCTGTAACCCGTAACTCTTTTGATGCTTTTGAACAAACAACTTTTCTATATAGTATCTTCTCGATCATACCAGTTCAGTCTTTCCTAATAGGAGCACTGCACATTTGTTGTTTGAAAAACACTTTATTTTTTCACACATCCTTTTATAAAATATATTTACATTCTCCCCTCTCATCAGCAAATGTAATAAATATAATAAAATATGTAATAACCTCCTCATTTGTGAACAGCAGTGCGTACTACCTGACCCAGGACTCATAGGTCAGTATTTCTCTCTATTTCATGTTAAGCCATTGTTTCTTGCCTTCTGTATATGATTCTCCTGCTGCTTTTGATATAGTATTTTCAAAAATGTTCTGCTTACTTAAGTTGCTTTTAACCACATCAAGGCTTGAGATGTGTCACCTCTGCAACTTTTCATACACTCCCATGTAGTCATACAGAAGACAGTGTTTTACAGAATTTGCTCTTGAAAGTTTGCATTAAGTCTTATTTGCCTTACCCATTGCCTTAGTTGTTTTCATACAGAAACACAGATTTTTTCTTTAGCTTAATTAAGTCTAAGCATTCCTAGTTCCTTTTATTTTTATTTTTCAAAGATAAGCCATATATTCATTCCTTTCTGTGCTTTTTCTATTTCACTAGATCTACTCAAGTTTTGAAAGGTCACAAGTAATGACTCTGCAATTCAATCAAACTGATCTTTCTATTTCATAGCATGTCATTCATTTAATCCTGGGGATTTCAAAATGTGCAGTGACAGAACATGGGGGAATGGCTTCAAACTGAAATAAGGCAGGTTTAGATTAGATATGAGGAAGAAATTCTTCCCTATGAGGCGCTGGAACAGGCTGCCCAGAGAAACTGTGGCTGCCCCATCCCTGGAAGTGTTCAAGGCGAGGTTGGATAGGGCAATGAGCAACCTGGTCTAGTGGAAGGCATCCCTGCCCATGCCAGGGAGTTGGAATGAGATATCTTTAAGGTCCTTTCCAGCCCAAGGCATTCTATGATTCTATAAAACTACAAATTTGATGGCAACTTGTAATCTGACACAAAAGTCTAGATAGAAATTATTTCACAATTTTTAAAACATGTCACTGCATTTCCCATCATTAAAAAAATTTAAATTGCTATTTTTATGTCGAAAATGTAATGACCAAAGAAAACTCTTCATCTAAGAAATTATTTCTTCTTTAACCTATAGGCACATGAACTGGAAAGATATGAGTAATACATACTCAGAGGTATTTCAGAAACACACCAACTCAAAGTAGAACACTTTAAATACTTAGAGGTTTATTAAGTGATCCAACATGTCCACACTGTCGACAAGACAAACAGTATTATTTGGAACATGAATGAGGAATGAAGCTGTCCAGTCAGGAGAATGAAAGATTGAAAAAACTTGACTACAAGGCTAGACTTGGAACAAAAGGTATAAAACATAACAACTGCAAAAAAACCACCTTAAAATGGGGAATTAAAGAAGTCGTTCTGTTTCACTAAAATAAGCCTCGGAGCCTCCTACATATGTGAGGCCTCACTTCAAAACATGGAGTGCTCTTCCCTACAGACGAATGTGCTGAAGCAAATCCCAGTGACCACCTGGGAAGTAGCCATAAGGACACACCCTAACTGAGAGTCATGGTAGTGTCAACACTCCTTCAAATCAGTCTGATCCTAATCAATACATTTCAGTCTCCCTTATCCTGCAGACATAAGAAGTAAAATTACTGTTAATACATATGATGAGATTCCATCATACATATTAACAATGAACAACAGCAGATGCTCTGGGGCTCCAAGCTGTTGAACAGCATTGTCATGCATTCCAGCATCTTAAAAGTGAAGTTATCAAAATTCATTGTGGAATGATTCAATTTTTCATTCTTGTCAATAAAACTACAACCTACCCTGGAACATTGTAAATTATCTCTCACTCAAAATATTTCTTCTCTTTCAAGCAAGATAGGATATTTTAATAGAGTTTATGTAAGGTCAATGAGTAGAGGTACAAGTTAAGATTGAAATGAATAATTTTAGCATTATTTTCTTTCCTTGCAGCCCAACAATTTATGCAGACTAGTCTGTATGTAAAATTCTAAATGTTTTAAATTATTTTTACTAGAAAACAGAATGTGAATTTGGAAACTGAGTTACCCTTTAACCTTTGCAAATTATATAGTGCTCCACACAGCTGGTAGAAACCCTCTTCATGGAGATCCATGACTCTCTTTCTTCCACACTTCCAAGGCAGTCATTTTCTCAGCATATGTATGCAAATTCATTAAGGTCATAATTTATCCCCAAAATTAGAGCACATCAGTTTGGTAAGTACTTTAGCACCTTTGTCTTCTGCTGTGCACTGAGTCTTTCCACTCTAGCGATACTATGTAGTCCAGATAAATGCAGATAATCCTCCTAACTGGTACTAAAAATCTTTCAGAGAAAAAACAGATGCTTTGGCAATATCAGTTAAGTTTGTAACATTTCCTGTGGTGTACCACAGCATCAGTGTGTTTTGCTAACATTCTAGTTTGTACAAAGATAATTCAGGGGCTCTGACTTAGTGCTAAGTAGTGCCACTTAAATACATATTTCCCCAGTATCTAGTTACTACTGAATTCTTGCATTTCTACTTTATGAATATAAATTCATGAGGTCAAAAATCTTTAAATAAATGTCACACATTTAATAAAAGATTATATATAATTTTTATTCGGTCACATTTCTTCATTTGACCAGCTGTTGGTTTTGTAATTTTAGCCATGTCTTTTATTATTCTTCCCTATCATTCCTCTAGGTTTTGGTTTTTTCTTTCCAAAGACGTCATATTTTATCACATGTAATAGTATCAAGAGTTTTCACAGTAGGATTTACATTTGGATTTGGCACAAATTAGACAATTCCTGAGGCAACCTATAATTCCAATCCATTAGGCTAATGTATTGCAGCTGCTGTGAACAGTGGGCATATCATCTTTAGTATAATGACATCTGGTGAAGCACGGAAGATAAAACAAAATAAACTGATAAATTACTCTGCATCTAAACATCACAGTCATTTTCACTCTGTTCCCTCACACCCATTCACAACCTAGTCTGTTTTATGTATGGGTAACATGTTTGGGGTTTTTTTAAGTGTTTCTTTTTACAGCTGGTGGAATCTTCTATTAAAGACTTCTTGGCCAGGTGCATAGAGCTCACGTGTAATGTATACATAAGTAATCAGCATTCAATGGCTGTCAGTTAGGGGCTTTTTGAGAAACTACTAAGAATTAATATAATTTATTAAAACCATTTATTGGGATTGTCCAGCCTGAAAAAAAGAAGGCTCCAGGGTGACCTAATTGTGACCTGAAGGGAGATAAGAAGATGGAGAGAGACTATTTACAAGAGCATGGAGTGACAGGACAAGGGGAAA
The DNA here is from genome assembly GCA_013397895.1 of Origma solitaria. Taxonomy (NCBI): domain Eukaryota; kingdom Metazoa; phylum Chordata; class Aves; order Passeriformes; family Acanthizidae; genus Origma; species Origma solitaria. Next base: position 382,050 of record VZRL01006448.1, on the reverse strand, counting down.
TGGCTTCAAACTGAAAGAGAGCAGGGTTAGATTAGCAATATCAGGTAATGTCATGGTTTGGATGCTGGCCAAATGCCAGGCACCCACGACAGCTGCTCACTTGCTCTCCTCTACCCCAGCTGGACAAAGGAGAGGAAAAAAAATTCAACAAAGCAGTCATGAGTCAAGATAAGGGCTGGGAGAAAACACTTTCAGGGCAAAATAGGCTCAACTTTGAGTTGCAAAGTGAATTTATTACTAACAGAGACACATGAGGATAAGAAGTAAAATAAACCCTTAAAGATACCATTCTTCCCCCCCCCAACCACTCCCTCCTTCCCACTAACAGCACTGGGGGACAGGGTGGGGGGGTTTTGGTTAGTTTGTCACCAAGGTCTTTCTTCTGCCGCTCAGGGAGAGAAGTCCTGCCCCTGCTGCACTGTGGGGTCTGTTCCACAGGAGACAGTTCTCTGTGAATTCCTACAACATGGTCCAATCTCATGAGCAACACTCCTCCCAAAACCACTGCAGCGTGGGTCACTCATCCACAGGGTGCAATCCTCCGAAGGCCAGGCTGCTCCAGCCTGGAAGCAGGGGCCCCCTCTCTCCACTGGGACTCCCACTGGACCACAGCCTCCTCCAGGTATCCACCCACTCCAACATGAACACCTCCCCCACAGACTGCGAGTGGATTTCTGCATCCCCCATGGGCAACAGCTGCTCTACCATGGCCTTCACCATGGCCTGCAGAGGAATCTCAGCTCCGGCACCTGGAGCACCTTCTCCTTATCCTTCTCCACTGACCTTTGAGTGTCCATGTTGTTTCCCTCCCATGTTCTCATGGCCTCCTCTTCTCTGGCTGGGAAAAACTGTGTCTGTCTTTGTTTCGATTTTCTTCTTTAAAATGTTAACGCAGAGGCGTTACCACCATCTCTAATTGGCCCAGCCTTAGCCAGCATCAAGTCCATCTTCAGAGCCATCAGGGATTGGCTCTGCTGGACACGGTGGAAGCTTCCAGCAGCTTCTGACAGAAGCCACCTCTGTGGCCCTCCCCCCACTACCAAAAACCAGGCCAAATAAAAGAGTATTAGAAAGAATTTCCTGTGAGGCTGGCGAGGCACTGTCACACGTTGCCCAGAGAAGCTGTGGCTGCCCCATCTCGAGAAGTGTTCAAGGCCAGATTGGATGGAGCTCTGAGCAACCTGGGATCGCGGAAGATGTCCCTGTCCACAGCAGAGTGCTGAAACTAAATGATTTTTAAGGTCTTTTCCAACTATTCTACGATTCTTAATTTCTACTTTAAAAAACTTTCACCACAAAATCTGCAACATTTCCTGTTGGCAGAAGATGGACCATTAGCAAATCATTCATTAATTCATTTGGGTTAATTTTCAATTCTTTCTGCTGAAAGAGTAAATGACAACATTTTCTACCTTGTCAGAGTGTCTTTGCCAGACTCTCAGACTTTATATCTCCAAACTGTCTTGTTGATATTTATTTTAAATGGTGTATTATATATTCTGAGAGATAGATTGAGAAAAAAAGAATGTTTTCCTAATCTATTAGATAAGGTACCTTCACACTACAGCGTCTAGTCTCTACATTATTGCAGCAAGGAAAGGCACTAAGTCACACACAGATGCAATGAGCACTAGTATCAAGATCAGGAAAGTTCCTGATGAAGTAGGCAGTAAAAAATCCAAATTGTGAACATCAACTGCTGTAACTCTCTGAACAACCATTCATTTCTGTGCCACTATGATAATTTATGCCAGCATCTCTGAATCCAATCGTGAATCTGGATGCATTCTGTAAAGCTTTTCAAATAGCCACTACAGAGCTCCCTAACAAAACCTTTCTGCTTGGTTAGGTTGTCTTATCTTGCTTCAATATTTTGTACTCTGAAATGTGAACAATGATAACAGCCTGACAGCAGGGAATTATTCTTCTTCAGTAAATCTTTCACTGAGAAATTATTTTCAAACCTGTACCTTGAGGGGAGAAGGGATTGTGAGAGAAGACTAACTTTATTAACAAAACATTTAAGGAGTCTGTCTATAAAATAGGAGAATGGTTATAAAATATTTAGAAAACAATGGCAACAATAAAAATATTCATTTGAGCATATTAATTCAAGCCCTAGGACTTCGGTATTTAAAACTTCAGCCACAAGACAGCTTCCCAGAAGCACTGATAGCCTACAGTTTGTGATGGTTCATATAGCTTAGCTCTAATCCTTTTTTCTAACATTTTCAAAAAAATACAGATTTTCCCCTGTAAGATTATTCTATTGAATTCTATTTTAATAACACCGGTTTTGACTTTAATGTAACCTCTTTTGTATTTCTCAAAAACTGGTGAAGGTATTGCAAGACAAACATATTTCTTGCATATTTATTTTAAAGAAACTAATTCAAATTACCTCAGAATGAAACTATAGAAGAAGTAGTTAATTTCTGGGTAATTATATTACAAATGTGTAATAAATTAGTTTTTTTAGAAAAGAGTCTTCTGAGACATATTTAATCAGATTGTAATATAACCCCATGTATTACATTCCTAATTACATTGTATCATTTAGTTAATTTGGTTTTTACTTCAATTATTAAAATTCATGATTTATACTTATGAAATTAAAATGATCAAACACACTTGATAAAGCCAGTTTTAGAAATAGATTAAGTCATTTTCTACTATCATGTAATTATGTTAATACTAGGGTTCATTTTAATTATGACAGAGAGCTTCAGAAAAGTTGGAACACTTTGTATCAAATACAAGTAGACTGGTAAATTACAAAAACAATTACAGCAATTTATTTATAAATAAGGATCCAAAAATATCCGTGACCTAGAAAATACTTTCCCACATACAGGAGATTCACTTCACATTTGTCCATTAAATAGACATCATCTTTTTTCACGAAACATTTGTGAAGCTAGAGATATATAGTCCAGTTTACTTCCATGTAGCAAAGCTTATGTAGTAATAGTCGCCTAGAGCTACAATGTGCCCTAGGGTAGGAACATTTTTCCAGGTTAGCCAGACTATAAGGCCTGACCATTTCTAGGTGTACCAGTACAATTTGAAATTAAAAGGGATAGAACAATAACCAACTATTCAATCAAAACAATCTCTTTGAGAATCTACGCTGAACACACCTTAGCATTATCATAGAATCATAGACTAGTTTGGGTTGAAAGGGATCTTAAAGGTATCTTAAAGATCATCTCATTACAATACCCTGCCATGGACAGGGACACCTTCAGCTAGACCAGTTTGTTCCAACCCCATCCAACCTGCTTTGGATATTTCCAGGGATGGGCATCCACAGCTTGTCCAGACAGCCTGTGCCAGGGCCTCACCACCCTCACAGGAAAGAATTTCTTCCAAACATTTTACTTAAACCTACTCTCAGTTTGAAGCCATTCCCCCTTGTCCTGTCACTCCATGCCCTTGGAAATAGTCTCTCTCCATCTTTCCTGTGGGCTCCCTTCAGGGACTGAAAGACCACAATTAGGTTACCCCAAAGCCTTCTCTTTTCCAGGCTGAACAATCCCAATTCTCTCAGCCTTTCCTCACAGGAGACGAGCTCTAATCTTTTTTCAATAACATCCTCACAAAGGCAGGATAATCTTGAGCTATAAGCCACCTAAACTCCTGGCAAAGGTGTTAACAGGACAAGTCCTCATGGACTATGTGATTACTGCCTGGAGGACACAGGATTCCCCAGAGCAGGGACACTCGCGCTGAGAGTTCCTTCTTCACTGCAGACTAGAGAATTGTTCTGGGAATTTGGGGCAAAGAGTAGGTAGAATCATAGGAAAATAAGGTTGGAAGGGGCCTATAGGTGTCATCTAATAAAACCTTCTCATTAAAATGGAGTTAACTTCTGTTAGATTAGGTTGCCAAGAGCTTTGTCCAAGGAGACTGTTCCTAGGAATCCGCCAGGACAACCATTTCCAGTGATGCACTATTAACATCATGATATATTCATTCTTTTGGTCTAATTCAGATTTTCCCTGTTGCAACCCATGACTGTTGGTTCTCATCCTTTCCATGCACACCTCTGAGAAACGCCAGGCTCCATCTGCTCCACTAAATAGTTGCAGACAGTTATCTGGTTCCCCTGTGGCACTCTCTTCTCCTCAGCGTTTTCTCATGTGATGTACGCCTCAGGCACCTCACTTCCATAGTGACCCTCCCCTCTGTTCTAACACATTCATCAACACCTTTCTTGTACTTCAAGGACACAAAACTCAGAGGATTTTAGCTGCTTCCTAACAATAGATTGTTTGGCAGAGATTTAATAGGAACTGTTTAACTTGCAATATTTTCCCATAATTATGTTCAGAACACTGTGAATAACCCACCAATACATACGCAAACCTAAACTGTGCTTTCATTCTCTGATGTGTTTCTGTAATAATATTCTGTAGTAATTATTTGTGTTATGCATAAAATATTCACTTTGCTCCTATGAAAGAAATACACCTCTTTCTAGGAGCAAGAAAGCACAGAACTATGAGAGAAGGTCCCTGGTTCTGCTATCTCAATTTAGGGATCAAACAGAAGCATCCAAAATAATGTTCTCCATTCTGAGTACAATCAGTACAAAAGAACAGTCATCTCTGAAGGGATCCATTCACCAACATCTGATTCATGTCCTAGAAATTCTTGTCTTTGTCACAGAAGGGAAATGCAATGAGTGTGTCTGAAGGTAGACACCTATTCAGAAGACCTGGGTTTTCTGAGAAAAGCACAGACTTAAAAAATCTTAATTCTTAATTTTATAGTAAAATAATTAATTTAGTAAATACACTTTTAGATCCATGCAAAACAAACAGCGCAGGTCTCTACCCAGAAGAAAAATAATCTGTTACCTGTACTCCGCATCATTAGAACATTACAAATACATGGACATGTTTGGAAATAAACGTCTCTCTAAGCAGGTAAAATGCTGCAAAACGGCTTCTTGAGGCACAGAGAATGGGGGCACACAAATGGATCAGAAATATCCCTGGTCAGACTTTATAGTGGAGGGGAAGGAAGACACAAAGGGGTACATCCAAGTCTGGAACTGGAGGAAAGAAAACTGCTGTCATATTAAAAAACCCTTTTCTCAAGCAGGTTCCCTTTATCACCTGCATCTTAAGCATGACTGAGTCATGAAGTAACCATGATGGATTTGAAAAGAAAGGAGATACAAAGGGAATACACTGGTATGAAGTGCTCCCTAAAAATAAGGTTGAACCGTACTGAGTATTTTAATCACAATGCAAATAATACAGAAAGATATGTGTTGTATTAAGACATGTATTAATAAATGTCAGCCTGTGCCAATGCACAAGTGACCATAGTTCACTGAATGATTCTTTCATGGTACTGAAGCTCACCAACTTTCAATCAGAAACCAGAATGTCAGGAGAGCCTGTAATATCATGGTTTGATTGCTGACCATTGCCAGATAACTGACTTGAAACTGCAGGCCCTGGCTACCCAGAAAACGGTCTTCTGTCCACACCCCCTTCAGCCTGACTCTTCATTTATAGCTCCTCAAAATAAATCTGGTGAACATGCAGAGCTTGAGGAATATCTTGACCTGACTAATTATTATACAAAGGCAAGGCAATTCTAGAAAATAAATGTTTTTTCCTAAAGCACATTTTTCTTCCTTATGCTAACAGTAATGCTTTACAACATAGTTGCACTGATTTAGAGGTCACTGATGGGTGCCGTTGCACATACAAACCAGCAACTTTTGTCCTTTTATGTTAATAGAGCATTAAGACTAATAAACGTTCTCTTTTCTAAAGTATGCAGTATGCAGTATATGTTTCACACATCATCATCTAGGTACAATTCTATACAACTGAAAGCAAAAAGCAAAAAACCAATCTTTTTCTAGCTCTCCCCTTATTCCATAGATAGGGGATTTATTCTGACCATGGTAGCAGGTGATTTATTATTTTGTTGCTGCAGAAACAGACAGCTGAAAAGGGGTTTTGAAATGGAAATCATGACATTTACAGAGAAATAATCTCATACCACCATTTACAGGAAGCAGGTGGTAGCTGTTTACCATTGGAGACAGATGGAAGTCCTGCAGTTGACTTATTTTTTTCTGTTAGATAAATTAGCTTAAATGATTCAAGCATTTTCCCCCTGCTTAATTAGTGCTTTGTGCAAATTTAAGTATTTAAAGACTGGTTTACTATTGAGCAAAATGTAGCACAGCTCATATTGTTTTTCCTTTTTGAGCCTCCATTAATCAGATTTAGCTTTTATAAAGTATATAAGACTATTTAATATCCCCAAAGGAGATGCTGCATGAGGGCAAGTAGCACTGTGAAAAATTCCTCTCATGTTAATGTGGAAAAAATTATCTTCCAACCAAGCACACTTGCATAAAACCCTACCCCGAGTGCCACAGCCTGTCCATGGCAGCTGGGAGGATGGACCAGTGCTACCAACCACACAAATACTCTTTGCTGTCTCAACCCCATGCTTAGCATTTCTATCGATGAAGAATTTTAACCTCTCTGTTTAAACAGCAATTTTCAAAACACAAATCCAGTATCTCCAAAACTGCCACACAGTTTGTAGCAGAATGACTTCTACATCTACTACATCTAACGTCTCCAATGTTTATAAATATGTCTTATGCTAAAAAAAAGTTTTGTATATCAGAATACAATTTGTTTGGGTTTCTCTGTTGTCGTTTTTTCATTTGGTTTTTTTCTTGGTTACTGGTGGGATTCTTTTCCTTGAAAAAGGGTATGAACGGAGGAGGGACAGAATGAGAAAGTAAAAAATCACCTTCTCATAGGGTTCTACCCCAAAAAAGAAAAAATAAGGAAAAAGAAAAGAAGCTAGAGAAAGAAAAAAAGAAAAAGAAAGAAGGAAAAGAAAAAGGAAAAGGAAAAGGAAAAAAGAGAAAGAGAAAGAGAAAGAGAAAGAGAAAGAGAAAGAGAAAGAGAAAGAGAAAGAGAAAGAGAAAGAGAAAGAGAAAGAGAAAGAGAAAGAGAAAGAGAAAGAGAAAGAGAAAGAGAAAGAGAAAGAGAAAGAGAAAGAGAAAGAGAAAGAGAAAGAGAAAGAGAAAGAGAAAGAGAAAGAGAAAGAGAAAGAGAAAGAGAAAGAGAAAGAGAAAGAGAAAGAGAAAGAGAAAGACAGAAAGAAAAAGAAGAAAAAGAACAAGAACAAGAAAAAGAAAAAGAAAAAGAAGAAGAAAAAGAAAAAAGAAAAAAAGAGAAAAAAGAAAACACGTTTGGTTTTATATTTAGTTATTGTAGGTGATCCATAATAATTCAAAAGGAGCATGGCCTACAAACTTCATCATGTATTAGTATGCCAGATTTCAACAAAATACTAGAACAGTAGTATTTATTACACTGCACTAGAAAACAGCTAACTTGTTGAAGTATTGTTTGGTTTTCGAGGAATACTATAATAGTTTGAGGTATTTAATGGCAATCTAAATATAGTGAATACTCGGTAGATTCTATAAATGTCTTCAGGTAATTGACAGATATAAACATCCTCCAATTCTTGTCAGGCATTCAGTGGACATTATTCATATGGGCAATTGCTTGACAATTGCAATTGCCATAAGTATCGATCTTGTCAGCACTCTTTTTATGAATTAAATCACTGCCAAGAAATATATTGGTGAATTCTGTCAATAACTCTATCACGTGGGGAACAGCTGTAGATCCCATTGGAGCCAGTGCTAAAATTCCTCCTATTTTCCTCTTGAACAATCCAATGGGAGCAGGATTTCATCGTATGATCTTTAAAAGATCCAGTTAAAAGCTCTAATAATTTAATATCTTTTTTATTAAGTTTATAATAGTTACAAGCCACAGATTAATCTAACATAGTAAATTTAATAGCTTTAAAATATGGAATACCAGCATTAAACATAAGAATAGGTACCTTAAGCACCATAAATACAGACTTAAATCATATTTTGCAAAGGTGTTTGACCTTTCAGTGGGTGCTGATACCTATTTCCTTTAAACCATTTAAAAATCTCAATCTGGAGAACTAAACTATAATTCAAATATTCAAGCAGGTCCTTCACAGCCATCAATAGATTATGTCTCCCCTGACTTGTCTATCTGAGGTTTAAATTGTTTGTAGAACTACCATTTCTGAAGGGCAAAGAAAAAAATCATATGCACTTACATCTAAAGAAATACTATATCGAAATGTTTATTCATGTCTCTCATTATGCTAGCATGGAAGAACTCTGCTATCTAAGGAGTCATCTAATCTCAAAAATCAACACATCATCAATTAGGGCATAATACTAAAATTCCCTGGGAACTAGGATATTTCTGCAAAGTTGTGTAGATCTGATTGACTGCTTCACCTCTTCACGTGTACTTGTTGAAAATTCTGGTCTAGATCATCTCAAATATTCAGCCTTCTAATTCTTATGTCAGTCTAACTGATTGATGCAGATAGCATTTTCTGTTTAACAGAGAAAACAACATATTTCAGCTCTTTTTTTCCTTCCCTCTTTTGTGAGGTTTTTCTCAAGTTTTATTGTTGGATTGGACAGCTTTCTATGGGTAGTCAAGTAGAGAGTTTGGTACATTTTTAAAGGAAGAATATACATTTCTAGATTTACTGTGACAGATAAAAGATATGGGCTATCTTCCAGATGCAGTTTGTCAAGAGAGGTATTTATGCCTATAGAATAATTCTTCTCCTTTGGTACACTCTCTGAAGCAGTTTTATACCAATCCCCAGCATCCCAAGAAACCACAGGTCCTTCAAATACCCAAGCTGGATTTATTTATCCCCTAAACTTGCAAAATAGAATTATTGCTACACACACTTTTAAAAAGTCTCCTTCTACTTTTCTTCACTCTAGTCTTTGGTTAAACATAACGTAACTTAAAATACTTCATTTTGAGGGCAGAGTGAGAGAGAATGCAATGATGAGGCATTGCCGAACAGGCAGATTCTTGGTGGCTTCGGGCCTAAAGGAATGAATACTGGGATTCAATGAGAAAAGATAGAAAAATTAATGCTTGCTTATTACATTCTGCCAGCATGGTCCTTCCACAGGTCTTTCAATGGTCTGTTTTTACTAGTTCTGTCACCTCTTAAAGAAAAACAGTGCTAACAAAAATATTTCACTTTCATGTCTGTCTGAGATATCTGGATGTCGGTATAAGGTACCTTCCTCCTCAACCGAATACTTCGCTTTAGGTTTTCCTTGCTCTCATAGCACACATTACACTGTTTTCCTTGGGGTGATATATCTTCCTCCCTATTGGTCACAGAATCGTAGAAGTCTTTGGGTTAGAAAGGACCTTAAAGATTATTGAGTCCCACCCACTGCCATGGGCAGGGACACCTTCCACTAGACCAGGCTGGTCCAAGTCCCATCCAACTTGACCTTGGACATTTCCAGGGATGGGGCAGTCAGAGCTTGGGCAACTTGTGCCAGGGCCTCACCACCTTCACAGGGAAAAATTTCTTGCTAATATCTAATCTAACCCTGCTATCTTTCAGTTTGAAGCCATTCCCCTTCATACTGTCACTCCAGGCCCTTGTAAACAGCCTCCCTATTCATGTCAGATCTTCATGTCAAGTCTCTATTCATGTCAGATCTTTATAGATAACTTTAATACTGACAAGTTGATCAATCCAGACATTCTTCCAGACAGTTTAAAACGCAAAGAAAAGTCAAAATTGTGTTTTAAGGGGTCTTTTTTTTTTTCACTTTTTGCCATCTCCAGTGTCATCTATGTTCTAACACTGATAATGTAATTTGATTTGGCCATAGTTTGATGACTTTTATGTGTGAATACAGCACACATTAGAAAGGAAAAGCAAGTATGCAAACTATTAATGTGAAATACAGGATGAAAATTAGATTAAGGTTTCTAGCAATTAGTAGTATAAGTGTAACAAAAATTTTCTTCCAGGTAAGGTACAGCATATCAGAGAAAAAATCTAGTAATAATGATGAATACAGTTATGAATCATAATGAGATACCTTGTCATAGCACAAGACTTGACTCAATAGTTCAAAAATCCAGTTTTACAGTCCCACCAGTTGTGGTTATAGTAGAAGAAAGGACCACTAAATTTGTTGTTCTATGTCTCTCTGGATTTCTTTTGCATTCAAATCTTTGACAATTCTTCATCTTCAGAAATGCTCTCTATCACATGAGTGAGTCTCGTTGAAAAATTGTCAATATATTCCTGGTGTCATGCATTTTATAACACAGGAAAGCAAGAAATGTCACTGCAAAAGGCATGCTTTCAAATATACAAGGGAATAGCAGTCATCTAATAATTTCAGCATTTTACTATGCAATACTTTATTTTTAATATTTTTAAAGGAATGTACAGAATCTACATAAACCATTTTATATAGGGCTCAAAAAGCATTAAAAATTACTTACTCTGCTAAAAAATACAATTTCAATTAGATCACAAAGATGGTCAAATGCAGATCTGGAACCTACAAAAATATTGCCTAAATCTTTTTAATATATACTACTCATAATATATATTACAAAATTATAGTATGATTGTATTATATTGTGTGTGTTAATAAAATACTATGATACATTGTGAGTGATTTCTTATGAAAAACTATGTAGGGTAAAATAGTAACAACAGAACCTTCCTTTTAGTAACCATTACTGAGACCTTGCCTTCTGGCATTTGTCAGTGCAGGTACAGATATACAATCAACTCTGCACCTATACTCACCTCTCTTCCTTGCAAATTTGATGCGTGTTGGGTATTGTAGAGTTAAGGTCTCTCACAGTTTCACTGCTTTCCATCACATGCAGCATTACTCCTCACTCTTGTTAACAATATCAGATAAAAGCAGGGAAAAAATCAAGAATGAAGATTAATCTGAGGACAATAAGTAGATGTCAGTTTGCAGAGATGTGCGGTTCATAGTCACCAAGATCCTTAGGCACTAATTTTTAGACAGGTAATTACTCAGCATGGTTAAAACTATTGACAAGATTAAATAAATTACTAAACCATGAATTTCAAATTTCTCATAATCATATACTTAAGTTTTTCATGTGCTTATATTTTGAAGACCAGAAAAATTATTTTTCACTTGCAGCTTAGTACTTTGCATTTGTTATCATTCTAATAATAGAAGGAGTGACATTTTAATCTGTTTCAATATGAGATAAAATCAGTTACTATAAATCAAGATGTATGGGAACATAAGAGACAACACTTAAGAAAATAGATAAAAGAATACAAATGTAAGGAACTTTGAATAAAACATCAGAAAAAGACAAACTAATTCCTATTAAAAAAACATAATTTTTCTTTTGTATGCATGTTTCAGAAAAACGGATAGTTCATGTTCATAGAATATCATCATACATTTTGGTTTTATCTCTCACAGATATTGACACAGTAACTATTTTTATTTATTCTAAGCCTTGTTTATGGTCCCTTACCTCTTCATTCCATACACTCTGACAGAAAAAGATCATATTAGGGGCACTCATGAAAAAATTAAAATCTAAATAATTAAATTCCGAGATATTGGAAAGATAATTAGGTAATACTGCTGTTTTACATGGGTTGTTAGTTTGGATTCTTGTCCAATTTTCACCAACATGAATTTATAATGAAGCTACCTATTTCATAGTGAATATGCACCAAGCAAGTAGAAATTGTGGGTTTATATTTTCTGGTTTTGTAGTTGCAGTAATAAATTTTGGTTTTCATCACAAGTTTGTAATAAATTTTTCATTTATTTGTTATAAATATTTGTGCCATTCATACAAGTGATTCATCTTAGCCAGTATCCAAAAGACAGGAAAAGATCATTCAAAAGTGGAAAGTGACTAAATATTTTATATTCTCAGAAGCATTGTGACACTCCTTCAGATATATCTCTCCTAGAAACTTGAAGGGTGAAATTTAATTCAGTGCATTTTATTTCCTATTCAGTATAAAGAAGCTTTCTGAAAATTTCATGTCTATATAGTGGCAATTCGGCTACACAACAGTTATTTTTAAAACCTTATTATAACATTGGCTACCACAAATTAAATATTCCCTGTTGCAACATCACACAGCACTTGTCTGTTGGAAGCCATCTGTGGTGATTCTTAAATCTGCCCAAGGCAGCCAATAATAATGTCAGGAAGAATCCTATAAATAAATGATCCTATCAAGACCATTTAACTTTCTCCACCAAAACAACTAATGTTATATTATATTTCCTTTCCACTTAACATTCCCAGCCTCAACTAGAAGTAACTACAGCTTTGGTATTTTTAAATCTTCATTGAATTAAAAATAACCAAATAATAAACATTTTACTGAAGTCTATATGGGCAGCAGCCTTAATTTCATACAGGGAAAGAGCATAAAGCACGTTTCCAGTCCAAGTAAACCAAGAGTAGTTGTCAACGTACTCCAAAACCAGTAGTCTTCTGGCACTATCATTACAAATTTAGGGATTTATTTTTTTATCGCATCTATCAAACATTTAAGGATAATTCTGTTCCTTAATTTCACCATAAAATATGAGTTTTCAATCTGTAGGTAGCAAAGGGTTACATATTAAGCTTAAACTATCATTCAGGCCACAGGGAGAAGCAGAAGTTCATTCAAGAAAATAAATAATGTATTTATAGTCAGGTCAAGTATCAAAGCTGTTGTTAAGTGTTGTGTTTGGTGATTGGGTTGGAGTTTTTATGAAGTTTACCTTGACAAGTGGTGAGACCAAGAGACACAAGATGTTTCAAGAAAGCCTGAACTTGACAAGTTTGACCTTGATAAGTATTTATTTCAGAAAAGGGTTCTTGGTTTAGAGACAAGTTTAGGAGAAAATGCTCTGGAATGAGTGATTCCTCTAAATAAAAGGGCTTCAACAATCCCTTTCTATCAATGAGAAAATGAATACTAGTGGATGAAAGTGAAAAAAAACAACTGTTTGTTGACAAAGTGCCCGCACAGCACAGGAAAGAAAAATGAAAAAATGCTAAGTATTGAACCGTCAGAACCTTACCCCACACAAATACGCCCATCCACAGTGGAACAAAAAAGCCCCGAAATGCCAGGGAAGGGAAAAAAACCGTCTGGCCACCGTGGCCGGGGGGAACATGGTGCTGGCTTTTGTCAGCCTTTTCCTTTTGGGAAGGAAAAGAAGTGTTCACACAGCAACTTGGGCAAAACAGGTGGGAACCTGTTGAACCTCTGGCTATCGTCTCCTCACAGCAGATGAAGCTGATGGATTTTGGTGTCCTTTCTCTTGTTGGTTCAGGTTTTCCCAAGGTCTGGGGTGAAGCGGAGTGGCTCCCGCGGCTCCCCACAGGTCCTGGCTGATCGCCTCCCATTGATTCTCTGATCTCAGACCAAAACCAAGATGAACAGTTCAAGGAAAAACAAAAGCCATCCAAGGATTGCTGCTGCAATCTCTCCAAGGCCAGGGAAAGAGGAAAAAGAAACTTCCTGCTTAAGCTAACAAAAAAACAAGCTAGCTAAGGAAAAAAACTCTATGTTTGTTTGCCTGGGCATGTATGTATGTATGTCTGGGCATAGAGCAGGCAATAAGGAAATAGAGTTTCATCTTGAAGGTGCTTAGCTATTCATTGAGAAATGTGTGGTCATTTAGAGAATGAGCAAGCATTAATCCACACAGCTGGGAGCTGGTATTGCAGAAAATTATTTGCAAAATATACCCCAGGTGGGGGTGGAGGGAGTAATAGGATGTGCAGTAAGATATTAACGACAGTACGTGATTCCCAGGAATTCAAATTACAATTAATTTATGCTTTCTTATTATCATGGATTTTCACTTACTGAACAGTGCAAAATATTTGGCTGCTTGATGCTTATTATCTGTTAGCCATAAAACAAGAGACCAGACTAGAACTGGGCAGCTGCTGTACATATCAGTGGTAAAAATAAGGGAGAGGAAGGAGAAAGAGAGGGGGAAAATATTTTGATATATCAGCATTAACAAGTTCCAGTCCTGCAGGTCCTTAACCACATCCAGATTCATGTGATGTGACAATTCATGCATATTAAGAGACTGTAGGAAATACAGCAAAGTAATACCAAAACAGAGGTCTCAGCTCCATCCATTGCATTTCCATCCAAACACATGAAGACCAGTACAGACGCCTAAGGGGTAAATGAGCTATTAATCAATGGTGAAAAATCAAAATTCAGTATTTGCCCTGATTTTCCAGCTTGACCTTAGAAAAGACCACCTGGAAAATAAGGTGTCTTCAAACTGCTTCAACTTATGTTTGCTACAATTCACTTTCAGTCAAGCCAGACCAATTTTCTTCATCAAATTTTCAGGCTATTCTGTTTGCCTACAAAGATGGCTAAGTCTCTTTAGATTAGTTGCAGAACAACTTTTGTACGCTGTAGGGATCTGTTTCTTCCTGTTCATTTTTAATAAGTACTTATAACTTACTCTGACAACTATCACCATCAGAGACCTCTAACAATTCTAGTTTAATTGTAAGATTTAATTTTGCAACATGGATTAGTAATAGAAGCAGTTGGGGCTTTCTCAATTATTTGTCCATTATCTTTAAACAATATTTTTGTAGATAGAAACATCTACACACATATTTGCCACCATAAGAGACAGTTATGACTGTTTTAGGCTACATTAAGCTGTTCAGGTGAGGAATGAAAGACAGAGACAATCCCGACTAGTTAAATTTAGTATCGATTGGTCTTTGCTAGTATTACAAACATTTATTTAACATGCACAAAAAAACAGGCTAAAACATAAACATTTTTTAAAATAATGGTACAATTTCCAGTATGTTTTCCATACAGCCACTATCCCTCCATCTATGGTGCCCTTTACCAAAAGCATCACTACTCTGAAATAAAAGGCAAGATATTATTTCTTATATGAAGTGCAAATAAGGGCTCAAAAACTGCAGACAGACATTCAGCTACTCAGATCCATTAAATTCATCTTTTGCCTATTACTTCACATGTACCATAGATTAGAACAGGCAGATTAGAAACACCATCTCAGGGACCCTTTTCACCATCTGAAAAAAAGGCACAAAAAATCTGGGCATACTGTACAACAGAGGGGTAAATCACTTTCGCATCTAGCTTCTTGCACTTGCTGAAGTAGTCTGAGATTGTTTCCTCTCCTCCATGTGGCTTTTTT